>CM053594.1:270571113-270595092 GCA_028646575.1 Pseudocheirus occidentalis
GAAACAATTTCCAAATCCACAACAAATCCTCAACCTGGCAGGTGGCTATTGCTAATCAAGGAGAAGGTACCAATCTATGATTTTTGGTGGCATTTGAAGTGACTTTATTTTGTTTTTCCTGCCAAGTTTTCAAAACTTCTGTCTGATTTGTTGCCAAGACTAGAGGAATAAAAATCCTGTAGCTGAGCTGTTTGTAAATTCTGGTTATGCTGTCCTCTAGAAGACATGTACAATCTCCCCAAATGACTATCAGACAGGCTTTTTATACTTTCTTACCTATTTATAAGGCTCTGAATATACATGATTTGTGCTTTCACAAGATGACCTCATTGTTTAAAAGAAAACTCTGATCAAATCCAGCAATTAGATAGGATTCCAAAATCCTTAGCATGGCATTCAAGGCTCACCATGTTCTGTCTCTAACTGGCCTTTCCTGCCATCTCATAACAGCCAGTTTCACTCCCAGTGACTCATTATTTCCTATGTCCTGAGTTTTTCTATTTATGTGCCTTCACTAGCATCTGTCGGTCCCTCTCAGTAATAGCCCTCCCTCTGTTTCTGTCTGTTGAAATTCTGCCCAACCTTCCTCCATGAAGATGTCCTTGGAAGTAATGGAAGTAATCTCTCCCACCTCTGAATTTTTGTAGCCCTTTCTATCTCTCGTGCAATTATTCCATGCTGTTTTGTACTATGCTTATTTGTGTGTGAGCATTATTTCCTTTACTAGGTGGCAAGCTTCTTGATGGCAGGGACTATGTCATCTTCATTTTTGTATCTTTGTGTCACAGTGTTATGTACATGGTGGGTACTTAGTAAATATTTGTGGAATATACAAATGAATGGAAAAGTGGAAAAGAAAGATGAGCATCTGCCAACTTTTTCCTGTCCAGTGACTTCACTTTCCATCTGCTACTGCTTAACTCCAATGGCTCATAATGGTTACCCATAGGGCACTGCTCCTTCCATATACCATTCCAGCTCATGTCTTCCAAGGGTGCAACTTATTGTTGGGAAACAAGTGAACACAGAGATGACAGGTTTAAGCTCATACTTTTGATTAAAGGGAAAGAGATTCTACTTTTTTCCACCAACAAAAAAGATATCCCATGTGGAAGAAATGAGAAATTATGCTGGCAAATGTGGGATTCATACATAGTGAGGAATGCAAAGCAAGGGAGTGATCTATGTGGGGTGAGACTTTTAAAATGGAAAACATCTGCCCTGATGTGAATTATTTTGGATATGAAGCTTTGATTAACTAAAATATTTCATTTGTAATAGTAACTCACATTTATATAGCAGTTTATGGTTTACAAAGTTGCAATCCTGTCAGATAATATAGGTATTATTTCATTTAACAAGTGAGCAAATTGAGATTCCTCATGATTAAATGACTTATCCCTGGTCACATAAACATCAGAACTAGAACTCAGGTATTCTAATGTCAAGGCCAGTACTTTTTTCTACATGCTGTCTCTCTATTTATTCTATAAACAACCTCTGCATATGAAGTTGCTATAGTACTATGCTAGGTATTTAGAGAGATGGAAAGATGAACAAAAGAGGGGCCCTGCCCTCAAGAAGCTTACAGTCTTGTTGAGCATATGAAATATATCTTGGTGCTCCCATACCTGTGGAGCTTGATATACGATAGACACTAGACTCCACCTTCCATCCTATATGCTTAGAATGCACTCCATCTATACCCTCTTTCTTTTAGAACCCCCAATTTCCTATAAGATTCAGAGGAAGTACCACCTTCCACTTGGAGCATTCCCTGACCTGTATTGCTTCTAATGTCCCATCTCCCAAAGCTCACTGGTATATATTCTGTATATATTCTGCTTATACTTATACCACTGATTGCCACATTAGAATGTAAGCTCCTTAAGGGCATGGTATGTTTCACTTTTGCCTTTGTTCCCCACTGCTTGGCATAGTGCATAGTAAGTCCTTAGTTAATGATTGTTATTAATTGATTCTATAGACCTGAGTCTATGGATCTACTTGAGCTTTGTCTCCATTGCTTCAGATCACAACATATCCATGCTTCTTTGTCCATCCTGTAGTGCTACTCTCTTGTGTCTTCCATAGGTCACCCACGAGCCCTACTAAAGGGAGGTGGGGCAGACTTTTTTCTAGATCTCTTGGCACTGGAGCATGCAGGTTGTCCATTAGCAACCTCTTACTCTTATTATGGGACTGGTTGAGTTTCTCTTTCTTCCATCCTTACAGCCCCTCCTGGGTCATAAATCTCTCTGAAGACATTCTTTTGTACCACCTTAGCCTAAAAGAGCCAGGGTCTTCCTATTGCATCCTGGGTCATCTCTAGTCATCCTGATGAATATCTGGTCACTGGACCCAGATAGCTCTGGAGGAGAAAGTGAGGCTGGTGACCTTACACAGCTCTCTCTCACTCAGATCAAAGTCAATTGCAAGTCATGTCATCATTTCCCTGATGCCATGGCCCTCTTAAAAAATAAAGGACACATAACAATTATAACAATTTTTCATGAAATCCTGTTTATTTTGAACTTAATCATCAATTAACACAAACATTGCAATACACATAAAGGAACAAGAAAAAGGATTTTATTAGAGGCTATGGACTTCTATCATGTATACTTGTAATGTTTGGCATGCTTCATGGCAGCCCATGAACCAAAGATAAGGCCCACACATCGAAATGTAAATAATGATATGAGGCCACAAGTGAACAGATGCCAAATTAGTGATATAGACCAAATTTTGTTACAGCTACTTCCTTTTCTGGCTGAGAAACAGGATTTCATTTTAATCTATCTAAACAAAAATGAACCTAAATAGACATAAACCATGTATAGGGTAGTATAACCATTAAAATGCGTATGCACACACCAAGTTATCTTGAGGTCTGCACTAGCTCAGTAACGTCTTCAGTCTTTACCAAAGGAATTTCTACTCTTCATTTCCTGGGCTATTGCCAGGGAATAAAGGACAGGGAGGAGGGTGATAAGTGAGAATCATCAGTGGGAATCGGGTTTAAGGAGAGATCATAGATGGGGCTATGTGTTCCACAGTGGACTAGATACAAGTTTGAGTCAAGATCTCCCAATTAGGGGAACCTTGCTTTAAGGAAAAAACCTCTGTTAGTAATGTAAGGTAGACTAAGTGGGAAAAAACAGTTTCAGATACTATAATATCTGTTTCCTCCTATCCGGATCCTCCTTTATTCTTGTTAATCTTTTCTAAGCAACTCTACAAATTTAACTCCCAGGGAAAGCTCATCAACAGGAAATTCATCATGATTGAGGCTGCATCAACTTTGGTTCTCATACTTAATCAGTACCCTCTGATTGAAGGCCTGGAGGGCAAAGCAAAAACTTTCCCCCCAACCACCATTTAGAAAGGTTCAGAGGGCACAACCATTTCCTAGTAGCTTTCTTCCTTGGATTCAAGTGCACCATCACCCTGCTCCTGTACTGGGTACTTTTCTCCCTGCCCCCACCTACTTCTCCAGCTTCCTTCTGTGTGATGTCTTTCCTCATTAAATTATAAGCTCTTTGAGGGTAGGGATTATTGAACAGAGTGCCTGATAAATAGTAGGTACTTAATAATTGTTTAAATTGAGATGAGTTAAGCTTATAAACCTGGGAAATTGGGAGAATGCGGATACCATCAAAGTATTAAGAGTAGCATGTTTGAGAGAAGATCGTGTTCCTTCTGGACATGCTGCATTTCAGCTGTCACTGGGTTATCTAGGTAGAGATGTCCAGCAGGGAGGTGTTAATGAAAGGTCTAGAGTTAGAGACGTGAGGGCTACATATATAACTGTGAGAGTTACATGCAAAGATGATAACTGAACCCATTACTTCTCAGAAAGTGTAGAAGAGGGACTGGAAGGGGGAAAAACATGCTCAGGGGGTAGCATATAGATGATATAGAATAGATGACAATCTGGCAAAAAAAATCCTCAAGAATGGTAGGATAGGGAAGGAGAGAATGAGGAGAGATCAGTATTAAAGGGGGAAGTATGGACAAAGTGTAAATGAGAGGTGGATGTAGTTATCAAAGGTTGCATAGTCGTTAAAGTGGCTGAAAACTGAGAAAAGATTTTTTTAAGCAGATCACTCATAACTGTTAAAAAATGAACTTAAACACCAAAGAAAATAGACATTTTCATTTATGTAGTAGAATATAAAGAGGCTTGTACCTGAAACTGCAACTTTTGCTTGTGTACAGATTGCTTTGAAAAAAAATATATAATAAGTTTCACTTGTAACTTTCAAAGATCTCCTGCTTGTTACTGTTTCTTTCTGGCTTTCCTTCTGTTCTCTGAATTAAAAAAAGATGCCTCACTAACTGACTTTCCCGCCTCCTTCCTGTTTCCTTCCTCCCTTCCTTCCTCCCTCCCTTCTTTCCTCCCTCCCTTCCTTCCTTCCTTCCTTCCTCCCTTCCTCCCTTCCTCCCTTCCCCCTTCCCTTTCTTCCTATCCCTATCCCTACTTACTTTTCTATTCCTCCTCCCTTGGAAAGAAAAAGAACAAGGCCTTGTAACTAATATGCATCATCAAGCAAAACAAATTGTTATGTTGATTATGTCTGGAAATGTATGCCTTTATTCTGCATCTTGAGTGCATCACCATTCTGTCAAGAGGTGGGTAGCATACTTTATCATCAGTTCTCTGGAATCATCATTGATCATTTAATTAACCAGCGTTCTCAAGTCTTTCAAATGGATTTTCTTTATAATATTGTTATTGAATAAACTATTCTTATAATTCTATTCATTCATTCTGCATCAATTCATACAGATATTTTCTTATTAGTACATTTTGATGTAGCAGTTTAGACATTCATTGAGTGGTGGGATTGGGAACCAGATGACAAGGGTTAGAAATTGAATGTTAGATGAGAAAGTAGAAGCAGTAAACTTAGCTCCTAGAAAGAGTGAAAGAGAGAATGGATATAGTATGATAGCTTGGGGATATGGCAGGGCCAAATGAAGATTTTTGAAGGATCTAGATTACTATTTTTATAGGCAGTAGAGAAGGAACCAGTATATATGGAGAGATTGAAGATAAAGGGGTTCTGCTAGTGGAAAAGATTGTTTGGACAAACTCCCAGAGGGAATGGGAATAAGGGGTCTAAGTTCTGCACTTGTTACTGTCAGGGAAAAGGACCACTTTCCCCCCCAGAGACTAAATAAAAAATTGAAAGAGTATATAGAGGATTTTTGAGCTGAAGTGTGGGGCAAAAGATAGAACTCATGACTGGTGACCTTGACTTTCTCAGTAATGTAGGAAGCAAGGTCTTCTGAAAAGTGGGGGTAGGGAATGATGTAGGAGGGTGTGGAGACAGGGGAAGGGCAGTTAGGAGCAACTACTATGTGGAGCATGATAGCAAGTCAATTGGAGAAGAACAAAAAGATGACTATGTAGCAAAGGCTCAGTTAAGATTAGATAAAGTGAATTTTTATTTCCTGGATTCAATTTATCAATGACACAACAGTTCTCAATGTACCTTCTCCCCACAAAGAACATTTCCTCTAAAGAGCAAGACAAAACCTTCTAAGAGTGTGATTGAGATTGATAAGACATATTCTTTTTCACTTTTGTAGTTTACCAGTTATTAACAGAAAAGAAGGAGGTGTGCTTTTACTTCTGATAGTGAGATACTAATGCTCGTTATATTCTGACTTGTGTTTTGTTGCTTTTTCATGTTCTCTTTTTTCACATTGTTGTTCATTCATTTTCAGTTGTGTCTCATTCTTCATGACTCCTTTTTTGGGATTTTCTTAGCAAAGATACTAGAGTGGTTTGCCATTTCCTTCTCCAGATCATTTTATAGATGAGGAAACTGAGGCAATCTGGGTTAAGTGACTTGCCCAGGGTCACACAGCTAGTAAGTGTTTGGGACCAAATTTAAACTCAAGACGAGTCTTCCTGGCTCCAGCCCCAGCACTCCAATTCACTGTAGTGCCACCTAGCTGCCCTACACTACTATAGTATTATGTAGACTCCTATTTTCCCATCTATACAAAATTTCCATGAGAAGAGGTAGAATGAAAATGGATAGGAGGATAGACTTGGATTCAGGAAAACCTGGGTTCAGGCACTACTTATGCAAATTCTAGCTGTAGCACTTAATGTCTCAGCACCCTAACTAGCTTTCTAAGAACAGAAGTTACACAGGAGTGACTGAGCTGCACCAGTGAAATCACAGTTCTAGACTACTACCCTCTATCCCCCTTTTATCCCCCAATTATGCACATGCTGAGGAGTCCTTGATGTTGGTATTAGGATGAAATAGGCTTTTGTAGGTGATATTCCACATAATTTTCCACATCTTTACAGCAACATAATTGTCTGAAAGCTATGGAGAGTACAAGATCCGACTATGCCTGAAACCTGGGAAATTCCTTAACTTAAAAAGGCCAACGTATCCCAATGAATCCAGGGACATCTCTAGTTGTCCTGATCTATATATTACTACTGGACCCAGATGATTCCAGAGGAGAAAGTGAGGCTGGTGACTTTGCACAGCTCCACCTCACTTAAATCCCATTGATTTGCAAGTCATAGCATCACCTTCCTGAGGTCGTGGTCCTCTTTGAGAACAAAGGATCAACAATAACAACACTTATAAAAACCAAGTTTGATTTGTTAGAGTGAAATGTCACCTCTTTTCCGACTAGGAGTCTTGTTGAAGACAATGACTGAAGATCACGTATATGAAGAATGCCCATTTTCCAGACTATCATATATAGTTGTATGGACAAACTCTAGAACTTGTCTATCAGTACATATATGATCTGGGCTAGACACAGTAACCCCAAATTTTGCTTGGAAGTAAAAGTCCATATTCTTTAAAATCTTATGAAAATAAATCATACTTTTATTCTGAGCTTAACAAACATCAACTAAAATAGGCATTTCCATATAAAGAACAGGAAAAAACATTGTACATAAAACTGAAGCTCTATATTACATACAGCTTGCTTTTCTTTTTAAATAAATAATAAGTTCTACAGGTAGCCTTGGTAGCAAGGTTTAAAGCCACCTTGCGAGTCTCGGGTTCTTTTTGGAAAGGCCCATATTTTAATACCATCATTCTTCTGGTGGTAAGGGATGACAAATCACAACCCTGTTTGCTTCAGTTTCTTCATCTGTAAAATGAGCTAGAGAAGAAAATGGCAAACTTCTGTAGTATCTTTGTCAAGAAAACCCCAAATGGGGGGTCATGAAGAGTTTGACATGACTGAACAATAACACATCAACAAGTGGAAAGGTACATGGTGAGCATGAGCAGACATCAGCACATTACAAATGAGGAATTATTCAAGGGAAGTGGTGTGGAGGATGCTTTCAAAGAAGTGGAAAGAAAGATTTGCTGGTCACATAGTAAGAATTAGGGTCAGTGGATCTTTGACCACTGTTAGTACTCTGTGAATACTGTTGGTATTCCTACAGTGTCAAGAGAACATAGAGAAAGTGCCTCTACTCTCAGCACATTTGGTGTGATCCCAGTGGAGAATTCACTGGAAGAACTGGATGGAAGTCACATAGCATGGGCAGGCATCCTTGTCCCATTGGAGGGAATATGCACATCATTGAGGTCATAGATCTATTGGAAAATTGGAATAATTGCTTGTCATTCCTTTTTTTACTCTGTTTCTTCATCCTACATTCTACATCATTTTGTTTTCCAATGTTTTCTGAATTCTTTGTTTTTGTATTACTTCCAGAATACTTAGATCCAGTTATATACTTCTGCTATAATTTGTTCAGCCATTCCCATTATTATGTATATTAATCAATCAGCAAGCATTTTATTAAGGCTTATTATGTTGTGGACATTGTGTTAAGCATTCAGAGTACAATGAAAAAAAGCAAAAAAAAAAAAAAAGGCCCTGCCTTCAAGGTTTCAAGCTTTTTGTTATCACAAACAATGCTACTGTGAATCATTTTGTGTACATGGATTGCTCCTTTCTTTCACTTATTTCCGTGAGGTAGAGTCCCAATAGTTAGACCTGGGTCATGAGATTAGACAGTTTAGTAACTTTTTATACTTAATTCCAAAGAATTTGTAGTTGACCTAGTCAGAATGGTTGTGAGACTTCCTTTAGTCTGGGGGTGAGGAATCTGTGGCCTTGAGGCCACACGTGGCCTTGTAGCTCCTTGGATGTGGCCTTTTGACTTAGTCCAAGTTTTATAGAACAAATCCTTTTATTAAGTGGATTTGTTCTGTGAAGTTTGCATTCAGTCAAAGGGCTACACTTGAGGACCTACAGAGCCCCTTGTGGCCTCGAGGCCGCAGGTTCCTCACCCCAGTTTTAATCAGTGGCATTTCGCAGTCTAGGAGTAAGGACAAGGAAAGTACATGGGTACAATGACACAAGGGTTGAGGATCAGTCTGATGTGAGAAACCAAAGGACAAAAGTGGGAAGTGATTAAAGGGTAGAAGACAGCATATTAGTTAACTGTTCAACTATTGTGTCAAAGCTATCAAGGGAGAAAAATGAAGCCAAAGCAGAGATCATGGAAAGGAAGGGGTGGAAGGACCAGAGATTGTACTGAGGACAAAGAGTAGATTTAGGCAGAAGCTTGAGGTAAAGGGAGGGATGAAATGACAGATGATTAAGATAAAAAAAAATCTACTACTTGTCTGACAAGCAACCATAAATCTCTCTTTGAAGATTTCAGATGAGGAGGAACTCATTATATCCCAAGGCAGCCCATTCATCTCTTCCTATCTTAATTAAGAGCAAGTTGCTTCTTCTGCAAGACTTTGTTCTTCCCAAATGATATCACTGTCCCTACTTGTCTTTATTGTTTTCTGGTCATTTGTGTTGGCTTATCATAATACTGAACCCTACCACTATAAATTCATAGTATCTACCTTAATGACTTCTGTCTGCCCTTCTAGAACTTGACCTCTAGACCTATTGTCTCTTCCATATCCTTGAAGCCCCTAGTTGGATTTTGAGACTTGGTTCCTTCCAAGCTAAATTTGAAGCTTGCAAGATGCTATTTTAACTGGTGAATCAAGTTCCCTAAGGTTCAGGCTGAATCAAAGCTGGTTGATTTTGAGTTTGTTAATATTGTAGACTCCCATAAAATATAAATGTTAATTATTGGAAACTAATCATTTAGATTTATGTACTATTTATAAAATGCATCTAATAACATGGAAAGAAGATATAGCTTCTTATTGGCTATATTATAGCTTTACCTTTAACAAAAGAATAGTTTAAAATGTTAAGATTACCTAAGGATAGCAAAACTATTGCAACATTAGAAATTAATAGAGATCTGAGGGTTGGTATCTGAGAATATTTTTACCTTCTTTCTGTCTGCTAATATTACCTCTAAATGTGGACAAGGATGTTATTCAGACTACAAGATGTTATTAGAGAAGAGATTTCATAAGAAATTTGATCCACCTCAGTTCCTTTTAAAACATGAAGTATCAATATTTAATGCTGTTTGTACCCAGGATTCTATTAAATATCCAATATTAAGGAGGACTCTCAGGAAATTGTAACCTGGTGTTATCCTTGCAGAAATATGTTCTTATGATGATGGTGATAAAGAAAAATTTGCAGTCCTGGAGTAAGTTCTTTCCAAAATAAACTAGCTCAGATTCTTGACATAAAATAACAATAGCTTGTATTTATATGGTAGTTTAAGTTCTGCAAAAAGCTTTAACCATATAAAATAATAGTTTATATTTATAAAGCACTTTAAGGTTTGCAAAAAGCTTTACATACGTGATTTGGCTTGATCTTTACAACAACTCTGTAATACAAGTGCTTTTATTCTTTTTTGTCATTTTGGAAGGGAGAAGGCAGGGCAATTGGGGTTAAGTGACTTGCCCAAGGTCACACGGCTAGTAAGTGTTAAGTGTCTGAGGCCAGATTTGAACTCAGGTCCTCCTGACGCCAGGGACGGTGCTCTATTCACTGTGCCACCTAGCCACACCCAAGTGCTTTTATTCTAGATGAAGAAACTGAGGTAGAAAGAGGTTAAGTGACTTGATCAGGGTGATTTTCTAGTAAGTTCCTGGGTCAGATTTTGAACCAGTACATTATGTACTACAATTCCTACCTGGCTATGACAAATACTCCATTTCAATCAATTAGCAAGCATTTATTAAACATCCACTGTGTTTTAGGTATTGTGCTAGGTGTTGGGGATGCAGAGACTAAAAAACCAGTTCCTGCCCTGAAGGAGCTTATATTCAATCATGGGAAAAACATGTAAATACATTTGTGATGTTCATATGAGGGAGTTTTGCTTTGGGAGGACCCCTGGTGTCTGGGGAGGAAGTTAGGATGTCACAATAAAGGAAGAATGAGGTGAAGCTGGCAGTGAGCTTCATTTGATCCACAGTGCCAGTGATGCAGGAAGAAGAGAGAATGTTTTTAGTGCTGCTGACAAGTCAAAGAATCCTCTTAATATCAGTGAAGAAGATTTAGTGGCAGTTAGGAAAATGATTTAGGAAAGTGAAATTCACCAGCTGTCTTCCAAACCAGTTCCTTCTCACAATATCTTTCTTTTCCATCTTTTTTTATTTTTATTTATATTTGTTTTGGTCAGGAGCTTCATTCTAATCAGGTAGCTTTGACACTTGCAGTCTCTTTGACTTCTCCATCATAATTATAGAGATCTATATAATTATAGATTATAACACAGTCAACAGGTTGTGTTTTCTTCCTAATGTAAAATTACTTGGCCTTGGATTTTTTTGGGAAAGAGAACATACATTATGGAAGTGATTGTTACAAATTCTTTCAACATATTATCTAAAAGAGTCTTGGAAAGTAATAAAATATAACATAATTTGTTCTTAATAAAGTGATGCATTGAAACAATCTTAAAAATCAATGCAGTTAATTAAACTCTCTTAGTAACTACTTACATTTATTCATAGATGCCTGAATTTGTTTACTACATCTGGAGGACATATTTTCTTCTGTTGTTACTGTTTTTCCAATTAATTTATCTGTTTATGTTCAAGGTCTTTGAGTTTTCTTCCTAAAATTCTTGGTAATTCCATTCCTTCCTCCCTCCCCCTGCCATTTTCCAAAGTGCTCACTTTCTGACTCCCTTCTTATTGTGGTTTCCTTGGGGGATGGATCTCAAAGCATCCCAACCTTCCATGCTAGGTAATAAGCAGTTCACCAGCCTAGGCCTCTGCCAGAAGTGACTTTTGAATAATCAGAACGGGCCCCAGATGGATGCCATGCTCCTCTTTCCTTCAGTCTTGGTGAAGTACGGTACAGGACACACACACACACACACACACACACACACACACACCAGAGTGTCTTGTCCTACTCCCACCAGTTCAGAGCTTTGTAGCTCTGGTTATAGGGTTTTGATCCCGTGTAGGTTTTGGCACATAGTTTCTGTTTTGGAGAGGGTTTAGGGATCAGAGAAAATGTCTAGGCCTCCAAGTGTGCTCACATCACCTACTTATATTTAAATCCATTTCAATACATAAAATATATTCTTAGTTTTTCCCTCTAAGTTTTCATCAAAATTCTTTTTTTTTGCTATCCATTTTCATAACTGATAGAAAATTCTGACTAGATTTCTTCTCATCTTATCCATTTTAAGTCTATCCTCTCACATCCCCCCTGCCCCAAGTTGAGGTGTAACATATGTGCACTTTTCACTAGGAACTTGGAGCATTGTGATCTTCACAGAATACCTTTCATTTCTGGGAACTGCATAGCGATTGAAGCAGGGGAAACTTCATAGGATGAGCAAGAAGCAAAAAGAATTGAACTGTGGTAGATGTGGGAGGACCAGGGGATGAGGTTAGGGGTGCAGAAGTAAAAAAAAAAGTATATATCAGAAAGAGAAGAGGAATGAGGTAGCTAATCAAGAGGTTTATAAACTGAAAGGGAAAAAGAAAGGGAGAAGCCCAGTCCACGTAGATTTATCAAGCCTGCTTGATGGCCTCAATCTATCTAAATACAAATGTGCATTCTGTAGCTAATAAAAGGAAGCTTATAGATCCTAATTTTCAAGAAATCAAATCTGCCCTCAAAGTTAGTTGCTGAAATTTTGTGAAATGGAACTCTTGACTAGAATATGGCACTGGAAGGATAGGCCTTATTCAAAAGCAACGGTTCTCAACCTGTGGGTCGCTTAAAACCATTGGAAAACACATATTTCTGATGATCTTAGGAACCGAGACACTGCTCCTCTATCCGTCTCCAGGTGGGTCTGCCCACATGCAGATTCGCCCACATACAAGTATTAAAGGGTCGCAGCATTAGGAAGGTTGAGAATCACTGTTGAAAAGGAAAAGAACAGATAAAAAGGCTGGGAGAGAAGTAGGACTGGTTTAAAAGTAGTAAAGAAATTGTGGCTCAGTAGAAGAGTGTGTTGAAGGTGGACAGAGAAGACCAGGTTTCAGATCCTGTTTCTGCCATTTGCTACACCCTGAAGGATCTTGGACAAAGTCACTTAACCTCTCCCAGCCTATGTTTCCTTTATCATAAAATGAAGGAGCAGGATTAGATAAATTGTAAATCTATGACCCTATGATTCTAAGGCCAGGCAGGACAGGATGGAATGTACTCAGGTGAGGATCAATCAAACCAGTCCTGCTTCTCTCCCAGCCTTTTTATCTGTTCTTTTCCTTTTCAACAGTGGTTCTCAACCTTCCTAATGCCGTGACCCTTTAATACTTGCATGTGGGCGAATCTGCATGTGGGCAGACCCGCCTGGAGACGGAGAGAGGAGCAATGTCTCGGTTCCTAAGATAATCAAAAATATGTGTTCTCTTGGTTCTGCTCATTTTGCTCTTCAGTATTTCATGCAAGTCTATCCATATTTTTCTAAGACCATTGAGCTCATCATTTCTTATGGCACAGTAGTATTGCATCATGGATAGCTATATTTGTTCATCCATTACTCAGTTAATGGGCATCCCTGAAATTTCCAGTTCTTTGCTGCCACGGAGAGAACTGCTATAATTATTTTAGAACATATAGGTTCTTTTCCTTTTTTCCTAGTTATCTTTGGAAATAGACCTAGTAGTTGTATTTCTGGGTCAAAGGGCATAGGCAGTTTAATAATTCTTTGGACATAATTCCAGATTGCTCTCCAAAATGACTGCTGTTGAAGATTCTAATGAACTTTCTTTGAAGTTTATAATTGATAATAAAAATAATATTAAAACAAATCTTTTTTTCTTATTTTCCAGGTTAACTTTGGGGTATACCTGATGCATGAGCCTTCAGACTCATCTTCAACATGTTTCCTCTCAGTGGGATCACAGTTGCTTCCTGTGTTAAAAGATACAGAAAGCAACCGTTTACCAAGCTCTTGAGAAGCAGGTTGACTTTAGGGTGATAATATTCAGTGCAACATTTACAGGCACAAATTGAGCCTTTCCCAGCTGACTCCATTACCTTCATTACAACTTGCAAATCACCCACAAAACATACATACTGTCAACTAAGTTCTTCAAGAAGTGCTTTTAAGAGGAAAATGGGCTATTCTGCTCTTACAAAGAGTAGGAACTTGAGGGGATGTTTCCCCTTTTTCCTCTCCTGAATGATATCCCAATGATATCCAGAGTAGATTTATACTGGTAGAGTAGGGGAGTGAGATGGAGAAGAGAATTAGGCTAATTATCCCACGAAATTTGAGATTATTCAAAACAGCCACTTGTTCAAATGCAAATATGTATTTAATTGTATAATATTTTAAAACAAGCAGAAGTTTGTTAAAATACTTGGGGAGTTTTAATTTATATTTGTGTTGATATCTTGACATTTTTGCACATTTTAGTATTTTCATGCTTTATGAAGAATTTGGTGGCTCTTTTTTTTTTTAAAACCACTCTCTCCTTGCTATCAAGGAGAGTGATAAATGCCTACCTGGGCTGAGAGGATCAGAAGATCGCATCTACCCTCCTTCTGTATTCTCCATTGCCAGCAGAAGTATGTCCACTTATACCAGGGGATGATCAGCAGCCAAATTCTTAGCTTTACAGCAACAAGCAGAGAAGTCCAATTCAGAACATCGGGTTTTTGTTTAGTCCCCCAGGGGAACCATTAAGCAAATCAAAGAAGGCCTCTTTTATTACTTCCCTTATTCTTTGCCATATTCCAAACCTAAGCCACATTCTTTTTATGTCTGTGTACCTGCCATAGTTACACAGAGGGCTGTAGGTCCTGCACAAAGGGAGTTGAACCATTTTCCTTTCTTGCACATTGACATACAGACTGATCTACTGGCCAGAGAGAATATTGGAATTGAAAGGGACCTTGGATAGCCATCTGGTCCAATATCTCCTCTAGTTTAGTTATTCCTCTCTGCGCCAACCCTGGCAGATGACTATTAAATACAAACGCTTTGCAAGGAAGGAAGCTTGTTCCTTTATTGTTCCTTTATTTTAATATTTAGAAAATTCTTATGCTGAGTTGGAATGTCTTCCTGTAATTCCTTAGTCCTTCTTCTTTGACTTATATTGACCAGAGAAGAGCACAACTTAGTTACTCTAGCATTTCCCATCTTTAAACCATATTACACCTATTAGATAAGTATTCCAAACATTATTTTCATCATGTTACTCCCCTTCTCAAAAACCAGCAGTGGCTTCCCATTACTTTCATGTCAAGCACAAACTCTACTTTTTGGTCTTAAAGACCCTTTGTAACCAGATTCAATTTATTGCCTTTTGTAAATTGTAATTAAATATTTAGCAGATAAAATTAAGTTTCAATCTTGGCAATACAGAGCCTTCCCTTTTAAGATTATCTTTCAGTCTTTAGTTGTTTCCCCCCTTTAGAGTAAAGCTCCTTGAGGGTAGGGACTGCTTTTACCTTTTAAAAAAATATCTTCAGTGTTAAGCACAGTATCTGGCATAATATAAGCACTTAATAAATGTTTATTGATTGATTCTATTGCAATTAATGTGAGTATATCTGCATTAGGTAGTTGGTTTGGCTTATTGAGGCCAAAGTCATGGATTTAATTATTAGCCTATTAACTTTACACAGAGGAAAACTGTTCCTTAGTTATGCAAAAAACTCTTTTTCCTTGACCACTGTTTCACAAATATCTGTCTTAACTTGGTACAAAGGAGACTAAGTGATAAGGGCCTAGCCTACAAAAAGTGGGTCAGCATTTTTATACATTAAGAACAATACATTTGTATTTTTCCCCACTTCCGCTACTGACATTTCAACAGTCACTTTTTTTCTTACTGTGCTTTTTAAAAGCTTAGATTGAAAAATCTTGATGCAATGTTGCATTATAGAAAATATTGTTTTCCCAAAATGTCCATATTTGCTTGCAATGCAAACTTTTCATTGTTCTTCTCAAGAGGGTTTAAGATTAATTTTTCATATCTTGGTCTATTTCATAAAATAGACTCAAAATAATAATAACAGCACACAACTGGAATCTCTATACCTTTGAAGTGGTTCTCTCACAGTAATGCCAGGGATGGATAATGTAAACATTATCACTCCTATTTTACAGATGAGGAAACAGATGCAGAAAAGTTGAGCCTCACTCTTAGTCATGCTGCCTGTAAGTGTTGGAGACATGATTCAAACCTGGGTCTCCCCAAGTTTTCTATTATAAGGCTTCCCAAGCTATTTTCAGTTCACAAGTGAATACTTTTAATAGTAAGATTCCCTAGGGAGAACTTTACAATAGAAAAACTTAGGTAAATGCTACTTGGTACAAATTAAATCCAGTGTCATTTGAAAAACCAATATTTTAGTACATGGAGAGTAATTTTTCATATGTTGAACTGACTTCTGCCCTTTGCTGAGACCCACACTGGTTACTGACCAGGGGATGTCAGTGAGGGTGGAGAATTAAAGTATATCAACCACCATGAGCACATAGTTCCTATTGATATATTGTACAAACAATTTTTCTTTGTAGACAATAAAAGCAAGTGTTCTCAGATATCCAAATTGATGAGAGAGGCACTGAAATTTGGCCACTGGCCCCAACACCGAGATCAAGAAGTCATTTATTTCTATAATTTGGAACAATGAAAGATGTCCAGTGGCCATTAGCCCTAAAGTATTTTATAGAATTACATAATCTTGGAGCTAAAAAAAAACCTAAAAAGCTGGCTAGCTATATCTGAAAAAACAAATCCTCATTACAACATTCACAAGCAGTCTTTTAGCCTTTGCTTTAAGACTTTTAATGAAGAGAGAACCACTGCCTCCCAAGTAATCCAATTCCAGTTTTTGAGTCTATGATTATTAAGAAATTCTTTCTGATACCAAGCCTAAATTTGCTTCTTTGCATTTCCCACTCATTTCTTCTAGTTCATTCCTCTGGTAGGTATCAAGCAGAACAGGTCAACTCAATCCCTTGCTCTCACCTTCCCACCTTCTCCCTTCTGCCTCACTAATATTTCTTCCTTTCCTCCAGTCTTTGATGGTGAAATGGCCCTTCTTCTTGATAAGGTCAACCTCTCTCCATAAACTTCATGTCTTCTCCAGTAGATTGCTCCTTCAACCATCTTCTGTCTCATTCTAAAGTTCTATCTCTTCCCATCTACTGGTTCCTTTCCTACTACCCACAAACACTCTCAGTATCCCTCCATCCTTAATAAACTCTCACTTGATCCCACCATCCACTTAAGCTGTCATACTGTATCTCTCCTCCATTTCTTGGCTAAGTTCCTTAAAAATAGCTCTATGCATTGTTTTCAATCAGTCAACCAGTCCCTGGCCTCCTTCAAGTCTCAGCTCAAATTCCACTTTCTACAGAAATTCTCTCCAAATCCTTCTTAATTCCAGAGCCTTGTCTCTTTTGATTATTTCCAAATTTATCCTGTATTTAATGTAACTTGTTTGTGCATTGTTATCTGCATGCTATCTCCCCATTGAGATTGTTAATTCCTCAAGGGCAGGCATTGTCCTTTTCCTTTCTTTGCATCCATAGCACTTTGTTTGGTGTCTGGCATACAGTAGGTGCTTAATAAATATTTATTGACTAACTCTGCAAGCTCTTTGAAGACAGGGCCTGTCTTTACTTTTTGTATTTGTATCTCCAATGAGTAACAAAGTTCTTGGCACACAGTAAGCACTTAATAAACGCTCATTTATTCATTTATTCAATCAATAGTGATTTGTCATCTCAGGTACTATACAAGGCACTGGGAATACAAAACTAAAATTTCCACAGTTTCTGACTTCAAGGAGCTTATATTCTGTTGGGAAGAGACAACTTACACAAGTATAAGGAAGAATGGGGACTGAGTCAATCAATTATCAAAATCAATAAAAATTAAGGTAAATAATAGAATACTTTAGCCCAGATTCCTTTACCAGGTAAGATGATCTTTGCTGAATTAGGCTGAAAGGGCATTTCAGCTAGGTGAACAACAGCTTCAGAAGGACATATGTTAGTATTGGCCGAGGAGATCCCATCATACTCTGTAGGTTTACTATAAGATAGTTCAGAAGGCAATGCATTCTAGTGTCTGGACAGTGGGTGGAGGAAACACTTCCTTCCTTTATAGAAGGTAGAAACTAAACTCTCAGATCACTTCACTTTGCATGTGCCTCGCCTGGTTTCAACTCCACTGAACACAACATCCCTTGGTGTCCTGTCCTCCCTCCAACTTTCCTTCCTCCTTCTATGTGGCATCTTCCCCTTTAGACTGAAAACTTGCTTAGGGCAGTGATTGTCTTTCTTTTTATAAATTGTATTTCCAGAACTTAGCACAATCAATGCCTGGCCTGTCATAGGTGCTTAATAAATGCCTATTGGATTGTATTAAAACAGTGCTAGCCAAGTCTCAGAGAGGGAATAATTTCAGTGAGGAGGGACAAGAGAATACTTTGGCCTCCTCTCCACCTCCTTGACCAGAAGACAATCTTGTGAACTTTATTGAGAACGTAGAAGTGTTTCTTGGAACAGCAATGATGAACAGAAGTGTCTGCATTCAGAGCCAAGGACAAACTATACATGTGGAGGAAAGAAAACTTCAATATTCTTGAAGGACTCAAGCAGAAAAGCTGCACTATTGTCTAAAGCATTAGGGAGCCATGAAGGGGACAAAAGGAACTTTGACTAAAAGGATTTGCCAGAGCTGTCTCTAAGTTTGAGGCCATTGTCCCTAGAGAGTGAGGTGGTCTTAAAAAAAAGAAAGGAGCTACTGGTTCAGACATTTTTGTAATTTGGGTTAATTTTTTTTATTATTAACTTAGCAAACCAAATAAAATGGGCATTTCAACATGCAGATATGAGAGAAAGAAGATTGTATGTGAAACTTCATTCAGATCTTTAGCTGTACAGCTTACTTTTTCTTTTAATATGATAAATTTTAATAATTAATAAATGAATTTAATAAATTAAATGTTCAACTGTCAAAACTATCCTACTTGTCTGTGGTTCTTTCTGGCCTTCCTTCTGTTCTCTTTAATACATTTAAAAACATGCCTCAATGAGTCTTTTTTCTCTTATTTCCCCTGTCCTATTCCTATCCTCCTCTCTGATCCTTTGTGTTCCCAGTACCTAGCCTAACCTGGTGTCTGGTATACAGTAGGTGCTTAAGCAATGCTTCTTTATTGATTGATTAGATGAAGTGATAGATCTATAGAGGGTGTAAGGCCCTCCTGATTCTCTCTTGTATTTTCTTAAGTGTTTATCCTGTGATAAACTTTCATCTTTTGCCTTCTAAAAGAAGTTGATGAGAATCAGCAAAGGAGATAGAGAGAGGGAGAGAGAGAGACAGAGAGAGAGAGACAGAGACAGAGACAGACAGAGAGACAGACAAGCAAAGAGAACATATAGTAATGCAAACAAACACCTTGTATTATTCTTGTTCTGTGAGTCATATGAATGATGTTGTTCTAAGGGAAGAGGGTTACTTGACTATCTAGCAACTCAAAATTCTTTCTGGGATGGGAGAGTTAGCCCCAGGATAGTACTATAAATCTGTAGGATTGTAAAGGTCTCTGGGGGGAGGTGCAGCTCACTGGAAGAAGGGGGATTTCCTGACTCTTTAGCAAACCCAAGTGATTCCTTCTTGCAAGAGTTCCTTATCCCCGAGATTGTACTATAATTCTGCAAGACTGTCTAGGCACCAGTGGGGTTCAAAGAGAAGGTGATTTGCTTAACTCTCTAGCAACCCCAAAATGCTTTTCCTTTTGGGTCAGGAAATTGTCAAGCTAAGGGTAGTAATATAAGTCTGCAGGACTTTATAAGATCCTGAGAGAGGTAGGGCTCATTGGGAAAGGAAGCAGGGTTGTTTTGACTTTTTGTGGGATTTTGTGTAAGTTCTTGCTTGTTTTTGTTGGATGAAAAGGCCTCTCTTCTATGCGTTCTATGACAATATTTTTTCTTCTCTCTAGGGACGTAGACACGAGCCAAATTTAAGTGTTCCTTGAGAAGGGGGAATGAGGTTGGGTGGAAGCAAAATGAACCAAATTCTGATGCTCCTAGGGGAAACCCTGGGTTGGGGCATGAGCCAAAAAAGATGACGAGTACAGCGATCCCAAGATTGAACCCCCTTTGTGTAAACTCCGAATTTCTGTTCTGGGCCATGAGTTATTTACCATAGGTTGTTGCACAAACCAAAAGAGATGATTAATGAGAAATTCACAAAATTGAACATGGCCCATGAAAACTCAGTTCTTCGGTCCTAGTCCACAAGTTACACATGGCATATTATCCTGTCCATAGATGACACAAAGCTCAGAGAGTGCATAACTAACATGTTGGGTGACAAAGTCGGAATCCAAAAAGATTTCAACACATTAGAAGAATGAATTGAATCCAATAAAAGGAAATTTAACAGAGATCAGTGTCAAGTCTAAACTTGAGTTAAAAAAAAATATTAACTTCATGAGAACAATATGAGGAACATCCCATTGCACAATAGCTTGTGTGAAAAACACCTGAGAGTTTTGGCAGATTTCAAGCTCTAGAGTAATAAAATAATCAGAAGTTAACATTTATATGGTGTTTAGTATGTGCCAGGCTCTGTACTAAGCACTTTACCATTGTTAGCTCATTTGATTCTCACAACAGCCCTGGGAGGTAGGTTCTATTATTGTCCCCATCTTTAGAGACAACGAAAGAGGCAAGCAGAGGTTAAAGCGGCTTGCTGAGGCTCACACAGCTACTAAGTGACTGAGGTCAAATTTGAACTCAGGTCTTCCTGACCTGGCTCCAGTGTTCTCTCCATTTTGCTTCCTATTTAGATAGTCATCAGGATAAGGTGGCAGATGACAGAGCTAATTAATGCCCACGTAGGCTGCATTAAAAGCATCAGTGTTCAATAGGGAGGGACAGTCCTCATCCCCTCTCTCCTGGCAGGACCACAGTGGAGCTCTGTGTTCTATTCTAGGGGCCATATTTAGGAAGGACTGTGACAACTTGGAGGTTTAGAAAAGGGTAACCAGGATGGTGAAAAGACTGGAAGCTGTACCATGTGGAGATGGGTTAACGGGTTCTGGGATGTTTAACCTAAAGAAGAGAAGACTTGGGGAGGATAATTTAGATGTTTGAAGGTATTTGAAGGTGGTTGTGTGGAAGAAGGATTGGACTTGTTTGAGGCACCTAGGCTGTACAGTGATTGAGTGCTGTGCCTGGAATCAGGATGACTCGGGTTCAAATCCCACCTCAGACACTGGCTGTGGGTCTCTGGGTATGTCATTTAACCTCTGTCTGCCTCAGTTTCTGAGGCAGGATGAATAATAATAATAATAGTAATAGTAATAATAATACCTTCCTTCTGGGGTTGTTGTGAGGATCAAATGAGATAATCTTTTTTTCCTTCATTCTTCCTTGGCCTCAGAGAACAAACCATGTGCAGTGGGTAGAAGTTGCTGAAAGGAAGATTAAAGTTTGAGATAAGGAAAAAATTTTAACAAGTAGAGCTATCTCAAAGTGGAATGTATACATACATGCAAATAAGTATTTTAAGAAATTATGTCATAGAGCAAAGGAGTTATCCAAAATGCTCTGGGAAATTTTGAATAAGGACAAATAAATCCCTCCCTTCTCCCCTCCCCTTCCCTCAAGTTTTGATAGAAACATTGAAAATATCAGTCATTCCTTGCAGCCATCATAATCTCTTTCTCCAAGCCAGTAGCCTGCTGCTCATCAGAAGGTATACTTCCTCTGCTCACCATGATGCAAATTCCTGCCAGATCCTTGCCTTCACGGCACCTCGCAGTAACCCTGACGCCATCATATCTGAGATAAGTATGACCAACATACAGATAACTTTCAAGTGAGGTAGGAGGGAGATTAGGAAGGCTTCATGGAAGAGATGAAACCTGAACTGACCCTTGAAGGAAGACAGATTTCAATAGGCAAAAATGGGGATGATGTGAGTTCCAAGCATGGGGAATGGTCTCTGCAAATACATCAAAGTGAGAGAGAGCAGAGAAAAATCAGTTGAAGTCTAGTTTTGTTGGAATAGAGAATGGTTTTATTGGAGTCCTATGGAATGAAGCTAGATAGATGGGTTAGAGGTAGTTCAAGAAGGGCCTCCAGTACCAGACTAAAGAGTTTCTATTGGAACCTCAGGACAATATTGAGCTCCTCAAGATTTTTGAGCAGGGATGTGACATGAACAGAACTGTGCATTAGGAACATGATTTTTGGCAGCTGGAAGGATCAGCTGGAGAATCAAGATCCTGGAAGCAGGGAGACAATTAGGAAATTATAAAAATAGTTTAAGGAAGAGGTAATATGGATATGAATGAAGCTAAGGATGATGTGATTGGAGATAGGGGATACCTAGGAGAAATGTCGCTGCTGCCAAAGACTTCCTAAATGGTTGGATGAAGGTGATGAGGAAGAATGGAGAATAAAGGATGATTCTTAAATTAAAAAACCTGAATGGCTACCAGGATGGGGGTTCTTTCAACCCAAAGTTTCTTCATCAAGGCATCAATGTCAGCATAGAGGGAGGTTTCTAATGGAGTCCTCCAGGGATGTATGCCTCACCAGTACTGCTAGTCAACAGTCTTATCAATGCCCAATGCCCAATGAATGAGCAAAGGGAAACCTGGAATGCTTATTAAATGCGTACCAGGAGCCTGGGCACAAACTTGGGGAGAAGGGGCAGGTTTAGAGGGGAAGGTGATGAATTTACTTTGTGCCAGTTGAGTTTATAGTACTAGTTATTACCATTACTCCCCACTATAAATTAAGCATTTTAAGGTTTATAAAGTGAACCTACAAGATCAATCATGTAAGCAGGATTATATGCAGTTTACATACAGAGACTTGGGAAAGATTAAATAAGTTAGGTAGGATGTACAGCTACCAGCAGTGTGGGAATTCAGATTCCTACTGCTTAAGTCTCTTATTGTCTGTTTTGTTGTTGCTGTACCATGCTGCTGGTGGGACATGGAAGGGGACCCAGGAGAGAGATTTATTAAAGTAAATAGTTCAAGCCCATAATTTCCTTATTATTAATAATTTTATATTATCTGTCACATTCTTCCAATGGAATATTGAGGCACTCTAATGTTAGAAGGCATCTGCATAGAAATGATCCTTGAACCTGGAGCAGATACGTAATTAAACTGGGAAGAATAGGAAAAAAATTAACAAGGAGTTGAAAACCAATTTAACTAAGGAGATGATAATAGAACATCTGGTTTATTCCAATGAGTTTGTCACTGGGTCCAAATGAAAGGAATGGCCACTGTGGTCTTTGAAAATCATGGAGAGGTGTCTCAGGTATGAAGATGGGCAAATGTTCCAATATTGAAAAAAGGAGAAAGTAGAATATACAGACCATACTCACGTGTATTCAACATTGACTCCTGGGAAAATTCTAGATTGGTTTATTAAAAGTGTAGTTTGTGAACACTCAGAAAAGGAAGTAATGGTCACTAACAGCCAGTATGGCTTTGTCAAGAACAAATCATGTCAGACTGGTCCCATTTCCTTTATTGATAAGTTTATTAGATTAACAAATTAGAATGTATTCATAGTAATATCTGATTTTTAGCAAAAACAATTTATTAGTCTTGTAGACAAGAGAGATACAGTTTGGATGATAGCAAAGTTAGGTAGTTTTAGTACTAGTAGAATGATCAACCCAAAATACCTTTATTAATGGGTGAATATTAGCATGGAGGGAAGTATCTAATGGAGTGTTTCAGGAATCTATGCTTCTTCTCTGTTGCTAGTCAACAGTCTTATCAACAAATGGGTCAAAGTCTAGATGGAATGCTTATCAAATTTGTATCAGGCACACAACCTGAGCCAAGTCCCCAGATCCTGCTTGGAACCAGGGCAGAGAAGAATGACTGAGGCCCCAAGTATGACTGAGGCATCTCAGATATGTAAGTCTGAATGGAAGGATAATGGGGATAATCTATGCTCTCATCTTCCCCTTGCTGATCAAAGTCTAAGAAATTCCTGGCCCACCTTGACCCATCTCAATCAAGGATGGTGGAGATCTCAATTCCTTTGCCCCCGTCTCTCAAAATTAATTCATTGCCAGAGCCTGAAAGCCAATAGGCCTTCCTTTTGATTATTTACATTCATCCCCTTCCCTTTTAGCCTGGGTAGAAGACAATGCTTCTCCATAGCCCAGTCATGCACTTGAAAAGCGGGGATTTTTGTGAACTTTGGTGACTACACAGTAGATGGTACCAGTCTATTTCTCACATCTTCTGGGTACAAATACTGAGCCAGAGATGTGAAAAGATTCCCCAAATCCTATATAGGCCCTTTTTTGTCACGTACAGTCCTCTGTTACAGGGGTTACACTCTTTCAACTGCAAGTTGGTACATGCCAAACATGTTTTACTTTGCTTCTGAAAGGGGAAGACTTTTAAGAAGGTGGGATCTATCAATCTATCTATCTGTCTATCTGTCTATCTATCTATCATCTATCTATCTATTCGTCCATCCGTCTATCCGTCCGTCCATCCGTCCACCCATCCATCTATCTATCCATCCATCTATCTATCTATCTATCTATCTATCTATCTATCTATCTATCTATCTATCTATCT
>CM053594.1:270595592-270631322 GCA_028646575.1 Pseudocheirus occidentalis
CTCACAGCTGCTGGAGCTATTAGTGGGATGCTGCAGCCCCCCCAGCTTTGGCTCACTGAAAGCGCACCCCAGAACCACCACTCAAGACCACGATCCAGATCCAGGCCGCTCAATGCAAGAACCCTTTGCCCTGATGGATCGCCTCAGCCCCCTGCTATCTGCAGGCCAAGGGCTCTGAAGCAGCCCAGTGGAGGCCGCTGCTGCTCCATTCCTGCTGCTACAGCCATCTCCCACTGCTTCCTTGCCCTGGGAACAGTTTGGCTGGACCTGCTCTTCTCCTCCCCAGTTAGCAAAATCCACTGACCTTTCTCTTAGCCTTTTTTTTCTTCTGGCCTGATAAATGTGGTAACTGTGCCTCCAGTGCAGCTGATCTGTTCTCCTATAGACGTCCTCCCCGCCTAATACCCCAGGGCCTGACCCAGCCGGGGTTTCGGCTGCGGCTCCCAGACTGGTGCGAAGAGCCCCGCCTGCTAGGCTGCCTGTAGCAACAGATGTGCTTTCTGCCTTTTGGAGAGTTTTGGAGCTTGAAAGTCTGTTTAGAGTCCCATATTATGAGTTTTTTAGTGCGTTTGTGTGGGAGCTGAGGTGCTTTGCTGCTTCTATGCCACCATCTTTGCTCCGCCCCCTTTTCTTATTTTTATTAATGTGAAATGGGCACATTGAGATCACTAGCTATTATTTATAATTTAGTGAAAGGCTGTGCTGTGTAGTAGATAGAATGTTGGACTTATAGACAGGAAGACCAGGATTCAAATCCTATTTCAGATACTCTGTGTCTTAGTGCTTAGCACAATTCCTGACAAATACTAGGCACTTAATATTTATTAATTCATTTCGGGGAAGTTAACTTCTCTGTTCCTCAGTTTCCTCAAGTATAAAATGAGGGAACTGGATTTGATGATGTCTAAGGTATTTTCTAGTTTGAAATTTCTACTATGATCCTTTAGTACCTAGATATTTTGCCATTCTATCTCTGTGTGTACATATGTATCCATCCATCCATCCATCCATCCATCCATCCATCCATCTCCCAATCATCTTCCCTTCATCCTCCAATCATCCATCCTCCAATCAATCATCCTCCAATCATCCATCTTCCAATCAATCCTCCTCCAATCATCAATCAATCCTCCAATCAATCCTCCTCCAATCATCAATCAATCCTCCAATCAATACTCCTCCAATCATCAATCAATCCTCCAATCAATCCTCCTCCAATCATCAATCAATCCTCCTCCAATCATCAATCAATCCTCCTCCAATCATCAATCAATCCTCTTCATCCTCCAATCATCAATCAATCCTCCTCATCCTCCAATTAATCATCAATCAGTCCTCCTCATCCTTAAATCATCAATCAATCAATCCTCCTCATTCTCCAATCATCAATCAATCAATCCTCCTCATCCTCCAATCATCAGTCAATCAATCCTCCTCATTCTCCAATCCTCCTCATCCTCAAATCATCCTCCAATCAATCATCAATCCTCCTCATCCTCTAATCATCAGTCAATCCTCCTCATCTTCCAATCATAAATCAATCAATCCTCCTCATCCTCCAATCATCCTCCAATCAATCAATCATCCTCATCCTCCAGTCAATCAATCAATCATCCTCATCCTCCAATCAATCATCAATCCTCCTCATCCTCTAATCATCAGTCAATCCTCCTCATCTTCCAATCATAAATCAATCAATCCTCCTCATCCTCCAGTCCTCCTCATCCTCATCCTCCAATCCTCCTCATCCTCCAATCATCCTCCAATCAATCAATCATCCTCATCCTCCAGTCAATCAATCATCCTCATCCTCTAATTAATCAATCATCCTCATCCACCAATCATCCTCATCCTCATTCTTATCCTCATCCATCAATCATCCTCATCCATCAATCATCCCCATCCTCATCTCAAATCATCATCCTCATCCTCAAATCATCATGATGGTGGGTCTCAACTTTCTTTTGTGTGTTTCTATTCTTGTTCTTCCTCTCTTTATTCTTGGTAAGATGAGGAACGTTTTGAGTGGTTTAAGAGTAGACACCTGCACGCTTGAAGACAAGAACAACACCATTCAAAAGCAAGCTATGAAAGAAGTTGAGAAGAAACAAAGGAGTGTAGGAAGAGGGGCTAGAAGCAGAAGAATGAGATCCCAGTGTAGAGGTGAAAAGGGCTAGTTTTAGAGAAGAGGAATCTAGAACAAAGGATGAGCTCTTAGATGCAGAATCTGTGACATGTTGAGGTGCAGGGGAGAGCAACGTCTTGAACTGGCAAGAGCACTATATCTGGAGACCTGGGAAGTGTATTCAAATCTCAGAACTGCTACTTATTACTTGTGGGTCCTTGGGCAGACAGTAGAGGTAAGCCAGGATAAGAGATTGTTGTCTCAGTGGAATAACAAAAAGGTTGAAGAGGTAGAAGGTGCAGGAGAGAGAAGGAATGAAAGAACCACCATGGTGTCCAGAGTAGAAAAGTCCAGTGTGTATCTAGGGAGAGGGACGTACTGAGTCTAGGTGATGTGTTTTGAGCTTCTATGTGTAGGGAATTGGAAGATATAATGTTGAAAGATGATGCCAAATTTTAAATTGCAGAGGGATGAGCATGGTCTTGTTTGTGGCTAATGTTGACAGAAAATAATCAGTTAGGGAGGGGAAGGTACAAGTATGAGTTCAAGGTATCTTTTGAGTCAACAATGTGGATGCTGAAGTTGCTGAAGATGATCAGGAATGGGATACAGTGGAAAATACTCAGAGATCTGTGATCTCTTCAATGATCTTCTCTTCATTCACATAGACTGAAATCCACCCATGCTTGTACATCCTGTAGGAGACTCTTTTCCACATCTTTCCATAAATTCATCATGCTCAATATGCTGATGTCCTCCTTCCATTTTTATATTGCAAGGATACCAATGGATCACCCATTAGTCATCTTACCACTTTTGACACAAGACCAACCTATCTCCTTTTCCTCTCATGCATTTCTTTGATCTCCTTTTCTTTGTGCTTCCTTTGTTATCCCTTGTTTGTTACATATTGTGATCACTCAATATCACAGTTTACTACTCCATTGACCCAGAGGTCAATTTAACAAACCTAAACAGTAATTCTTTGGAGAGTAGCAGCCACACAATAATGCTGGTAGTGTAATTATGAAGGTGGGCCTTTTTTTCAAAGAGAAGCTTAGGTTAATTAAAGGATTTTCAGCCCAATTTATTGTCTAATTTCAGTGTCTATCTAAAATAGATATATACTACACATAGTATGTTTACCCAAATGTCTATAGATACATGAGTATACTATTGATAGTATAGATATACAAGCTGTTGTTTGTCTTTCGTTTACAAAGAGAACCAATGACATCATGGAGTGATACCTTGACTCTCAAGTGAATTGGATTTAAATGAGGCAGAATTGTACAATGTCATCAAGTTCATTTTCTCTTGTAGACTTATTGAGGTCCAGTGACAGGACAAAAGTCAAGATAACTTACAATGGCCCAGGATGCAGTGGATGATCTTGGCTTCTTTGATGTTTGACCAGTCTCTGAGTTGGTGCTCCACAGAGCCTGCTTCAGTCATCTTCATAGCCATTGGAATAAATTGTTCTCATCTGCCCATTCTGCTACAGGAAGTCTTCCAACGCTAGGGGTAGACATCCCCTAACTCACTGACAGGTTTGAGGCCTATCAGTTACTCTCTACTTGGTTTAGCCCATCTGCCGAGACAGTCTTACCTGGCTGTGGCCATTGTACCTGTTGTAGCTCCTTGGAACCACAGGTGAGAGTTGGTGATATGTGGATACCAAAAGTAGATGAGTAGCCCTAAAAACCCCTCACACCAAGTTTTTTTTTCTTCTCTGAGGTTTTGCTTATAATTTTAAGGTCATTATCTTCTTCTCAGTTTATATCTTGAATGTTCCTGTCATCATCATAATTTTTTCTGGTAGGATTTTTTTTGTTGTTTATTTGTTTATTCTTGCAGCTTACTTCCTGAATTTGTATTTTGTGTTCCATGCACTTCTGTAGAGAAGATCTGGGCTGGTCCTGTTGCTGCTTCCTTGGGGTACTGAATGTTATGTTATTCCAGGATCTTAGGGACAACTCAAGCTAGGGACCAGCAACCTGTCAGTGTTCTCAAAGTGGTCTGATTCAGGGCAAAGTCTGACTGCTCTCCCCTGGTCTGAGCTTTGCTAGTTCCTTACCGGAATGCTGGACTCAGCCACTATCTGTCAGGTAGGAAGCTCAGAATGACAAAGGTTTAGAATGACAAAACTTTAGGCTTTCCTTTGATATATTCCTGTCTTTATTATTATTCTTTTAAGACTTGAGATGTTGGAACTGAGTCCAAGCTCTGCACCTGGGGGTCTGAGAAATTCTACTGCTATTTGCTTTTAAAATTTTTCCTCTCTCTATATGTAGTCCAAGACTTGGGGTTCTTCCTCACCCCATAATGCTAACCCTGGGCATACTCTTCTCTTCAATCCATTCCAGATCTATCATCTAAAACTGGGTAGTGAGTGACAAAGCTGCTACTGGCATCTGTTCTTGTACCTTGGAATTTCTTGTCTTGATGCACACACCCTCCTCTTTCAGTCCTGGGTGCTGAATTGCTAAGAGTTTTAGGCAATTTCACTTTAATATTTCTAGAGATAGAGTGTCTAGGCTTTTTTTTTTTGGTGGGGAGGTCATGACTTTCAAGTAGTCAAGTGATTCTTATTTTTTTTTCTCTTCAATCAGTTTTTCAGGTCTGTGTTTTTGCTTTGAGACATCTTGCATTTCCTTCTATATTGTCAGTCTTTTGATTTTGTTTTAATGTTTCTTGCTTGTTGTCTCATGGAATCATTAGCTTCTCTTTGGTCCTTTCTAATTGTCAGGGATTCCCCATTGTCCAAAGAACTCCCTTCTTTTGATGACCTGAGGGGTAAAAATAACTCACTGCAATTTTTTTTCCCTTGGATTTCCCCATCAATATTCTGTCTGGTATGTTTTCTAGATCTGTTTGGAGGAGTTGGGGGGTGGGGGAGTTCTTTGTTCTCTTTGTTTCTTTGCCATTTTTCTCTCCAACTAATTGTTGACACCTTTACCTTTTTTATGGATTTGCATTCAAATCACTGAGTATTAAAACATGTTTATTCATTCAATTTGGAGTATTTTACTGAGTACTTAACAGAATTTCCTTATATCTTCTACAGCAGAGGTTGATGAATAAGCTGCAATTACTTCATGGTGGCCTTTTTTTGGCAAATATTTATCATAAACATTGCAATAAGATACAAAAAGTCCCATGAAATGCTTTATGTTACTTTGTATGTACAATAAAATCAACACCACTGATGTTCTTGATTGCTTTTCCAAGGAGAAGCTGGATGTCATCCTTCTATTTACTTGTATCTTCCTTCTTATTTCATTTATAGTGAGAAAATCAAGATTGACCTAATTTTTTCCCTCCACTATTCATACTTATTGGGGGGCATTTCTTAGGTGCCTATTATGTACAAGGCATTAGCCTATACACTTTACAAATATTACCTTATTTGGTCCTTACAACAACCCTGAAAGACAGGTGCTGTTATTGCCCCCTTTTTACAGTTGAGGAAACTGAGGTAAATAGGGTATGTTACTTGCCCAGGGTTATGTCTCCATTAAATGTTTAAGAATAGCTTTAAACTCAGGTCTATTGTCCCTTGACTTGTTTCTCAAGGATCTCACATCCAGGGTATAGCTAAGTTAATATATGTATATTATCTAAAACCTGTGATCATTAGCCTCTGTACCCCTTTTCTCCACTCTGCCTCTGTTATTGCAGAAATAGAAGGTTGCAAATGACTGAGAGCCATTTTGTATCTTGCTTTGTTTCATATATTTCCACGGCCAAAGAATTCACCACCAAGTGTTCAGACCACTGGTCATAAGCTAATGGAGAGGAAAAAGATGAATCAGAGTGAGGTCATTTGGGGAGGGGGGAATGACTCTTGAGAGGCAGAGTAAAAGTATAATCAACAGCTATGAAAATATGAATAAACTTTAAATGGTGAGAAGCTCAGAGAAGATGTGGATCAATGGGAAAGCAAAGAGAAGCTCAACCCCTCTCTTATCCTGAGTTATGGGGAATGGGAGAAATGGAGTCCTCCATGGAAGAAACATAGGATATGGTTAGCTTTAGACAAGAGGGAAGACATCCTGAGGAGAGCCAGTTTTCTGCTTAACTGAGGAAAGGAAAAGGTGGAAAGAGAGGAAAAAATGGATGTAAGATAGAGGAGACATTTCTACCCCTCCAAAGAACAGGGGTCATGCTGGGCCAAGAACCTATGTTCACACAATCTCTCCAGGCCACAGCAGGATAAGAGAGCACAGCAAAATAATAAGGTGGGTACGGTGGTGGGTAGAAATGAGGCATATTGGAAGAGTAGCCAGTAAAACTATGGTGCATAGGCTTTCTACCCCCAAATCTCCTATGTGACTGCTAAAGCACCTCTAATTTGATTACCAGAGTAGCCAACTACTACTTGTGCCACAAAGGGTGAAAAATCTAGCTATTAAAATGCAAATACATCTGAAAATGTCACTAATCATCATCACCTAACTTAAGGGACTATATGACAGCTAAGAGTGGGGACCTGAGGGATAGGGTAAAGCTAGACTCTCCCCTCCCTCCCCAAGAGGGATCCCTGAAGACAAGGACAGATCATGGAATGCTCTACTTCAGTAAGGGAGTGGAGGGCAGAGTGAAGGGAACGATCAGTTTTTCAGATAAAAGGGGACCACTTGTTACAAGTAGGGGAAGAGAAAACAGGAGGAGACACACCCCTGCTTCTCCATGATCAGGGAGTGGCCCAGTCACATGGGGGAGATCAGAGGGGTAGTAGATGGCCACAAAAGCAGGCAGGCATAAAAACTGACCCCGAGATGAAATGCAGGGTTCTTGGAGCATCTCTCCTACAAAATCTCTCAGACTCAGGTTCCTCTGTATCTCTTTCCTACGGAAAAGAAGGGAATTTCACCTTTCCATCGTTCTCTGTTCAGTTCTAATCAGAGGCACACGACTTCCTTTAAACTATCTCTACCATTCCTTTTAAGCTCCATGCCTACTGCCCCTCACCTGGAAGCGGACTCTTCCCGCCTTCTACCTCTAGTAGCCCAGGAGACGTTTGCAGCCCCGAGTTTATCAGCCTGGGACAAACCGACTGCAGTTTGCAGATTTCTAACTGGGTTCCTTCTCCGCTCCCCCAGCTCCTCTTTCCCAGGATGGGGCAAGGAGACCCTAGACCGATCGGATTGTGAAGCTCTCAAGGACAAGGCTTTCCCGGGTCCCTAGAGCTTGCTTTGTATCCCATACAACCCTCAGCGCGTAGTAGGCGCTCAGGCCACACTTGCTGGCTCGCTTAGGTAGCGGAGGGCCAAACCAGGCTGGCCCGCGGGCGGGCGGCCAGGCGGGCTCCGCGGGCCCACTGGAGGGCGTCGGCGAGCCTGTCTTTGGAGCTCGGGCTCCGTGGGACCGGCTCCAGTCAGGCTCGGGGCTTTTCTTTCACCAGCCAGCCTGGTCAGAGCCTGGGTTTCCCATTTTGGTGCAGTGGATTGCGGGCTCGCCGCCGCTCCCGCTGCCGCTCCAGACGCCCCCGCTGCTCTTACCCTTTCTCCTCCTTTCACTGTCCTTCTGCTCCTCTACCCCAGGTCGGGACCACCCCGTGCAGTCCACGCCGGACCAGCCGCTGCGGCCGCCGCCACCTCGGGTACCCTGATAGAGAGAGAAAAGGGCAGCTCGCCCCTCCCCCGCTCCCGCCCCCAGTCCTGGACTCGTGGAGTCAGGAGCGGCGGCAGGAGCTGGCGGGAGGAGGGAACTCCTCCGCCAGTCCGTGCCTTTCTTTTAGCGCTGCGAGTCCGGCTCCTGCTGCGGCGGCTGCAGAGCCCTAGCCTGAGCCCGGGCGGGAAGCGGGGGAAGGCGGCGGCACATCCCCGAGCTGCCCGCCGAGCTCTGGGGGCTTTGGGGCAGCGCTGGTGGCCTGGACGGACTGACCCTGTGCCCTCGGGGCTATTCTAACTTAGGGGGGCTTGCCTCCTCCTGGCCCGGCTCAGCTTCTTGCATGGATACATCATGGCTACGCTTGTTTGCAGGGTGCAGTTCCTAGATGATACCGATCCTTTCAACAGCACCAACTTTCCCGAGCCTAGCCGGCCTCCGCTCTACACGTTCCGGGAGGACATCGCCCTCGTTACCCAACTGGCTGGGATTCACCGATTGCTTCGGGCACCCCACAAGGTAGCCTCAAAGGGGAAGCTGTGCGATCCACCCGCGGGGGGCAGGGGTGGGACAGGATTCGGGGGGGGGTGCGTGGAGATGAGAGAGGTGGGGGGAGTACTTCGGTAGGTTTTAAGGGTTGTAAAGTTTTCCTACGACTAGGATGTGTACAATATTCTCTTAATGAGTCTGTGGGGGTTATCAGCGTGTGTGTGTGTGTGTGTGTGTGTGTGTGTGTGTGCGCGCGCGCGCGTGTGTGCGTGTGTGCGTGCTGCGGCATAGAGGTTAGAAACCTTCTGTGCGGGATGGTAATTTAGAAAGCTCCTTCCTTAGTGGCCTCACTGAGACTGCCATGCAGGTTGAGGACTCGGAATGCCCCAGGGCTAGCCTGTGAGAGCGGCTTTCTTGAGGATGCTGGGCTCCGGTTCTGGGGGCAGTGGGGGATGGGAGCTGCACAGCAGGTGCTTCTCCAACCTCTAGAAGGGATTTCCAAAGTTTCCCCTTGGGATCGGGTGTAGGATTTTAAAGTGATTTGACGTCGGCCTTGGACTGTGATGAGCATAGCTCCCCATGTCCGTTAGGTTGTCCCTAGATTAAGGAGCACAGTCTGCCCATGTGGGGGCTAATGATGGAGTGCGTGGATACATAACCCACTAGTCACTTTGGAAAGTGATTCTGGCTATCGTTTCCAGGGAGAGAGGGGCAGCGAAGGGGGGAGGGGGTAAATGAGTGGAAGAAAATAGGCAGAGAAAACAGAGGTAGCTTATTTCACTCAAAAGTTATGCCATAATCACAAGTGTGCAGCTCCAGGCCAGCCAGAGGAATCGATCAAATGTTGGTCAATGTGTGAAGCAGGCCGTCAAGTTTCCTTCCTCTGGCTACAGTCTGATACGCTTATGTTTAAATACACTGCAGTAATAGTTCCAAAGAGTGTACAAGCATCAGAATAGACTGCCTGGATCCATGCCTCTGCCACTTAGTGGAGTATTTCTATTTTCTTCTGAGGAAAAACAGGCCACCAGTGGGCACAGGGCCTTTTTAGGGACTATCAGTTGTTGGGGGGTGGGGTGGGGTGAGGTGGAGCATACACAAAGACTCTTGGCCTTTCAGCCAGAAACAAGTGTCCCCTGGGAAGAACAGCTATGCAGTTCAAAAGATAGTGATTTTTTTTTTAAATTCTGAACAGAAAGACAGACATTTTGTATAAAATGATGTTTCCAGCAGAGGACTATAGATTGAAAAAAAAATAAACTGAGTGGAACTGACTTCCACTTAGAATTAAGGAATGTGACTTGGAAAAAAAAGACTTTAGGAACCCATTTCTGTAGGAATACATAGCAGAACTTTTAGATGATTCATTTCTTTGGGATTGAACATTTATAAATAATTTTTAAAGAAAACCTAAATTCCAAAGAAACGGTTAATTTTGGGGGGTATTCTTTAGGTTCCTGTATCATGTTTACCTGTCTCATAAGTAGAGGGGAGACAATACATGGAGCCTTCTGGACTTTGGTAGTGGTGTTTTTCTTACTCAGTATGTCAGTGATTCTGTTCTTTAATAAGTAATCCTTCTTAAGGAATGAGGAATTAGAAGAGTTCAGCCTATCTCTTTACAAGTCCCTTTGTAGAAAGTTAATTTAGTAGGTTGACGTAAATGAGTGTGTAGATGATAGATGGCTTTTAAAGTCTATCCAGTCCTAAATCTATGCTCCTATGATCATATGTGCATGCATGTATGTATTCTGTCGATTTAGCTTATTAGAATTAGTTTAGGAAATAGATTTTTTTTCATAATCTGCTACCAATTAAAAGGGGACTTTAGCAAGGGCTTCCACTTTCTGAGCTAAAGAGCTATAGTTTAGCCTAAGAGTTTAGGGGAAATAGATCCATGTAGTGGGATGTCATGGGTTTAGTAGTCTGACTGAAGCATTATGTATCTTAACCTACAGTTTCTGTGATTTTGGGGACCACTCTAGGGAAACCTTGAAAGAAATCATTAGTCTTCTCAATTTATAGTGGAACGTGGGTACTTAATGTAAACAGTGTTCTCAGTGGACTTGACTATGTGTTTAAACAACCTTTCCAAGAAATAGAATTGGAAATCAGACTGGCTCCTCTGGCTTTGACAGCTTTCCGGAATTGTCCTCAGTTGAACAGAATCAGTTGATATGCCATAGAGACTTCTGACCCGTGGCCTGAGTGGCAGATGCCCTTAGCCTTAGGACCAGCATGCAGACCCCAAGGTAGACCTCCACAGTTTAATTTAACACCAAATTTATATAGAAAACCTTTCTTGCAGGGAAAGGCTGCAGAAGGGTCTGTAAACTTATAGCAAATGATTGGTTAAAGTCTTTATAACCATAATCCATCAGAATATTCACTAAAACTGACCCCTCAAATGAAAAATCATTAATATAAGTGATTTTTTCATGAATATAAATGATTGTATGCCTATGTCTATTCCATATTTGGAATATATATATATATAGACATATATATCCCACAAATATTACATAACTATAAATAATCCAGGTTACATAGTACATAGGACTATTTCCCCCTTGTTGATTTAAACTAAATAACTAATTCTATGAGCTAGTTCTTTTAGAAAGCAAACTCCATGGTATAGTATGCACACATTAATATTTTGCATAGTGGCTAATGGCTATCAGCAAATTATTAGGTTGCACCTGTGTTAATAAAAGCACTTCCACTAATTTCATGACCTTGGGAAAGTCACTGTCCCTCTCTGGATTTCATTTTCCTGATCTATAAAGTGAAAGAGATGGACTAAATGAGCTTTAAATTTCTTTATGTGGTTTTCCTTTCTATCTCATTGTTTGACAAATGGATACAGTCTTCATTAGGGGCTCTTATTACATTACAATGGTATTTGCTTAGCAAAATGATCATGGTTATATTTATTCTTGTTTCTTAGGGGGAAATTGGACTTATTGAACACAATAAAAAACCATTAGGTTTAGGACACAAATATCAACACACATCAAAAGTTAGGATGTATCTGGCGCAGGGGCAAGATTCAAATCCACATCTCTTTACTTCATCACTCTCAATTCCAATATGCTGCTTCTCTGAACACAGGTATCATTATGGAAATCCTGACTTATTAACTACTGCTTTAAAGAATTCATTATAATTATTATTTTAGCAAAAACTATCAAGTTACCCTATTTAATTTAAAATTAGTACAAGGAATGTTTCATTTGAGAGTGGTTTTTTTATTGAGCAAAAACGACATATAAAAAAGTTATCATAGGAAAGAGTAAGATAAGGTCTGCCATCAAAATGGGAAGTGTGATTTTGTAATATAGGTAGAGCTTGAACATATCCCAGATCGTTCCTGATTTACCTATTCAGCTTTATTTCCAAGTGCTACCTAAAGCTCACTCTTCATTTTGGTTAGGCTCAGACCCTAAGAACATGGCATTCTAGTTCCTCTCTCCAGGAATTTGCTTTTTTTGTTCCTATCTGAAATGTCATTCCCTCTACTTACTCAGTCAGTCAGTTAGTCAAATCTAATGCAGTCCTCAAGGTTCAGTTCAATGGTAACTTCTTCTCTAAAGCTTCCTCTGGCTGCTCTACCCTCATCTCCCTCTGAACTCCTAAGCACTTAGAATCATTCCTAAGCAATTTCACACCTAATCATACAGTCTCCTGTTGTTTGCTCTTGTTTCATGTGGCTCTGTCTTTTGCTTCCAAGTAGACTGTATGTACCTCTAGGCAAAGACCATATCCTGTGTTTCTCACAGGGTTAAGTATAGTGTTGGGTACATAGAAATGTACAGGTGGAAGTTAGTACAGTAAGACTAATACATCCACCTTACTTTAATGAGTCTCTGTCTTTACTTTCTAAAATCTCTTTAAAAGAGAAGTCTCTTTCACACACCTTTTGTCTTTTTAAGAAATGTGAGATTCATAGCAAATTTGATATGTTCATTGTGTCATTGAGTCTTAGGACTTTAAAAAAGACTGGGCCTCCCTATCTAGACTGCAAGTGTAGAGGCTATTGTTCCTCCTTTGGCAGCCTATGGACCATCTGATTCTAGGGTCTTGCCATATTAACTTAGAATTAGGGTGGATTCCCAATGCAGTTGGCTTGCTGGAGCTCAGAACTCCTGAGTTCAAGTGATCTACCTGGCTGAGCCTCTCCAGAAACTGGGATAACAGGTGTGTAACACCACCACTAACACGCCTGTCTGGCAGAAAACATTTATTCCTGATGATTGAGAGAACCGCTCATGCAAAGAGTTTGAGCTGTTTCTCTATTATTCTTGGTCAGCTGCTTACAGTGCCATGCTAATGAGGCCATCATCATGGATTCAAACCCTATGAATGACCTGTAATATTACTTTGTTTCATGCTTACAGATTGTAAGAAAATGCCATAAAAGTTTGCCCAGAACAGTGTCATTCTTTGATAACATCATTAATACATTATATCCCAATTTCTCTGCATAGGCATAATGGAATGGGAAAATACTGTTCAGCTGATTCTATTTCAAACATTGTTCATATAGAATTAACTTCCTTACATAATATCATTTCACCTAACCATCTGGTTTTTTCGGAACAAATTAATAAATAAGGGAGGGTGTACTTGTATACCCCTAAGCCTTAGAAGGTTGGGGTGCCTGAGTTAACATGCCAGACTTGGAATTGGGAAGACCTAGATTTCAATCCTGCCACAATTTCTTCCTAACTCTGTGACTGTGGCCAAGTCATTTCCTCTCTTTGGGACTCATTTTCTTCATCTGTCATATGTTTATAATAATAACACTGATCTCATGGGGTTATTGTGAGGATCAACGAGATAATGTATATATAGCCCTTTGCAAGCCTTAAAGGGCTGCATAAATGTCAGCTATTCTTAGATGCAGCATGGTGTAGTGCAAGGGTTCTTTGCCTTTTTGTGTTATGGATTCCTTTGGCAGTCTGGTGAAACCTGTGAACTCTCCCTTAGAATAATGTTTTTTAAATGCATACAATAAAATACATAGTATTATAAAGGAAATGAAAGGTTAGTGAAAATTGACTTGTAATTTTTTTCCCCTCCAGGTTGATAGGCACCCTGAAATTTATTCTGAAGGGGTCTGTGGACCCCAGTTCAAGAACCCCTTCTATAGCAAATGGAGTTTTGGACTTGGAGTCAGGAAGCCTTGAGTTTGATGTCTCTTCAATGCTTACAAGTTGTGTGACCCTGGTTAAGTAACCATCTCTGAACTTTAGTCTCCTTAGCATAATAATAATTCCCCTATGGGATTGTTTCAAGGATTAAAAAAGATAATGTATGTGCAACCTTAAAATCTAGCTAAAGAAATGCAAGCCATTTATTACTGTTAACCCTAGTCAGACATCTTGCAGATACATGTGATATTGATCTCAGGGATGAATGGATATGAGAATGTGGCTGAATCAACTCACTACTCCTGGAAAATAATGGTTTCCATATGGTGGGTCTGGTTTGTCATTTTTTTTTGTATACAAACAGCATATTATTGTGAGCCAGACAGTTGCATCAAGGGCTTTCTTTGGTCAGACATGAAGTAGCAAATATGCTCTCCTTAGACACCCTGTTACTTGATCTCAGTCTCTATAAAAAGCTACTATTACTATACTTACATCTACACCTAGGAATCATAAAGACTTAAAAAAAACATTAGTTGTCAATGGTGGCAGGATTGAAACTGATTAACGTGCTGGGGCCAACTGAAAGACCTCTGGCTCCCCCTTCCACCCTTCTCCATTGTTGGCTTGTGTATCCAAAGACAGAACTTCTTGAATAGTGTGGATTTTTCTGTCATCTGAAAGCAGACAGATGTCAGTTCCCAAAACTACTGGTAATGGGGGCCACCCTTCTCTTTTGCTTCTCTTCTTTATTGGCTGTGACAGGCTTAGAAATGACCATCACTGGCCATTATCCTTACGTTTTCACTTAGAGTTTACCTCAAGTCAGCACCGTTGAATGTAGTTTTTAATTCACGTGGAAGGTTTTTAGATTTTTGGGGGTCTTTTGGGTATTCTTTTTGGGAAGAAATTTAGAGATTTTTGTTTTCTGCTTCATTATGGGAATGTTTTTCATTTCTGCTCTCTGTTAAAAAACAAAAACAAGAAAAGACAGAATGTGAAAAAGTTACATTTTAGTTCAAACTCGCTTTATCTTTTAGGATTAAAATTGTGTGTGTGTGTGTGTGTGTGTGTGTGTGTAAGTAATATGGCTAAGGTCAGTCAACCATCAGTAAATTGTTGACTATGCCTGGCACTCATCCTTTTGTGTTCACCTTGATGGTCCAGTACTCATTAGGATGGTAAAAAAAATTAGCCTGGGGAATAAGAGTATAAGCTTTCTTTGCCAGGCTTTACAAAGTTTGAAAGATTTATCTAATGAAGACGTGAATTTCTAATCAAATAAAAAACCTGGTCTAAATTGGGAATTCAAATGCCAAGACAACCTCATTCTATTATGTAAGTTACATTATGGAATTTTTCACCAATATACCCATATAAACAGCATACATACACACTTTATTGGAGCTCAGATTTTATTGTCAAACTAAGACTTAAGACATTGCTACCTTACCATGTGGGCAAGTAGGTGGCACAGTGGATAGAGTAGTGTGGACACTACAGTGGATAGAGTCAGGACCATTCATCTTCCTGAGGTCGAATCTAGCCTCCACACTTACTAGCTGTGTGACCCTGGACTTAACCCTGTGTGCCTCAGTTTCCTCATCTGTCAAGTTAGTTGGAGAAAGATATGTCAAACTACTCCAGTATCTTTGCCAAGAAAACCACGAACAGGATCATAAAAACTTGGATGTTACTGGAACGACTGAATTACAATGATGACCATATCATACAATACTTCATACTTTACATACTTTACAGTGTCACAATGGATGCTCAACTGTCCTTATAATTTTTAATGAAACAACAGCAGAATGAATATAGTTGAGTTTTATTCCTGGAAGATCTGGCTTTCAAGTTTCTATTGGTATCATTAAGCAGAAGAGATAACTTTCTCATGATTCACTCTGACTTTCTCACTTTATTCCACTCTGTACTTTGCCTCTGCCAAAGTGACTGCCAACCTTTTGGAGGGGGAAGTCAGATAGAGGCAGATTTCAGCTCAATGTAAGGAAGAAGTTCCCAATATCTAAAGCAATTTAAAAGTGCAGTAGAGTGTCACAAGATAGTAATTTTCCTGCTATTTTATTCCTATCCCTGTCCGCTGTCCCCTCATTTTACAGATGAAGAAAATGAGGCCAGAAAGAAAAAGTGGCTTGCCTATGCTAAGTGACTAGAGCACTTTCACTGTGACTCAGCAGGCTGCCTCTGACCCTGAGAAGCGGGGTGGGTGATAAAAGCTTGAGAACAGTGAATTGAATTCAGGAAAATGAGGGATAAAGAATTCAATCTAAAGGGAAAAAAGTATAACAATTAGGAGTGTAGCTTATTAATAGAAAGAAAAGGGTCAGGGATTGTTGGAGGGAGAATATTTAGCATGATTTAATCCAACAGGGATCAGTGAAAGGAGCTGGGAGAGAGAGAAGGAAGAGAGGAAAAAAAGAGCATCTTCAAATCCTAGAGATAATTTAGTTTAACCTCTTACATATATACAGCATCCCTTCTGTAGCCTTCCCAAGAGATTCAGCCTCTGCTTGAACACTTTCAGTGACGGGGAGCCCACAAGTTAATGAGTCAGCCTGTTTCATTTTTCAGCAACTCTAGTTAGGAACGCCTTCCTATAGTTTCTAGTTAGGAACATGCAGAATCTACCTTCCTGTGACCTCACTCTACAAAGATGGAATCCCCAGTTGGGAGCAGCAAATGAAGTCTCTAAGCATTAGTGTGGCTTGGAATGAGAAGGTGGAAACAGAAAATTACAGTAGGAACCGGGAAGATCTGAGTTTGAATTTGACCTCAGACTCTAGTTGTGGGACTTAAACTACTTACTCTCTCAGCCTTGGTTTCCTTATTTGTAAAAATGGGAATAATAATAGCACCAACCTTATAGGGTCCTTGTAAAGATGAAATGGGATAAGATATATAAAGTTCTTTGTAAACCCTAAAGTATTATAGCAATATCAGCTTACAATTTGTAAGCTGAAATACTCATATATTGGAGTAAAACCTGGTGCTTTTTATGATCAACTTAGTTTGGTTTTTTTTTCTTTTGCTTTTTGGAGGGCAGTTGGGGTTAAGTGACTTGCCCAGTTAAGTGACTTACTTACATGGCTAGTAAGTGTTAAGTGTCTGAGGTTGGATTTGAACTCAAGTCCTCCTGACTCCAGGGCTGGTACTCTATTCACTATGCCACCTAGCCACTCCTCAACTTAGTTTTATGTAAGAAATCATCAAATATGTGTTTAGGATGATTGGAAATACAAATATACATTAATATACAAATAATGTAGCATGTTAACTATGCCTCTTAATTTCCTTGGTTGATATGATGTTGATCATATATATATATATATATATATATATATATATATATATATATATATGTAAATATACACACACACCAATATATGTGGGTGTTTTTTATATAGTTGTCCTTTTTACTACTTTTCCAGTTTTGTTTTCTTCACTTTGCATTTCTACATGTGTCTTTTCCATATTTCTTGATAGTTATGTTATTATTTTAATGTAACTGTAGTATTTCAGTACAATGATGTCTGTTAGTACATTTACACTGTTCCCAATCCTTAGACATTGAGGTTGTTTCCAGTTTTTTGTTTTTACAGATGATGCAATTTTAAATATCTTGGAACAGATAGTTTTTTTAAAAGTTACATCTTTAGTGAATGTTTCTAATACTTGCATGTTTGGATCAAGTGCTAAAATGAGTGTTATAACTGTAATAAATCGAAGCTGTGTATATGTACATTAACTTCCTATGTGTGTTCAACAGCAGGGAAGATGTGTTTGAATCCCCCCCTCACGCACTTCTAGATTATTTGATTCTCGGCAACTTTAAACATAATGTCTGTGTGTTTTGGGGTGGCAGTAGAGAAGAAAGGTGCTACTGGCTTCTAGAGAAGCTGGAGCTAGTAGGGGAAAGGCCAGGAAGGATGGTTGGGGGTGAGGTTTAGGGAAGAATCTTCTTTTCACCCATAATCAGTGGCCACACTCAGAGCAGAAGAGACAGAAAACCTCTTGACTAGCAAGCATTCATCCAATGCCACAACCCCTTTTAAATTATGGTTAAAGACTCTCAGACCTGGAAGAGACCTCAGAGGCCATGCAATGCAACCTGTTATCTTAATAAGGATCCCTTCTCTATCTTACTTTGCAAATGGTCTGCCAGTGATTGCTTGAAGATTTTAAGTAAGGGGCTTGGCTATCAAGGCAGCCTATTCCACTACTGGGTAAGAAGTTTTCTGTTGCACCAAGCCTACACTTTCTCCTTTGCAACCTTTGTCCATTATGGCAAGTTCTGTCTTCAGGGGTCAAGAACAACAAATCTCATCCCTCTTCCATGCGACATCTCTTCTTGCATAAGGCATTGATTCCATAGTCAAGTGAATTATGTTATTTGAAGTGTTGTGAATTACATCAGATACACTGATATTCACATGGAATTATTGAAACGCATTCCAAAATGCTAGACACATGACTTCTGTGTTACTCATGTCAACGCTTCCCACTATTCATATGAGGAGTTGAGAGAAAGTTTAAGTGGGCACAAATAATTGTCCACATCACTTTCTGTCCTTAAGTTGCTCAGACACTGGAAAACTACCCACATGATTGGTTACTACCATTGATAGAATTGCAGAGTTTCAAATACCTTCTTTTATTCTAGAAATACTTCACCAATTCAAGGTATATCTTTTTAGTTGGTTTCTAGAATCTCAAGACTATGAGAATTATGATGGAGATTTTTTTTTAAGTGAAGACATAGAAGTGTTGGGGTCTTCCTGGAGAATTCCAATGCATTTTGCAACTTTATGACCTTATTTCTGTAAATATTACACATTTTTGAAAATTATAGCTTGGTCTAATTAGAGCTGGTAGGGCTCTTAAAGGTCTTTTCCCTCAGTTTGAAGATGAGTTAACTGAGGCCCAGAATTATGAAATGACTTCAATTTGCCACTTTGAAAACTAAAATGTTTCTGTCTGTTCCATGATATTTTTTGTTTGTTTGTTTTTGTTTTTTTGCTTTTTGGAGGGCAATTGGGGTTAAGCGACTTGCCCAAAGTCACACGGCTAGTTTTTGTGTCAAGTGTCTGAGGTCGAATTTGAACTCATGTCCTCCTGACTCCAGGGTCAGTGCTCTATTCACTGCGCCACCTAGCTGCCCTGATATTTTTTATTTTAATAACTTTAATGAAGTATAGATGCTATTGAAGGGTATGCTTGAATTAGTCTTGTGGTTGAGTCTACCATAGTCAACTGATTTTAAGTGATTATAGAAATACAATATATTTATACAGTTTTTCAAATTTTATAAGTGGTTTTAAGTGAAGTCCTTAGTCCACAGAATTAGCAGTACATACTTTATTCCCTTTAGCACAATTTATGTTCTATATTCGAAATGCTGTTGTTAAAGAATCCAGTTTTGATCTCATTTTGTAATTTATTTTTCATCTTGTTGCAGTGCATACTAAATTTTTCTCAAATGAAGGGAAAGGAACAAGCATTTGTTAAATATTTATTATATGCTATGAACTGCACTAAGTACTTTAAAATATTATCTCATTTGATATTCACAACAACCTTGGAAGGTGAATTTTTTCCCACATTTTTACAGTTGAAAAAATTGAGACAGAAAGTGAAGTGATTTGTCCAGGTCTCGGTACTGTCTGATGCTAAATTGTCAAGTCTTCCCCAACACTAGACCCTAGCCACTGTACCAGCTAATTGACTCCAATGCATATTCTAAGCTGACTCTCACCTTATGTTGTATTGAGGATGCAATTATATAAATGCAACAGATGGATCAGTGTTTATTGAGCGCTTAACCCATGCATGATGCATTGTGCTATATGTGTTGAAAGAAATGTGAAAAATTTCTATTTCTAACAACCTCTATAGTTGAATTGGAGAGGTGTGGCATAGATATATGAAAAGTTAAATCACAGTGCAAAACAGCAGTGCAAAAAATGTCATGAGTTAGTATGTGAATAGTTTTTAAATAATGCCATAAATGCTACATTGAGAGAAGAAAGTGATTATGATGAACTAGAATGGTCTGACAAGACTTCCAGGAGGAGTTAGAACCTGAACTGGGCCTCAAAAGATGGACAGGATTTGGGAAAATAGAAAAGAGGTAGACAAGGCACTTGAGGAAAGGGATAGTGTGAGTATGGACCAGAGAACGGAAAGGATAATATAAGGCTTGTTTGAGGCGCACAATGGCTGGAGTTGGAAGAAATATCAAAAAATAGAGTCACAGAATTTGAAAGGTTGGAAGGGCTCTCAGTAGCCATTGAAGTAAAAAAAATACATGAAAGGAATCTCTAACATGACACTTCTGACATTTTTATCATTCATTGATTTCATTCTTGCCTGACTCTTTGTGATCCCATTAAGGGTTTTCTTGGCAGAGATACTGGAGTGGTGTGCCATTTCCTTCTCCAGTTAATTTTACAGATGGAGGAAACTGAGGCAAGCAGGGTTCAGTGACTTGCCCGGTGTCATATAGCAACTAAGTGTCTGAGGCTACATTTGAACTCAGGAAGATGAGTCTTCAAGACTCCAGTCCTAGCACTATGTGCTATGGCGCCACCTAGCTGCCCCAAGTGGTCTTCTAGCCTAAAAATCTCTTGGAACATCTCCATAGAGAGGGAGCTCACCACCATATTTCGAGTCAGGTAATTCCATTTTTGTATAGTTCTAATTGTTAAGATGTTTATTTTGAAATCAAGTCTAAATGGCCTCTTTGGAATTTCCACCCTTTGCTCCTAGATCTGACCTCTGGGATGTTGACAGAACAATTTAATCTTTCTTCCATATGACAGTCCTTCAACTACTGGAACATAGTTATAATGGCTCCCCTGAGTCTTCTCTTCTTCAGGTTAAATATGCCTAGTTCCTTTAATTAATACTCATATGATATGGGCTCATGGATCTTCATCATCCCGGTTACTTTCCTCTGGACACTGTCCAGGTCATCAGTGTCCTTAAATGTGCTCAGATGAGGTCTGATAAGGGCAGAGCACACTGGGACTGACTTCCCTGTGTTCCTGGAAGCTATGTCCCTCAGTGTAGCCCCAGATCACATGAACTTTTTTAGTGGCTACATCACACTGCTAGGTAGGTTGGAATTAGCTTCTGGATGACATTGAATACCAGGATAAGGAGTTTGGACTTTATTCTGTAGGCTATGGGGAGCCAGTAAACAGTGTTGAGTAGTGACATGATGAAGGTACTATTTTAGGATGTTTAATCTGACAGTTCTGTGTAGGGTGGATTGTAAGAGGGAGTGACTGTAAGTAGGAAGTCTATTAATTAGAATTTGTAAGTAGTCTAAGTGTGATGTAATATGTGAGTAGTGTTCAGAGTAGACAGGTTCAGGTAGAAATGTGAAATGTTGTGAGGGGGAACTTCTCTATACTCTTCCAAGGGACCTGATGACTGATGTGAGGGGTGTGGTACTGTGGAATCAGGGCTGGTTTTGAGGTCAGAGGATCTGGATTCAGATTCTCTCTATGCCAGTGTAATCTTGGGCAATCATTTTACCATTCTGGGACTCAGTTTTTTATCTGTTAATTAAAGGAGTTGAATTAGATGACCACTACGGTCTGCTCCAGCTCTAAATCTATGATATAATTTGATGAGGAGGCAAGGAAGAGGGAAGACGCAAAGGTAAATCCTGGATTTGACAAGAAAAATGTTGCTGTTGTTAACAATAGTGAAGTCAGAGTGGAAACTCTTGTGAGTGCATGATAGGCAGCTTGTGAAGCAACTCAGGCCTAGGTATCTGGATGGCACAAATCGTTCACCTGGCATAAACAAGGGATACAAAAGAATAGATTTACTTAACTTGTAAGGATACAGTTAATAGCATACAAAATAAGAAAACAGTTCTGATCCAGTTGATGATCAATACCTTCCTTTGTCTTTCCCCCATGAAGATAGTACTTGCAATTGTAGCTGGTGGCTGGTACAGACCCACATGGTGTAGGAGAACTGTACTGTTTTGCTGGACAGTTTTATATGTCTAAGGGGCTCAGATAGTATGTTACCTGTTCAAAGCCTTCTGTTCTGCTTGAAACAGAGAAGTCATTATATTCTAGCTGCCTCTGTGGGAGGGGGGCTACTATTCAACAGCATCCCCCAACCTCTAGTGGGTTGTAATCCTGTCTGTTGTATAGGCTAGGGACTTCCCCTTTGAACTCCTCTGGATAACCTAGCTTAGGAACATCTCTCTTGAAATTCTATCTACTTCCCAGGACCTGTTTCTTCCCTTGTTGTGTGAAGAGGGCCACGGCCTACCCTATGGTAGAAGATGAAATTAGCTTTATTTATGCTGAGTTTCAAGTGAAGGTGAGACAAGCCTCTGGAAATTCAGGACTTAGATCTTGAGAGAGAGAGAGAGGTTAACTTGGGCTATTGATTTAGTAACTGTCTATACTGAGATGATAGAGTTGTGGAAGGTGATGACATCTCCAAGGGAGAGTGTGTAGTCAGGGAAAGGTAGAAGACTGAAGCCAGAAGCCTGGGTAATACCCACATTGAGGGAGCAGGAGGAGGAAGAGCAGGCAGAGAAGTAGGTGGACAACTGGGACTTTCTAGCATTATAAACATCCAAGTATAAGGAAATTTTTCAAGAAGTTGAGAAGTCACTAGTGTCAGTGGCTGAAGAAAGGGCAAGAAAAATGAAAACTGAGGGCTGAAGATAAAAGACCCTTAGATCTGGGAAGGGAGAGGTCTATGGTTTCTTTTTAGAGAGTAAAATTTCAGGAGAGCAGTGGGAGTTGGGGAAAATAATTAATAGGACATTAAAAGGATAAGTAGGGAGGAAGTAGAAGCAGTGGATACAAAGCAATGGTTTGAGAAGTTTCGTAGTGACAGGAAGGAAGAAAGCAAGCCTTTATTAAGTGACTGTTATGTACTAATCACTGTGCTAATTGGAACTCACAATAATCCTGGGAGGTAGGTGCTGTCATGACCTCAGTTTTACAGGTGAGATAGCAGGCAGACAGAGGTTAAGTGACTTACTTGCCCATGGTTGCACAGGTGTCTGCAACTGGATTTGAATTCAGGTCTTCTTGTCTATGTGTGGCACTGCCTAGATGGGTAGGAAGGAAGGACACTGGATGATAGCTGAGGGGACAGTAGGGCAAAATGTTGTTGGCTTATTGTCTTTTTTTTCCCCAAGACAGGGGAGGCTCGTCCATGTTTGAAGGCAAATGGGAAAGAGTTAGTGGAGAGAGGGATTAGATGATGGAGAGAGAAAGAAATGAGGGATCAAATACCCTGGGCAAGTGAGGGGAGATACTCTAGAGCCCAATTTATGCTGCTTTTGCCTTCATGAAGCTTTTCCATATCCCTCCAACTCTACAATTTAAGGGAATCTCTCTCTTTCCCTCTCCTCTTCTTTTTCTGTCAGTCTCTATGTTTCTTTCTCTCAAGTTTTCTTAGAGCAGCTCTATTGAAGTGCACTCTTTTTTTGTCTTCATGATAATTATTTGTGCAGAGCTTCCTCTCTCTCATGGACATCCTGTCTCCTCTGTTAGATTATAAGCTTCCTTATGTTGTTATTCATCTATGTATTCTTAGCATCTGTATTTGTATGTAGACATTTGCTTGCTAAGTGTATGTTGAATGGAACACAGGTAGGGCAGTTGATCATAGGGGATCACAGATTTTAGAGATGAAAGGGCCATCTAGTCCGAGGATAGAGGCCATCTAGTTCAGGGCTTCTTAAGCTTTTTCCATACTAGACCCCTTTCACTTTTGGGCAACATTAGTTTGAATAGCATGGCCTGAGGGCATATGCAGTGAAAAATGCATGTTTTGTGTTCAGAACCAAGGCTATAATGACGTTTCAAGATGCAACATAGGCAAGCCCTGCCAGAAACACTTCTGATTCATTACCCCTTTGATTTTAAATTAATATTTGGTTGTTGTACATTCAGAAACCTTTTATTGTTGCCAAATTTCTCAAGACTCCAAATGGGATTGAGACCCACAGTTAAGAAGCGCTGATGAGTCTAGCCCTCTCATTTAATGACTGGTTCAAGATCAGATGGATGGTAAATAACAAAAAGTAAATGCTGTGAAAGGGACTTGGGAAGAATGAGTATAGAAACACACATTATAGGTTATGGAGGAGATAATATTGAGGGGTTTCAGACCTAATGCTCTTAAGCTTCTCAGTAAAAATCTATCCTCCCCAAACCCCCAACATTTTCAGAGGAAGGGGTAACCAGAGTCCATAATGGAAGAGGCATGTAGTGGATAATCTTAATTTAGAGGGGCTTTTGCTCGATTTTAATATTTTTCCCAAAGGATTGTGGGACTGAATGGATTTTCTCAAAGGAACAGTTAAGAAAACTAAATCAGTTTGAACACTTTTGCTCATATCCCTATTTCCCTGGCTGCATGCTTGGATGGTCACTTTTGGATTATGGATAAGCAGTTTTCCTTTGAAGTTGGTGGCTTAATTTTGGGGGGCTTTCTCTCCTTTGGGTTTTGCATTTGAAGCATCAAAGAATATTCATTTGAACTTTTGTCTTTTGGAAGTAGTCTTCTGAGGGCTCATTCTTATCCTCCTGTTCTGGCCAGGCCCACCCTCAGTGCTTGGTCTTTGAAGTCACTCTATGCTATGCATTTTCTACTCCTTTATATTAATCTTACCTTGAGAAGGCTTGATTGGCCATAAGTTGATGACAAAATTGCCCTGGAAGGAAGTCTTAAGTTTATATCATTGAAGCAATATGAAGTCTGAAAAAAATACTTAGCATGTTACGTTAGCTAATCATTACTATGGTTTTTGTTGCAGCAATCATTAATGTTAATGCTAACAAATGATACAGTAAGACATTTATAATTTGGATTATAATTATTATTATTTGTCCTAATTTATAATTAGGACAACCATCTGAATGATAAGAAAGTTTGAATTATAGAATGTCTTTAAATATAGTTTTACTATTTTTAGAAGTGAGTATCAGATAGTCTGTGTAAGTAAGTGTATTGCCAAAGTGGCAAAGTACTGAGGGACTGTTACTTTCCTTGTTATTTATTAAATAAATAACATCTGTAATTTTCATTTACATATAACAAATGAATCTGCTAAAATCTTTAAAAACTGTTGACTCTTTTAAGAAGGTTAAATACACTTCCTGAAATCATGTTTACACTTAATTTTTTTTTAGCAAATGTTTCTTTTGTAGAAATGGTCAAAGTAAGGTAGAACCTAGCCCATAGATTAATAGAATTTTAGTGCTTAGGATGAAAAATCATAAAATAAAGATTAGTGTTGGTTAATGAAGCCTTACTTGTGGCAATAAAATGACTTAGTAGAAGCACTGATATTATTTCTTTGTAATTCAGTATTCTCTTAATATATGAGTGATGATAGTTTTGAAATGAGTGAATTACTCTTCTAAAAATCTGTACAAACACTGAATTTATTTTTTAACAACAAACATTTATTACACGCTAAATACAGGGTTTTGTAACTTTTTTGTATGTGTCCTAGACCCCTTGGGAAGTCTGAAGAAGCCTATGAATGAACCTCTTCTCTGAGTAATGTTTTTAAATGCACAGTAAAAAATTATAAAATTACAGAGGAAAACAAAAGTTAGTAAAAATAAAGACATAGAATTAGTTCTGTTATAACTCAGCATATGAGTACCTAAGTATCACTGTTATGTAAAATCTTGCAATAAAAACCACAGGGCTTATGGGGAAAATGAGAATAGGGACACAGCACTTAGAAACTTCATTAGTAATACAGTAAAAAAAGATAGGAACTAATAAAACTGGTAGTACGATTTTATATATTTAATGGCTAAAAAAATACCAAAATACCCCAATGCACCGTCCACAGCCTTGGGCTTCTTCTAGGTTTGCACCCCGGAATGGGGCTAGGCTGGCAAAGTATATGTGAAACAGGATAGAGGGCAGCCTTGCTGGGCAGTAACTCCAGTAGCCATGGCAGAAGGTGGGGAGAGGGGTGGAGGAGTGTGTGAATTTGGGCCAGCCTTCTTCTACCCCTAGCTCCCATGACTTAGTAACTATGTCCTGGAGAACTGCCTGAGGCAAGAATGATTTGCCCAGGGTCATACTACCAGTAATTGTAAAAGGTTGATTCAAACACATATCTTTCCAATTCCAAGCCCTGCCCTTAGTCCATTACTCCAGGTTTTCCTAGTCAGGTATCTCTGTCAAAAGAGGAACTCATACTGAGTAGTTAGCCATGGTCGTTTTCTGTTTTTGCATGCAGAAATCATTCGCTCTAATAACATGCTTAAGAATTTTACCAGGAATTAGTTAGACTCAGCAGCCTATTGTTTGAAGATGGCATCTCTTTCCCCCTTTGAGTTATATGTATACCTATTTCCAGTCTACTTCTTTCTCGAGGATTTTTTTCCGAGAATGTAGATTAAAGTTCAAGCATCACGTCATCAATTTCTTTTTTCTGGATGCCCAGACCTGGCGATTTGAATTTAGTAGGAAAAGCTAAGGCTCTCTTAAAACCATCTCACCTATCTGTGTTTACAACCCTCTGTTGTTGTTTTTTTTCAATTATTCTCAGTCCAAAAATCTGTCTCCTTGGGAGAGAAAAAAGGAACAAGGTAAGAGCTGAGTAGTTTCTGCCCCTTTGCCATCTCTCCCTTTTCTCTCTCTTGACCAGAATATAGCATTTGGTCTGGGTTTTAATGTTCTTGACATTCTTAGAGAATAGTGCCAAGCTTTAGTATTCATCTTCAGTTACCTGCTGTTGCTTCCATCTAAGGCTGTCAGAAATTTTCCTGCACATTCACATTGGTCTCTTAGAGAGGTTTTTTTTCTTCTTCATCAGAATCACTTGTTTTTATTCTCATAGCTTCATTATCAATAGCATCTTACTCCAGTTTCTCTGATATAAATGAATTCTCCTTACTCCATTTTCCCCTATAGAATGTACTTATGAGATTATATCTTTTCTATTATACCTATCCTTTCTTTGGTTGCTTTTAAAAAATCCGGTTCATTGATTTGTTCAATAAACATTTATTAAACACCTGCTAGGTACTGTGCTAGGGGACAGGATACAAAGATAAAAAAAGAAACTTTCTGTCTTCAAGGAATTTGCATTGAGAAGAAACAAAATGTACAAGGCATGAAAATTAAATAGGAAATGGATATCAAAGTAATTTTTGGTGGGGTAGGGGTAGAGGATTAGGACAGGTTTCCTGGAGTTGGCACCTAAGGAAGGCAGGGATTCTATAAGAGAACATTTCAGGCAGAGGGGACAGCCTGTTGAAAGGCATTAAAATGAGAGATAGGATGTATGGGCCAACAGCCAAAAGGCTAGTCTAGTTTGAACAGAGTGTGTGAAGGAGCATAATGTGCTGTAAAACTAGAAAGATTGGTTGGAAGTAGCTAGTGAAGAACTTTAAAGTGAAATGGAGGTGTTTGTATTTTATCCTAGAGGCAAGAATGTTATGTAGAGAAGGCAGATGATCAGATCAGTACTTAGTAATATCAATTTGGAGACAGTGGATGGATTCTTGAGGGGATAAGAGTAGAAAGTAGCTGGGAGACCAATTTAGAAGGCTAGTGCAGTAATCCAGGTGAGAGTTGATGAGGACCTGCACTAGTATTGTTGCCTTTGTGTAGAGAGGAGAGATTGGATGGTCAAGGGCTTATGAAAGTAGAATCAAGAAGATCTGGCAACTGATTGGATATATTGAATGAGGGAGAGTAAAGACTGTGAGGTTGCAAACATGAGTGACTGGAAAGAGGCTTAGCTTTCTCCTTACTTATCACACATTCAAAGATACTTTCTTCCCAAGCTTCCCATAATTTTTATTTTGGTGGTTCATTTATCCTTATTGGTAAGAATTAGGTCCAGAATAGTTGACCCCTAGTTCTTTTATTTTTTTTCCTAAGGGAGAGAAAGTAAAGAAGGGTGAGTTCCCTGAGTGATTTTCCAGGGTTTTTCCCCTTCTAATTCTCTACTGTTATATGAGACTGTTTGCTTAGGCCAGTTGCTCTGGCAAATGTTCATAGAGAAAGTAACTGCCGTTATTTGTTGCTACTGAGGTTTTCTGTTGGTATCCAACTTCCATCTATTTCTTACCTCTTCTTTTCTTTTCTTTACTCTCACTGATGACTAAACATCATTCTCTATTTGTGTCTTGCCCCATTGAATTTCTGTACTACCGGGAGGTTTTTATTTGTTTGTTTGTTCTTATACCTGTGGCAAGCTTTTCTCTTCCCCCAACCCTGCTGCCTTTTTCCTGTTCTTATGCTATTAATTAGCTCAAGAGCTTGGACTACAATTTGCAGATTCATTCATGTCTTGTCTTAATGCAAACAGTATGTGGGCTGTATGTAAGGTCTTCTGTAGAAATCCAACTTTAAAAAATCTCTTCTCTGCTCAAGAGATTGAGAAGAGGACAATTAGCTAATGGAAGTAGAAGAATAGTTAGAGAGATAGGAGAATGAGGAGAGTGTGATGTCTGAAGCAGATGAAGGAAAGAATATACAGAAGTTGGGGCTGACAACAGCATCACAAACTGCATAGATGGATCTCAAAAAAGCTGAAGAAAAGGAAAAAATGTCATTGGATCTGAGGGTTAGGATGTTGTTGGTGACTTTGTAGAATAGTGCAGTTTTGCCAGAACATAGTGTGATAGAGTGGCTATAATTAACAAACCCCAAATATTGACATGTGGTCGGACAAAGGAGGTTTCTTTTCTTTTCTTTTTTTTTTTTGAGGCAGTCAGGGGTTAAGTGACTTGCTCACGGTCACCCAGCTAGTAAGTGTCAAGTGTATGAGGCCAGATTTGAACTCAGGTCCTCCTGACTCCTGGGCTAGTGCTCTATCCACTGCACCACCTAGCTTCCCCAAGAGGTTTCTTTTGTAAAACCTCATTAAAAATAATTTGTTTTTGGGGTGGCTAGGTGGTGCAGTGAATAGAGCACCGGTCCTGGTGTCAGGAGGACCTGAGTTCAAATATGGCCTCAGACATTTGACACACTTAACTAGCCATGTGACTTTGGGCAAGTCATTTAACCCCAATTGCCCTCCAAAAAGCAAAAACAAAAAACAAAACAAAACAAAAACTTGTTTTCTCAACATTGAGACATGCCAGAAAATCTGGGACATGTAGTTACTGTAAGAGTGGGATACCTGCTAGAAAATTATGCAAAATAAGAGTGGAAACAGAGTTTAAAGGCTGATCCTGGGGGACCCAGAATGCTAATGTAAGGAATTTGGACTTTATCTTGTAGACAAAGGAAAACAATTGAAGATTATTGAGCAAAGAAGTGATATGGTCACATCTGTGCATAGGCACGGTGTCAGTTGGATTAGAGGTAGTGAAATCAGTCAGGAGGCTAGTATAATGGTTGAAAGATTGGGATTAGCCTTGGGTTTTCATTAATAAAGAGAATTCTGAGAAGGGAAAACTTCCTCTACCAATGTAGGTGGACACCTTCTCTGAAATTTCGGGTTTTAGAGAATTGCTTAGAGATTGAAAAGTTAAATCATTTGCTCAGAACCACAAATTCGGTATGTTTCAGAGGGAGGATTTGAACCCTAGTCTTCCTGTCTTTGAGACCAGCTTTCTATCCACCATCATAATGGTTCCTATTTAGTGGTTTGATGGTGTGGTAGATGATGGACCAAGGGGTTTGTGTTAAAAATTCTTTAATGATACCTTACTTAAGCAGCAAATAATTACTCAATCATGTCACAAATATATTTTTCCTCTGTGACAATAAGCATGTGTGCATTTGAGGCATTCTAGGTTTGTTTCTGTTGCAATTCAAAATCTTTACTATCATGTATACAGTAATTTTAATGTTTGTGCAGTAATTACTTCAAACTCTTACCATGTCTGTCTAAGTGTAACATATTTTTGCAGTTTTTCAACCTGTCATCAAATTGTTTCCAAACCAACACAAGGATTCAAAATTTGAGTGCAAACAGATTCTCAACAGATGGTCACACATATGTGCATACCCTCATTTGCATTCTGTGTACTGCACTAGAGTTGCTTCCTCATTCACCAGTGTTACCATGTAATTCTACTACTTCATCAGCTGTGTAATCACATGATCAAGATGTTATGAACATTTGCATTCTTGCAGTAAAATGTCAGGTTTTTTGAAAAGTATGATTTCCTGGCATGCACATTAAAAACATTTTGAAACCATCACGAATGATTACAAACATTCTGCAGAAACAAACCTTATATTGCCTCTTACTACAGTATTAAGACTGATTTCCAATTTAAACTTATCCTTTACTTATGGTACTATTCTTCTGTCTGGAGGGTTTCCATACGAATTGATTGGCAGCATCAGTTAATTGTTCAATAGAGTTTCTGTGTGAGAGTAGTCAGTATGCCCTGAAAGAAGAAAAGAAAACGTCACATCTGAAGAATTTTTTTCCTTTACAAAATTTAGTTTATATATATGTTAAAAATGAAGCAGTATGTGCAATTGAACTTTAAGTGCATTTATTATTTAATAGAGTGATTTCCATTAGCCAGTAGTAAAATTTTATATTATTACATAAATATTATATATTAATAAATATATTATGCAAAATATTTTGTTTTAATTGGCTATTCATCTTCACCAGTTGGTAAGGTGTTTAAATTTTTAAAAAATATTTCCATCTCTAAGCAAGAGAGCTTGTAAAATTGTCCTACCGTTTTTACTACATATCCCTGTGAGTAAGCATTTTTACTTTTTGCTTATTTTAAATCAAAATACATAAATAAACAATGTAGTACCAGATTTAAGACTGTTTGTCTGGTATTGGGCTAAATATTACAACCTCCTATTAAAACAAAGTTCAACATCAAAATTGTTTATGTGTGGTTACTATGTTATACACCTAAGTTGTAATTTATTTCATAAAAATATTATGTTTTGTCAACAAAATTTATGAGATAAAAGAAATTTAATATGAAGTCCTGCAGGTAATAGTAAGCTTATAACAACTTGTTAGATTACGTCTTTTAATTCTTAAAGAATGTTCCACATAAAATATTCATGGCTTTATAGTTTTATGTTTTGGGTTTTCATAATTATAGATAGAATACAATTTATAATTATGGATATATAATAGGAATTTTTATTTCAAGCTTTTTTTGATATAAATGTTATCCTTGAATTATGAATAGTATATTAAAATTTTCCCTGGAAGTTCAGAACACACTTGTTTTCATTATAAGGGGTTCAAGATACAGAAACCTTTGGGAACCACTGCACTATGACATGCTATTTTCCTAGCTGCTCCAGCATAGTAGTACAGGTAAGATGGGATGCATGACTGAGTAAGGATAACAGTGATGGGAATGGAATGGCAGGGACAGATAGATTCAAGAGATATCCTAGCAGGAGTCATTTCAATAAAGGCTTAGTTTTGCAGCACGTTTACACATTGACTCTGTCATTTGCTAAAGCAGTTGGTATTTTCCAGATGTGTGATAATGGACTATTAAATGTTTTGGTCCATCTACTACTTTTTTTTTTTGTGCTTGAAACAATGAGATTATCAGTCTCTACTATGTTATAAAGACCTTGAGGGTGAAGACTATGTTTTACACGTTTTTGTGTCCCCTGCAGCAGTCATGCCCATCTCCAGCACACAGTAGGCACTCAGGAGTATTTGTTGAATTGAATTGATATATTAATAGTAGGCCTTATGCACATGCTTGTTTGTTCCGACTGAAAATCTAACTTAAACTCATTAACATGTATATTAAATGATAGCAATAGTTAGCATTTATATAGTGTTTTAAGGTTTGCAAAGTGCTTTGCAAATATCTCATTTTATCCCCACAACAACAGTGGGAATTGGTTGCTATTGTTATACCCATTTCACTGATAAGGAAACTGAGGCAGACCGAGGTTAAATGACTCAGATCTTCCCAGTTCCATATCAGTCTTGTGTCAGAGGCTGTAGGCAATACAAAACCATGTGTATTACTTACTCCCCACCATCAAGACATTTATTATGTATTTGTGGAGACACAATACATGTTCATTAAATGTTTAGTGATGATACCTGCTGAACTTACTTTCTGTCTCTCAGCCTCATGTTTCTTACAAATAAAATCAGAAGTTTAGAGTAAGGGATCTCCTACAATCTTGAGAATTCATTGAGATTATGATGATGAGAAAAGTAAAGACTTAAAATATGTGAATAATAGTAAAAGCAGAAGGGGTAAAATATGAATAATGAAGGAGTGGTTTTCTGGAAGGGAGAGATCTGTTGGGAAATATAGATGGTAAAATAGCAACAAAAATCAATAAAATGTCTTTTAAAAACATTTGTTTAAAATATTAAATTTAATATTAGATATTAATTACTTATTAAATAGTAATATTAATTAGTATTAAATATTAGAAAATATTTTAAAAATAAAATTAGACTAACAAAGAAAACATGTCTCCCAAATTGGTTCCTTGAGAATGCAGAAGAGGGAAGAGATCACAGTTTGCTGGAATGCACAGAGAATGTGAAGTATGCCACTGTGATGATAACTCATTTACCTGACACTCTGGGGGTAAGGGAAGGGTTCTTTCTCACAAATGAATTTTCTGGATAAATGAAGTTTTTCTCCTTAAACTTTAGTGCTTTGCTTCTTTTTAAAACAACTAGGCCTGGCCTTATCTCTCCTTGTATTCTGCTTTATCTGAATCATGCTTTCACCAGACAACAGAAGTACTGGAAAGGTGAATAGTTCATTGGTTTTTCTTGAGCTAAGCTTCTTTTTGTAGAAGAAGGATAGAGGCTGCAGATTTGTTGGCTACTCAGGACTTGGTTGTCTCCAGAAGGGACTTTCCTGCAACAAGGAGATTTCAAGTGCCTCTTCCTACAAAAGTCTATCCTTGGTTTCTCCTGTTTTTGTGAGTTCTTCTCATCCACCATAACTTTGTATTTACTTATTTATGTTCATGCTGTTTACAGCCAATAAAATATCAGCTTCTTGTCTCTGTATACATTCCCACTGCTTAAACCATATGAGGTACTTAATAAATGCTTGTTGGATTTTTGCCATTTTGATGTCAATCTTTCTGTATTTTTATACATGTCCTTTCTTAAATGTAGAAGTGTTGTTCTGTCAGCTCTTCGTGACCCTATTTGGAGTTTTCTTGGCAGAGATACTGGAGTGATTTGCCATTTCCTTCTCCAGCTCATTTTACAAATGAGGAAACTGAGGCCTACAGGGTTAAGTGGCTTGCCCAAGGTCACACAGCTAGTGAAGGTCTGAGGCCAGATTTGAACTCACAAAGATGACTCTTCCTGACTTTAGGGCTGGCGCTCTATGCTCTGAACCACCTAGCTGCCTTAAATATAGAATGTAAAACATAATTTAGCCTTTTCTTCATTTAGTTCAACTTGACTAGCAAATGAATATGAAATAGCTGCTGTGTGTAGGGTGCTGTGTTAGGCATTGTGGGTGTGTAGGGAGAATGGGGAGTGGAGAGCCATGTACAAAGACAAGGTGAAGCAGCTGCAGCCCACAAGGAACTTACGTGGTACTGCAAGGATGCAACATGAACATAGGTAAGAAAATACAGTGACTTTGAGAGGGACAAGTAGAGGAAGAAAACTAATAGTTGGGGAAATCAAGAAGGACCCAGTCTGATAGGAGGTAGAGTGTGATCTGGGTCTTCAAAGGAAGTAGGAGTTCTAAGAATAAGTGAAGAGAGAGCATTCTGGGTAAGGGAGCAGAGCTCATACAGAGACAGGAGGTGGCGTGGTGTCTCTGGGCATTGCCAAGCAGGACAGGTCTGCTGGAACAGAGCCTGTGAAATAAGTGTGAGGAGACAGTCAACAGCCTGTTTGTGAAGGACTTGCAGCGCCAGGCTAAGGAGTTTGAACTTTATCCCAGAGACAATAGCTTTCAGATAATAGTATAATAACAATATAATATAGTATAATAATACTATCTTATGATAATGTAATATATGAAAACATATAATAATAATAACATTCAGACAATACCTGAAGCTTTCAGAGCCTCCAGAACTGTGGTGATTTGGCAGCTGTATGGGGTGATGAGTAGTAGAGGGGAGAGAATGAAAGACCAGTTATTGCAACAACGCCAGTAAAAGGTGATGAAGCCTTAGGATGGGGGCCATTTAAGCACAAAAGGGGAAAGAGAGAGAACAAACCTTGGTTATGTTCTGACCGTGTGCCAGATGCTGTGCCAAGTGCTTTGCAAATATTATCTTATTTGATTCCAACAACAACCTTGTAAGGTTGGTGGCATTATCCTCCTCCTCCTCCTCCTCCTCCTCCCTCCTCCCATCATCAATCTCTATTTTACAATTGAGAAAATGGAGAAAAGAGTTGATTACTTGCCTAAGATCACATAGGTAGCAGGTATCTAAGGCTGGAATGGAATTCAGGTCTCCCTGAATCCTAGACCCACTACTCTGTCCATTACTACCTAACTGATGGATGGATTCTGGACACAGTATGGAAGTCTACTTCCATAATGATAAGTCTTGGCAACTGATTGACTTTTGGGTGGTCAGGGCAAATGAAGGACCTAGGGTGACTCCCAGAACTTGGGAGATTGGAAAGGTAGGGTAACACTCTTGGAAGATAAGGAAGCCATGAGGAAAGGTAGATGAAAGAGGAAAAATAATAGGTTCTGTTTTGGACATGCTTTATTTGAACTGCTCCTTGGGCGTTCAGAAAGAGCTGTGTAGCTGGTTATTACTTGGTGGAGTAGAACTCTATCACAGTGGAGAGTTGAGGGCTGTATGTTATACATATGTTGCTGTAAAACAGTGATGACCTCAGGGGCTATTGCAGTTATAGGGATGTTTGCCTCTCTACTAGTTGACCCTAGATTGCTATAATTGTTTATTTCTTGTGTCTGATTGAAAAAAAAAACTTTTCTGTCTTCCCCCTCAGTTTCAAGCTTTCATATGTCTTCCTTGTAGCTGTCTGTGTGTCTGCTTTCACCAATTACCGTCTTCCACTTCAACTCAATTTATTGTTTTTAAAATCTGTAGACTGGAAAATCATATCTCCATGTTTATTATAATTATGTGTAAGATAAGAGTAAATAGTCCATAAGTGAAGGTATATGATAGTCTTCTGTGCATAAAGTGCTTAAGTTGTAGTGTCTTCACTTTAGGCTATAGTCACAATGGTTCTCAACCTGTGGGTCACAACCCCTTTGGGGGTCACCTCAGACCATCAGAAAAAACATATTTCCGATGGTCTTAGGAACTGAGACACCGCTCCTCTATCCATCTCCAGGCAAGTCCACCCACGTGCAGATACACCCACATTCGTATGTGGTATATGTAATAAAGGGCGGAGGCATTAGGAGGGTTGAGAACCACTGCTATGGTGTATATTGACTTTATAGATTTTGTCTGGTCAGAAACCTTCTTTATTTATTTCTTTTTTTGTGTCTGTGTTCCTGGTAGTTGAGGTAACTGAACAAGTGACCTCTGAATAAGTAAAGTGTTCTTGTACTTTTAATCTTCCCTTTGAATAATGGAGTTTGTTAGTTTATAAGGAACATAAAAATTATCCTAAAATTCTTCCTTTTAAGCCTTTGACCTAATTGGAATTTAGCTATTCTAAGATAAAAGTTGTGCCTATGATCTTATGATTTATAATTAACTACTTCCAATGCTCATTGTTTGTGTTCCACAAATTCTTTAATTAATTAAATCCAGTAGTGTGGAGTTTCTAAGTTTTAAAATATCTCAAGTTACTTGATATCTTTGATTTAGCTGACCTTGGAATAATTTAGAAGAATGGATGTTTAGGCAGGAAGTGTGATATCTAAGTTTTAAGGTATTTTCCCACATTCATCTAACTAAAAGTTTCCAAATTCTTTATGACTTTTTTTTTCCTGTTTTACTGTATACTTATAATCTCAACTGCAGCACAGTGTCATCAAATACTCAAAGCATTATATTTATCTTTGTTTTATTTAGGATTATGAAATCACAGGTTTAGGGAAGAGACCTTCAGGCATTTAGAGAAGGGATCCTAGAAATCGTCTAGTCAATAAATCAATTAACAAGCATTTATTAATTGCTTATTGTGTGCCATGTTGTTCTGTGCTAAGTGCTTGAGACACCCCCCCCCAAAAAAAAAGAGAAAGAAAAAGTGAAAACACTCTCTGCCCTCAAGGAGCATATACAGACATATGTGTGTATCTCTCTCTTTCTGTGTCTCTCTCTCTCTCCATCCATCCATCTATCTGTCTTTCTTTTTGTTTCTTTCTTCCTTCCTTTCTTCCTTCCTTTCTTTCTTTCTTTCTTTCTTTCTTTCTTTCTTTCTTTCTTTCTTTCTTTCTTTCT
>CM053594.1:270631822-270678464 GCA_028646575.1 Pseudocheirus occidentalis
TCTATCTATCTATCTATCTATCTATCTATCTATCTATCTATATTAGTATGGACAGTTAGGTGGTGAAGTGAATAGAGGGTGAGGCCTAGAGTCAGGAAGACTCATCTTCATGAGTTCAAATGTGACCTCAGACACTTACTAGCTGTGTGACTCTGGGTGAGTAACTCAGCCCTGTTGGCCTCAGTTTCCTCATCTGTAAAATGAGCTGGAGAAGGAAATGGTGAACCACTTCATTGTCTTTGCCAAGAAAATCCCAAATGAGATCATGAAGAGTCACACACAACTGAAATGGCTACACACCAATAACAGGTATATATTAGATGTGTACAAAACAGACACAGGGTAATCTTAGAAAGGAAGGCACTGGCATGGGGGGTGGGGATGGAGAAGACCTCCTTCAGTGGGTGATACTTGATTTTGTGCCTGAAGCAACTAGGACTTGGGAGGTAAGGAGGGAGAGTACTATAGGCATGAAGGACAGCCGGCAAAAAGGAAAGGGGTTGAAAGTTTTAGCATCATGTGTGAGGAATAGGAACTAGGCCAGTGTGGCTGGATTGTAGATTATGTGGAGGGAAATTATGTGTAAAAAGACTGGAAAGACAGGGAGGGCCTAGGCTGTGAAGAGCTTTAAATGCCAGGTAGAGGAAGTTCAACTGGATACTTGAACAGTGGAGGAGATTGGATTTTGTGGGTGCAGGATGGTGGGGTGGGGTAGGTGGGATACTAGTGGTGGTGTAATATGGTCAGACCCTGGCTTTAGGAAAATCAGTTTGACAACTGTGGAGGACAGATTAGAATGGGGAGACACTTGAGATGGGGAGATTGGAGAGGAGGTCATTGCAATAGTCTAGGCTGGAGGTGAGAAGGTCTTGAACTGGGACCGTGGCTGTGCCAGTGGAGAGAAGAGAACATATAGGAGAGAAGCTATGAAAACAGAAATGACAAAGTAGTTGAACCCCCTCATTTTACAGATAAGGAAAATGAGGTACAGAAATTTTTTTTTTGCCTTTTTTTGGAAGGGAGAAAAGGAAAGCAATTGGGGTTAAGAGACTTGCCCAAGGTCACATGGCTAGTGTTTGAGGCTAGATTTGAACTCAGGTTCTCCTGACTCTAGGGCTGGTGCTCTATTCACTATACCACCTAGCTGCCCCAGAACATCTTTTTGTAATCCCAGCATTTAGCACAGTTCTTGGCATGTAGTAGGTGCTTAATAAATATTTGAGATTTGCTCAGTCATGTGGGCAGTTAGGAACTATGCCAAATTTTGAACTCTGGTCTTCTGAAAACAAATCCAGCTCCATTTCCATTATACCACTCTTTTACATCTCTTTTAGCTAAGTATGCTTAATCCCTTTTTTATATACTGTGGTAAGAGAGCCTGTTAAGTTTCCCCCTTTTTCCCATAATAACTAGAATGGAATCTCCTTAACTTATTCTATATTTTGCTAAGCCAGATGAGCTTCTCTTTGCTTACATTTTGTACTAGTGGCCTAATTCTTTTGTTGTTGTGTGGTTGGAAGCTGCTTTGGTAATAGAGGTATAAATTAATGATGTATCTCTCATAAAGTAGCTTCTCAGAGGTATATAAAAAGATCCATTTCTGTTTGGTTGCTTCTTCCGTTGAATTATGTAAATTGAAATAATGACTTCAGTATAATCAAGATTATAAGGCTTTTTCTTTCATAATTTTTAGTTTGATAATCTTGTAAGAGAGCATCTATTCGAGCATGGAGATGCTTGAAGAGTCAGCAAGAGTTGGGTGACCTTCCTCCCTTTCCCTCAAAGAAATTTTACTCCTCGAGGACAGTTCTTCCCCCCAAATTTTGTATTCCCAGTGCCCAGTGCTATGCTTTGAGATAGTAGGTACTTGAATGGAATTAACTTTCATCAAACCATCATTAAATATGCATTCATGGCTGTCTGTTTATCTAAATATCTCTTGTTTCTATCCCTCTCCATTTTTCTAGCATATATCTCTCTATCCCTCAACCTCTATATCTCTATATCGCCTATCATTTATATCTATAATCTTTCTCTATTCCTCTATATTTTCTTTTCTATCATCTATATATCCATCAATATCTCCCTCTATCTCTATTTGTTTTTCTCTCTTCCTCCCTTCTTCATTTTTCTTTCTCCCCTTCCTTTGTTCCTTCCTTAGTTCCTTTCTTCCTCCTTCCCTTCCTTCCTTCCCTCCCTTCCTCCCTTTCTTTTTTTCACTCATCTATTGACTAGATCTTGTCTTGCCCATGCTTGAAATATAGTGGCCATTTACTACCTGATTCCACCAATGATCAGTGCAGTTCCAGTTCTGACAGGTCCCTTAACTCCTCCTTGGGCAATCTGATAGGCCAGCTCCCTTCCCCTATTCACTCTACCATATTGTTGCAGGTCTTACTGCACACATGAGCTTTAGTCCTACTGAACTCAGAATTCCACCAGCCTCACCCATCCTGGCAGCATGGATTACAGATGTATGCACCATCATGCCCAACTTCATTAAACAAGCATTTATTAAGTTCATTTTCTTTTTTGGCCAGGCACTGTGCCAGGTGCTGGGGATACACAGACAAAATGTCACATACATTCTATAGGGGAAAGGACAAATAGAAAATCAGTAAATGCAAAACCAATAAAACACAATTTTGGGGAGAGGACACCAACAGTGGGAGGAGGCGGAATCACAGAAGGCTTGCTGTAGAAGGTGCCACTTGTACTGAACCTTGGAGAGAGCTAAGCTCCCAGAGTGCTGAGGTGAGTTGAAGGGAATGCATCCTTGGACTTATTTCCTCATCCTATCCCAGACCCTCATTTCTCAGCTTTTTAAAAAAGATCTTAACCCATATTTTCCTTTTTCGTGTGGGTGCCTCCTCTCCCTCTTCCCTCCTCCCCCTATGAGAACAGTACATGTCCCTATCATCCTTTAGACCTGCGAGTGGGTCCAGAAGCCAGGCTTGGTGACTTTGCATTCCTGTGCCCATGCTGAGAATTCTGTTCAGCTGAACACATATGGAATGTACAGCAGATACGGACCAGAGAAGCTTCAAGCTTTTTATTAGGAAATACAAATTCAAAAACAAAAACAAACTCCTCCAGAAAGCTGCTTGTTTTCATATATTCACTTCTAAATTTCCTTGATTGTTTAAAGAGACACCTTAACCGTCTCTGTTTGCATTTCCTTGGTTTTAGGTCTGCTTTGTGACCTGACAGATGTTTGAAACAAAAAGACAAAACATTTTTGCTACAGTGCTTGATGCGTTGTTTCCATTTATCTAACAAGTATTCTAATGGAACTTTGGCTACTTACAAACGTTATTTTCTGGGACTGCTTACTGCCTGATTTATTTGTGATACTTTCCTAATTGGTCTCTGGAATTTCTGGTGATTTGCACTCAGTGAAGGGTGGAAAAATGCATTCCAAGTCAAATTGATATTAAGAAGTACTCATGAAGGCAGACTGTTAAGCCTTGGTCCTATCACTTCTAACAGTAGATGCTCAGTAAGTTTTGTTGAGTTAAATATAATTGAAGGGTGCTGAGTATAACATATTGGATATAGAACAAGGGTCTGGGTGGCCTTTAGGCTACAAGGAAGACCCAGTCTTTTGCTTAATTTCATCCAGGCCACTGAGAGCACAAGTTAATGTTGTTCCTACTCAGAGCCCATTGGCTGCTATGGGCTTTAGTTGCTATAGATGTTCTGCATATAATTTCTTCCCTGAAGAGAGGTGCTATAGAAGTCTTTGAAGGATTAAAAATAAAATTGATTAACCACTGTTCCTAGAAAGCTAGTTAGTTCTCATTTCCAGGAGTAACTCCCTGAAGTCCTCAGACCTAATGAACAGGAGAGGGTTCAAGAGGGTACTTTATCCAAGGTTACTGCCCTCCTAGGAGCAGCATTGGTAGAAGGAGCCTACTTTGTGCTATGATAAAAAGCAGATAGCCCCCTGACTAAGAATATTAACTCCCTTGCCTGTCATTTCTTTTGATCTCCTAGGTTCTTCTGACTATGAGGGTCTGTTTTTTTTAAGTACAGATACTTTGGGGAAAGGGTAGTATCCTAAGCAGTCATCTCCTAACATCTTAATAATCATTTGATAGTTTTAGGGAGAATTAGCTCAGGAGCAACTAAGAATAAGAATAGGACATCAGATCTCTGTTTGAGAGACAGAGTAGCTAGAGGGAGTGAGATTCTGCTGTTTACAACTTACTTTACTAATTGTCTGGGGCTAGCTCTATTATATCTATCCCTTTCCCCCTTTCCATTGGTCACACTACTTTTAATTTTTCCCTATCTTTATATTTCTATACCTCTTTCCCTTTCTATGGACTTTTCTTATTCCCTATTCTCCCTTTCTTCTTCCTTTTCCCTCCTCCTTTTCTTTCTTTTCTTCTTTCCTTTCCACTCTCTCCTCCTTTACCTCTGTCTCACACAAAGAGGTTGTCGTTCTCCTGGACAAGACACACATTTCTACATGTACAAATGATCCCATTTCATCCCATCTTCTCCCAAAGGTTACTCCTTTATCATCCCTACTCTTCCACTAACTTCAATCTTGTCTTGTCTACTGTTTGTTTCTTTGCTAGCTATAAGCTAGCATCTTCAGAATACTTTCTCTTGATCTATCCGTCTCTCATCCTGTATCTCTCTTCCCTTTTATGACTAAACTTCCTGATAGGTCATCTGCAATAGATGTGTCCTCTTTCTTTCCTCTCATCCTTTTCTTAACTCTCTGCAGTCTGGCTTTTGACCTCTTCATTCAGCTAAAAATTACTCTGAAACTGCTAAGATGAATGATCCCTCCTTAAAATCATGATCTATAAATTGCCAAATTGAGTGGCTTTTTCTCTGTTCTTACCCCTCTTTTTTTTTTTTACCATTATGTAGCCTTTGACATTGTCTATCACCACTCTTTTCTCCTTGGCACTCTCTTCTCTCTAGGTTTCCATGGAACTCTTCTTTCCTTGTTCTCCTCCTACTTGTGTTATATAACTCCCCATTGTCTTTTGTTGGGTCTTCATTCAAGTCCCATCCACTAATCATGGGCTTTCTCCCAAGGCTCTGTCCTTGGTTCTCTTTCTCTTTTCCTATTCTCTTAAACTTTAGTTTTGGATTAGTGATTTCAACTCCCATAGATTCAGTTATTATCTGTATCCTGATGATTCCCAGATCTATTTATCCAGAATAACCTCTCTGCTTCCCTCCAGTCTCACATTTCCAGTTGCCTTTTGAACATCTTAAACTAAATGTCTTCTAGGCATCTTGAATTAAATATATCCAAAACTGAACCAATTTTCTTTTCCCTTTATCTCTACCCTCTTCCTAATTTTCCTTTTATTATAGAGGAACCTACCATTCTCCCTCAGCTTGATTGAGGCTGTCCATACTTTGGATCCAATTTATTAGAACTCTGTGTTCAAGGTCTCCTTATCTTCCCCTAAACTTGTTACCTACTTCAACCCTTTGCTTGGTTTCTGCTCCCTGAGGTGCCCCTTCTCTTTGTCTATCAAGATTTTACCCACCCTCTAAGATTCTGCCCAAGTCCCACAGCAATGACTATAGAGTTTTTAAAAATCCTTTTCAAGATGCTTTCATATTTGGTTTCTCTTTTGATTTTCATAAAAATTGGGAGGAGGTGGAGTAGGTATCATTATGCCCATTTTACAGAAGAGAATGCAAGGTAGAGAGGTTAAATGATTTGCCCAAGTTTACAGGGTCTAAAGATGGAAGGAGCTAATTGGACTTCTTGGGGGAAATTTCTGGCCCCCTACAAGCATGCAGATCTATCAAAATGACTTAAATAGGGTGAGGAATAATTTCTTTAAACAAGTAGCCTTTATGATATAACTATAAAAGCATCTTGCAAAGAGGATGGAGTTAGATTATAAATGAGGTCTAGGGCTAGGTTCTTGTTGGGCATGACTGGCACAACATCTTAAGGGAGGGGACAGCCTGATTTGGCCTCTGGCACCCAGCAAGAGAAAGGGCCTAGGTAGTAGCAAATTATTAGGTCTAAAGAAGAGAGAACACCAGAGAGGGGGAATTACCGCATCTAACATGGGCAACTTCCCCATAGTCTTTCTACCAACCCCCATTTAGTTGGTCATAATTTGCGTCTTAGTAGACTCTCTTTAGCTTGTTTCCTTGTGTTCCCTCAGGATTCAAGACAAAGCACCTTACAGTTCACAAGCTTTATGCAAGATTTGAGGGTTATTTTTAGGATACTCCTCCTTTTTCTAAGGGAAATATCCGTTTTGAACTGTGTGTGGTAGAAAGAAAAAAATGCATTTAAAGCCCAATGACCTGGGTTTGAATGTCAGTCCAATTTCTTACTTCCTGTCTTTGTGACTGTTGGCAGGGCTCTTCATCTCTGTGGCTCTCATTCGCATCTATAACAATCAAGAGGTTGAACTAGATGATCTCTTAAGGTCCCTCCAGTTTCTAAATCTTAATGCCGTTGTTGTCGTTGTTGAATCTTTTCAGTTGTATCCAATTCTTTGTGACCCCATTTGGGTTTTTTTTTTTTTGCAAAGATCCTGGAATGGCTTTCCATTTTGTTTTCCAGATCATTTTACAGATGAAGAAACTGAGGCGAGTTGGGTTAAATGACTTGCCTAGGGTCACACAGCTAGTGTCTGAGGCTGTATTTGAACTAACAAAGATGAGCTTTCCTGACTTCAGACTTGGTGCTCTATCTATTGCACCAACTAGCCACCATCTAAATCCTGTATGACCTTAGAACTCATCTAGCCCCAATCCCTTATTTTACAGATGAGAAAGCTGTGGGCCACACAGAGATGGCAGAGTCTGGATTCACATGTTCTGATGTTATACGTAGTGCTCTTTCCACCAGTCCACACTGCCTCCTCTCGTTCCCTGACACCTGGTACATTCTTTCCCCTCTAGAATGTCTAGGCTGTCTTCATAAGGCATTTTTTCTCTGCTTGGCCCCCACTGGCCAGAATAATGCACATGGATGTACCTCTGCTTTAAAACTTGGCACCACTTACTTATAATTGGGAAAGATTGGAAGCCTGAACGCTCATTTATGAAAATATGTCAGAGGCCAGCTATGAGACCATAGGAGTGGAGTGATAGGAAAGGAGAGAGCTGTCTTGAGAGAGGCCCTGTGGCTTCTTTTGGCTCTGGAATGTTGTTATTTAATTAATTCACAAATGTAGCTTTTTACCTAGTTCTGTCTGTATCTATCTTCTCTATTTAACTAGGGAAAATGTCTTGATGTTTTGCTTATCTTCCCCAGTGTTATCTATATACATGGTACACAGTATTTCTTGAATGATCTCAAAATGAAAATCATATTTAAATGTGTATTCATCACTATAGAATGTTGAAACCTTTTTCACTACTTAATGCAAAAAGCAGATAAATTTAATATTATGTATGCTCATGTCTTTCTCAAAACAGCATGGAAAAAATGCCTAATAACCTGAGTGTTTATAACAGCCTCAATTAAATAAACATTTTTTAAACTTTTGTGTCTCTTCAGCAGTTTTTTTCCCCCCATAGACCAGGGCTCTTGGCAGAAAAAACATTTAGTCCTCAATAATATATTAGAGGTAGCTGAATTCTAATATTGAAAATTCCACTGGATATTTGAAAATATAACATAGTTATCTAACATTTCATGTAGAAGGACTTAAAATGTTTTCATGACTGTATTAACTTTACAAGCTTTCTATGTGTGTCAGTATATATTAGTAACATACCCTATTCAGTGCTGAATCGCTGACCCCAGAAACACACTTACCTCTCAAGAGTGTTTTTCCATATTGGTTAGCTGGTCAGTCAGTTTTCTTTATCCTTATCAAGGATGATGGGTGATTAGTTTAATGTTACAGTACTTCAAAGAAAGGAATTGTATATACATTTATTCTAGACTGGGCTAAACCCAGGAAGGTTGTATAACATTCCAGGGCCCTGCTTTGGTGTCATCTGGCATCTCTAGATGGGAGGGGATAGGGATCCCATGACTAAAGAATTCTTTGCATTTGGGATTGCCAGGGCTTGGGGAAGCCCCAAGGGCTAATGTTTTATTGTACTGTTGCCCAGAACTACAAGTGGGGAACCAGATTCTATGGCACTACTAATGTAAGCTAAGCTAGGATTGTGGTAAATTAGGTTAATATTCTCCTTGCCTACATAATTCAGTGAGAATGAATAAACATGTTAAAGATCTTTGAAAGTGAAATATTCCATATCATTATTTGATTTTTGGTAATGTTGAATTATTAGTAGTGACCATAGCCATTATGGTTAATGCTCATAGCATTTATTAACAATAATTATAATCATTTCAGGAGAATTGAAATTTATACAACTATCCAGCTGAGAAAATAAAAATCTCCTACTCATATCTTATAGACTTATAGTCATCATAGACTGAGGATCAATAAATGAATGAAAGAAAAAAAGATTTATTAAGCTCTTACTACATTCCAATCACTGTATCAAATGCTTAAGATAAACATACATATACATGCATTTATACATATATATATACACACATACATACATATGCATACTCATACATACCTTAAACATAAATCCTCTCTTCTTTCAAAGAACTTATTCTGATAAGGGGAGGCAACATGTAGAAGGGAATGGCCAATGAAAGGTCGTTTGGCCTGGGAACTTATAGAGATGGTGAGTGGAATAATAGAGAGTAGATCAATATTCCTTTTGGGGGAAGAAACATGGTCCCTTTGCAAGAGTTCAGAGATTAGTGTCTTGATCATCCTCCTGGCCATTGTCTCTAGAACGCCCTCCAGAGGGAGGAGCAACATCAGTGATGACATGGTAGGAGATGGCTGGACTGAAGAAGGCCATTCCATTCCCTGGGGCAACTGGAGCCTAGTGGTCTCCGCGTAACTTTCATCCAGTGGTCTTATGTTTGTCCACTGAAGCAACACATAAGTCTGCTTCCTATTAAAAACTAGTAACAGAAACCCCAGCTCAGCCTTATTTCACCTTAGTCCCCTCCACAAATGCGTCATTCCAGCCATTACTGTTTCTTGAACTCAGCATCCCATGCCTTTGCATGGATTATCCTCTATGTACCTATAATAAATTCCCTCATCACCTCTTCATTCTATCATTCTCAGTTTTCTTCGAGCATCAGCTGAGGTGATATCTGCTATGGGAATCTTTTTCCTGATCCCTCTTGATCCCTCTTTGGATTCTAAATATAAATCTAGATCTCTAGATTTCTCTTTAGCGGCTTTAAAAAAAACAACTTACTTATCAATATATGCTATTTCCCAGTAGAATACAAACTCTTTGAGTGGAGGAGAAGCCTTTGTTTTTGTTATCCCTAACAGTAGCCACTTAATAAATATTTGTTTAATTGGATTTATTCCTTGATATTTTTCACAGCTTTGTTTAGGTTGAGAATTAATAACCAAGGAATGGATCTATGAGATTAAGAAAAAGAATGAATAATTTCAATGTTATGAAATTATAACATTAAAAATTTTTTTGCACAAATAAAATCTGTGCCATTAGAATTAAAAGGGAAGATATCAAGTAGGAAAAACACATGCATTAAATATGTGCTAAAGACTAATAATCTGTAATGTATAAGGAATTACCACAAATATTTAACCAATTGTCACATCGATAAATGGCTAAAAGATAAATTTTCTAAAGAAAAAAATGCAAATTATCAACAACTATGTGAAAAATACTTAAGATATGAAAAGTAAGAGAAATGCAAATTAAAATAACTGAGTTTCACACTTATCAAATTGGTAAGGATGAAAAAAAATACAGAAACAGTCAGTATTGGAAGGGCTATGGGAAGTCAGACAAACTAATATACCATTGGTGGAGCTGTAAATTAGGCCAATTTTCCTGAAAAATAGTTTGGAAATATTTGAGAAAAGTTACTAAATTACTAATATCTTTTGACTCAGTAATCTCTTTATGGGAAAATATACTAAGAATGTCAGATAGAGGGAAAATTTCCCTATATGATAACTTACTTGTAGCAAGTCTTTATATCACATAAAAAATCTGGACACAAACTATGGGTTGTGTATTTAATGGGATTTTATTTCACTATAATAGGAGTAATTGAGGAAAAAACTCATAGAATTATAGAAACTGATGGTGAGTAAAGAAAGTAAAACCAAGAGAGCATTGAGCACAATTACCATAGTAGTATAAATGAAAACATTAAGACACCAGAAATCAGATTAAACACAATGATCAATCTTTTTCAAGAAAATCTATGATGAAACACACTTCCCTCTTTTTGGAAGAGGCGGTAGACTACAGGTTGTATAATTAGTCCGTGAGGTAGGCATGTTTGTTAATTTTACTTAACTGGTTTTTATTAGGGTTCTCTGGTGGAATGATATTATTGGGATTGGTATTATTTTGGTATAAAACCAGAATGCATCAATGAAATATAAAAAGAGAGAGTATATTTGTTTTTAGATAGAGCCACTATTATAAAGAAACGTGTTTATAGTTGGCACCTCTCATAATGCACCATGCCCAATCTGCCACCTCTTTTGCTATCTCATTTCCTTTTACTCCCACAAGGCTGAGGTTTTTCCAGTCCTATAGCATCCTTCATCCAATTTTGCCAGTGGCTGCCAAGCCTTCTAATGCTTTTTGTTCAGCAACCTCTTTTCCTTCTCATCAGACCTGAGCCAGTTTAAATTTGAAGCAGTTATTTACTTACAGGGATAATAACAGATTAATAGATAATAGAGGGATTACAGGAAATAATAATGTGGAAATCTCATCTGCTCAGTACAAAAGTGGATGTCTCTCAAGCTATAAAAATATGCCTCAGTTCTTCCTACCCCAAATTACTATAAGGACAAAAGGCATCAATTGTGTGTGTGTGTGTGTGTGTGTGTGTGCATTTAAATAAATAATCTGATGAGAGACTTTAATTTGCTGCCATATTGATTTCCTTCCCTTTTTCATCTTTATTGGAACAATTATTTTTAATATGACTGAATATTATCATTAAATTCTTTTAGAGACTACTAGGTGTCACAGTGGTTAGAGAGTTGAACCTGGAGTCAGGTAGACCAGAATTCAGTTCCTTTTTCAGCAGTGGGTCAGGTTGCTCAATCTAGGTTTCCTCATCTGCAAAATAGGAATTAATAATATCTTAATTTACATAGTGTTGTGAGTAAAGAGGAGATACTGAGTGTAAAGCACTTTGTAAACTTAAAGCACTAAATAAACATTGGATATTATTTGCAATTGTATAACTCTAATATCTGTTCTTAGAACCTACTTTTTCATCTCTACCCAAATTGTCATTTAAAGTCTCTGACCAGGAAATCGCACCTCTCTTTTCTCTGAACTTTTTTGAAATTTGTTTCTTGAAATCGAGGATACATGTGTAATTAACCATGCCAAGTGTCTGGCTCTTCATTATTATGAACCCAACATGACCTAATAAAATCCCTTTTTCCTGAAGTTCCAGTAACTTCCAGTTCAACAAACAGCCCCTTGTTTTTCTAGATTTAGCAAAGTTCTCCTTGTTGCTTTCACTACCTCTTGAGAGATTAAATTGTCCTCAAGGCACTCAGTAATTTATCAGATATTCTACTTTCAGCAGAATTGGATTCCTTATGGATGTCAGGTGAGTTGAAGTCTCTTTTTATTGCTAGAATACCAAACCTTACCTTATACTAAGCCAATGGGGATAAATTATTTCTGTGATTACCCATATGAAGGAAGTTAAAGAAATGTTTCATGTTGGCAGGTGATGATGAAGAAGTCAGTCTGTGAAACTGAGGCTTCATTTCAGAAATTCCATGTATTTAAAAAACATGAATTATAACTCATGTAGTTATCATAATTATCATCATTAAAAATAAAAATATATGGAATGCATTCTTTCTAAGTGGAGCTGTGCCATGTACTCTGAATACAAAGAAGCTTTAGAATCCGGGCCAGCCCTTAAGGGTATTTGCAAACCAGTTGTTAAGTAGTTTATACACATAGAAATGGATAAATGTAAGCTCTTAGAAGGCAGGGACAATTTCTTTTTGATTGCTTTGTTGTTGGCATCCCTAGCACATAGCACAGTGCCTGGTACTTAGTAGGTCCTTAAAAATACTCCTTGAATGACTGACTGACCAGAAACTGACCAATCTGAATCTTTCTGGGAAGCTTACCCACATTGTTGGTGATTAACCCTTTTAATGCTGACACTTGTTTGTTTTTGGCATTTTTTTTCTTGGATATCTTTAAAAAATGTACCATATACTTCTTTGCCTTCTTAAACATAGTAGAATGAATGGAATTGAAACTTTTCTTGAGAATAATAGCTCAGATTTGTTTGGAGCTTTAATATCTACCAAGTTCTTTCTTTTTAATAATCCTTTGAGGGATGTAGTATAAGTATTCTTACCCTTATTTTATAGATGAGGAAATTGATGGCTGAGGGTCATAATTATAAGTATAGAAGTACAGGTGCAATATTTTGTGTCTGTGTAGAGTGAACCACCTCCTTCCTCTGCCTTCAGCCCATATGCTGAACTGTTGTGGTTTGGATCCTACCCTGACTGAAGCCTGCAGGCTTTATTGAAATGGCAGAGCCCATATGGTGGTTTTCCCTGATTTTTATTAATCTGAGCCTTTTCTGTCTCTTGTCACTTCTTCACTTTTCAACTTTAATGAGAGTAAGCTGGGATTTTATAGACATTTATTGCCAATCATTCAGAACGTCCTTTTTCTTTGACAAGACAGCTAATCACAGTGTGTTGAGTTTATAATCTTCAACTCTTCCTGCTTATGTTAGGTTTGGTATTTTTTTTGCTAGATTTTTAGAGATGGCAATTTTGCAACCAAAAGGACTTTTATTTCTTGTTAATTCTGTGTTTGACATAATCCTGGAAGCTTGAGGGGTCCAAAAGTCTGGATTCCGCATAATGTTTTTCACAATTTATTCTAAATCATTAAGAAAACCATATTTAAATAAACAGAATGAAAATGATTATAAATTTAACCATAAGCTCCAAATTGCTTATAGTTTGTTACAAAGAACATCTTTTAAATTTTAATAAAATATGAACCAATAAAACTTGGTTTGTTCCCATATTGCTCTAGGAGACTTTTTTGCTCTGCATAATTTGTATTTTTATTTTGTACAGATAAGTACTGCAGGAGGCATTTGGAGGTAGGAGTAGTCATTGAAAGCTGGTAAGATGGGGGTGATTTTAATAAGAATGGAGGAGAACATAATGTACTCCAGGTGGGAAGAGTAGAAAGAACAAGGTGCAAAGGAACACTATATTCTAGAAAGAAGTTGATCAGTCAACTTATTGGTTAACAATAAGTACAATATTGGGAGGTAAGACAGATTGTATAGGAGACACTCTGAAGAGGGAGAAGCTTTAATATCTTCTGTAGGCAGTAGGGAGGTGTCAGAGATTTTTTAGTGGGGTGCGGTACATGTGGAGGGGGTATTTTAGGAATACAAACCTAATAGTAGTGTATTGAAAAGTTTGCAATGGGGAGAATAAAAGCATGGAGACCAGTCAGGAGACTTTCACCATAGTCCAGTCTACTATTTCCTGAACTAATTTGCTCACAAGACTTTGGAGCCTGAAATATGTCACTGGAGCCCATAAATTTTAGTTCAAGGGCCCTGGGGCCACAGAATACCCTTTACCAACACAAAGAAAATCAAGCATATTTCTAATACTGAAAGATTGTTTTGCTTAAGTATTTTGGATACAGTTTCTTATCTTATAAGAGGGGGAAACTTTTCTTGGATAATTCTTATTCACATTGAGTGAATGTGAGGGCTCTGCATAATACAGAAATGCCAGTTCAGACATGAAGAGATGAGGTCTTAGGCTGGTTTGGTGACAGTGAAATTGGAGAGGAAGAAATAGATAAGATAGGAAATGAAGAACATGGTAATTCTAAGTTGAGGGAAAGGGATAGTATTAAAGATTATAGACTTGGGTAACTGAGCAGAAAAATGATGTACAGTTTATAGCAATGGTTCTCAACCTTCTTAATCCAGCGATCCTTTAATACTCATATGTGGGCGTATCTGCATGTGGGTGGACCCACCTAGAGACAGATGGAAGAGCGGTGTCTCAGTTCCTAAGACCATCGGAAATATGTGTTTTCCCATGGTCTTATGCAATCCCATTCGACCTGCAAAGGGGTCGTGATCCACAGGTTGTGAACCGCTGGTTTATAGAATGGTCCAGATTTGGAGGGGGAGCTGGTTTGGTAGTAAATATGATAGATTTGGCTTTTAACACATTGAGTTTTGATGAGACATTATCTAGTAGGAGAGATAGGACTGAAACTAGGGGAAATTTGGGTTTCAACTTAAGACAAGTGATAGTTGAAAGTTTGAGAACAAATGACATCTTTAAGAGATTAAAGTATAAAGAAAGAAATAGCACCTATCTTTGTGGAGTACTGTTGTTGTTCAGTCATTTCTAGTCATGTCCAACTCTTCAAGACCCCATTTGGGGTTTTTCTTGGAAGAGATACTGGAGTGGTTTGCCATTTCCGTCTCTAGCTCATTTTGTAGATGAGGAAACAGAGGCAAACAGGGCCAAGTGACTTGTCCAGGGTGACACAGCTAGTAAGTTTCTGAGGTCAGACTTAAACACAGGAAGATGAGTCTTCCTGACTTCCAGGCCTGGAAGTCATATCCACTATGGCACCTAGCTTCCCCCTTGTGGCATACATCAACATTTAGAGTTGGAGTATATAGAACGATCTTGCAAAAAAAGCAAAAGCAAAACCAAGACAAGAAACAACAAGTGAGGGAAGGAAGAGTTTCAGGATGGAGAGGTTGGTCAACCATCCCAAATACTACGAAAAGGAAAAAGAGAATATATGGAGAAAAGGTCATTGAATTTGCCCATAGACTGTTGATGTTTCTATAGAGTGGCAGAAATGGAAGTCAGATTAAAGGGGCATAAGGAGTGAGTGCTTAGTCAGTAAATAGAGGCAATGGGTATAGATTTGTCCCTTAGGACATTTAGTAGAGAAAGGAAGGAGATAAATAGGGCAGTAGTTACAGTGCACAGCAAAATTGAGTGTTTTATTTGTTTTTAAGATGGGAGAAACCTGAGAACACTCATATGTGCAAATGAAGGAACCAGTGGAGGAGAGGCTAAAGATTCTTGGGCGAGTGGCTGATTTTGTTATTTGAGTCTGTGAGGAGGCTGGTGTGGACAGTATTGGGAACAGAGATGGAGGGATGAGCTTTGAAAATGGAAGACACCTTTTTGTAGAAATTGGAGGAGAAAACAAGGAGATGACTGGCACTACAATGATATTTTAGGTGCCAAAACTAAAACACGGGTTAAGATTTTTGTGATTTAATCCAGAATTCCTGTGGGTTTCTTTTGGCCTCATCATTTATTTAATTATACTGAACTATACAAACTGGATGCAGATAGGAATTAATGGTACATAAAATAGTTTTAAAAACTGATTATTTTCTCTTAATTCCATGAAATAGACTATTAATAGTTTGGTATAGCATTAATTTTATAAATTAATTTGGGGAGCTTTTGAAATTTTTATAACATTGGCTCAAAATTAGTTTTCCTGAGATCTTTTTTTGCATAACTCTGACCAGACACCCAAGAGCAGCTAGTTATCTGCCAAAAATCCCTTTTCCAGGCTCCCTGTGATATCTGGATGCTATTCTCTTTCTAATTACAATCATCTTCTGGTCTTCATCTGGCCTTCCTCAGCCTTGTCGTTTTCTGTGTCTTGGCTCCCATTGAACTAACGATCTTTCCTCTTTAATATAGTGTTCTTATATCCAGAACCATTTATTTTTTTTTCTGTTAACAATGTACAATTGGGAGGTATATTTAGAAAAATATGAGCATGTTTGTAAGGCTGCTTGAAATGATGGAGGGAAGGTTGGCCTTGGAATCAAGAAGATCTGGGTTCAAGTCCTTTCCCTTGACACGTATTATCTGGGTGACCATGAAAAAGTCATTTTACCTTGCTCATGGCCTTCTGGCAGCTCTCTAATACCATAAATTATGAACACATTGCCAATCTTTACCATCAGTGTGGAAATGGAGTCTGTACATGGATGAGATCACAAGTGTTTCCCCTGCCCACAAAACAGCATGGCAATTGAAGTTTTTACTTATTTGTGTACACGAAATTGGTGAAAGAGGTTATTTACATAGAGGACCTAAGGACAGGTAATTTACTTCAGCTTAGGAGAGGCCTCAATCAAGGAGGGTTGAGAAAATTGCTCTGGCTGAAAAATTTATCACTCAGTGACCAATTTGATGATGAGTTTCCGACCTTGTTAGGCTGTTCCTTAGACAGCAGGTATATAGAATGTCATTTGGCTCATACTCAGTCTTTCCAGCGTGGCAGGAAGCCAGAGATTTGACCTCAATAGCATAGACTTCAAGAACTTCTGGTCACTTCTATGCTGTTAGTAGACTGACAAGTAGACTTTAGTAGGGAATGTTACTTGGCTTTATTTTTATTCTACTGTTTGTGATGACTTGGAAAAGATAGTCCTAGGTTACTAAGAGATAGGGAAGGGAAAGGAGGTGAACAGAGCCTACTAAAACTGAGATTTTTCTTTGTGTATCTGAGCACTCTGTTTTTTTCAGGCCTGTTGCCTAACATTTTTTAGGCCACTACTGTAGATATAAACTATGTTCATCAATGGACTTTTCCTGTTAATATGAAACATTAAATTAATACACACAGCTCTATAAAGTCCAGACCACTTGAATTGGACTACTCTGCAATGTTTTCTTTGAATAATTAATGCTTGTCTTTGGAGGAGAAATTACAAGAAATAATAAACTCCTCACCTCCCCCAAGACTCACACCTCTCTCCCCAAAGCTTCAACTTCCCTTCAAGAAATGAAATTAAGTTAGAATTGGAAAGTTGCAAGGAGGACTTTAAGTTTAAATTATCTTTAAGAAGCAATAGTTCCCTTTACTATATGAGTCATTAGGACTCAAAATACAGTCAGGGCACAGGTGAATAGAGATCCTTAGGGTTAATCAAATGACAAATACAATAGTATGTGGTACGTATTGGACGCTAATATTGACTGAACTTGAAATGCGGCATGAAGACTTTCATCACTGTTATCAGTTAGGAGTTGGGCTAGGTTTTATCCAATTCACACATGAGGGGTAAAGAAAGAGTCATGGCATATCCTTTGGCAGAATAATTAATGGATTAATTCTTAAATGTGCAGGTAGAGATATTCAGAACCCCAGCTGGCTAATTCCTGGACCATAATGAGTTGTGCTAGCCTTGCTGGCCTTTTCACTTTCCCTCTTCCCAGTTCATTAATACGAACTTTTTGAGAAGCTACAAGATAGGGAGAAAAGGAGCCACTATGGAAGGGAAGAAAGGAGAAGGAGCATGCTCTTTGGGCAGCCCAGATGCTTCATCTACCCTGGTCATCTGTTTCTTCCTATTAGGATTGTAGAATAGTGCTGTTATGTTTTTCTCTTTTGGCTTAATTATCTCTTAAAGTGTGTGTGTGTGTGTGTGTGTGTGTGTGTGTGTGTGTGTGGTGCTAAAATTAAATAGCAAATGGACATTTTATTTCCAAGATGCACAGAAATTCTAATCTTCCTTTTCTTTGCTCTCAATTCTGACTCCATCTTTTTTCTATGGTTCACTTGCAGAATATGCCTAATTTCCTTAAAGGACTTCACATAGCAGTGTTGTCTGCATGACTTTGTATTGTACGGGTGGCAAGTAAATGATCCTTGGCCTCAGTGTGTCTTCTTTTGTGATGTTAAACTTCTGCTTCTCATATTTCCAATAGCTTTATTATTCAGAGATCTTAATTTCAATCCAAATTTGTATCCATCAATTTTTTTGAGGGAAAGGGCACGATGTAGGAAATAATATGGTATTTAGACTAGAAGAGAACCCTGTAAGCTGGTGCTTGGATACATGCCCGAGTAGCCTACCTTAGAACAGAAGAACGGGAAAGTGTCCTGATATAAGTAGCTCTGCTCAGTTGGTAAGGAGGAGATTTGGGGCTTCAAGGGCTAGTAGGATTCACAGTAATAGGTGACATTTGTATAGACTCTTAGATTTGAAAAGTGCTTCATACACATGATCTCATGTGGTTTTCACAAGCATGAGAGGTAGGTACTCTAAGTATTATTGTTCACATTTTAAATGAGAAAACAAAGCTTAAGAAAGATTGTGACTTGGCTATGTTTGTATGGCTAGTCAATGTTAGAGGTGGTTTTTGAACCCAAATTCAGTCTAGCACTCACCATTGTGCATCTCTAATCCCAGCCCCTTCCTCTTGCTAATTTTTCTAGCTGCCTACCAGAAACAACTATACCTTGTTCTCCTTGATGACTCTCCCCTTCAGTGTCCACCTATCTCCAAGGCTCCTGGGATTCTTCTTCAGCAACCATTCCTAGAGGAAATACTACATCCCTTCCTTCTTCAAATGCATTATATTCGCATCCTGTACCATGTTTTACAAGACATTCTAAGAAAGTTACACAAAGACGTAATGCAGGTTATACTTATACTAATGCATTTTATGTAATGTTGCCCAGACTCATGCATACACATAAATAAACCTATAGGGAAGAAAGGATAAGGACATTTAAATGCAAATAAAGGAAATAATATTTGTATAGGTGAACCAGACAACTAAATGGTAGGTGGTCAGGATGGGGGAGAGAAGAGGAGAGAATCAAGAGAGACAGTGGGCGAAATTGCCGGGTGCTAAAGTTTCATCATCTCCAGAAACTCATCATTCTGCAAGATGAAATCAGCTCAGAAACTCAGACCCCCTCAGCTCCTCAGATCTTTTCCCACCTTAGCTTCATGACTTCACCATGGGACTGTCTTATGTCTTTCTTTGTTTCCCCACTGCTTGGCATAGTTTCTGGCAAATAGTAGGCTTAATACATGTTTTTTTGACTCAAAATTTGAGCTGTCACAGCAAACTGTTGGTAATCTCTGACCAGAAGGATGATGGTACTCCTGACAGTAATAGAGAAGTCTGGAAGAGGGGAGGGTTTTTTTGGGAAACGTAATGAGTTCTGTTTTGGATATGATGAATTTAAGATGTCTATAGGACATTGAGTTTGAGATGCTCAATAAACAATTGAAGATGCAAATGAAGACAGATAAAGAGAGGAAATTTTTCAATTCAGATAGATGCACATTAGGAATGGCATAAAAATGGATTTTTTTCTTTTGGCAGACAAGGATGATAAGACTCTTCTGGAGCCCAGAGTGTTGACTGGAAATAGACTGACCTTGGAACATTGGGTAGAAGTATTTAAAATGAGAAAATCAAATAAACATATGTCTGTTGAGTGCTTACGAAGAAATGCAGTACAGGGTCCTTGCCCACAAGGAATTTACAGCTAGTTGGTAAAAGGTTCAATGACAGTTCAAAGCAATAATAGAAATTACAGGGCATTCTACCATTAAGTACCATATAAATTTTTTGGGCAATAACTGCTTATGCTTTCAGATGAGGGGGAGAGTACTTGAAGTTGGGATGCTCAGAGAAAGCTTTATGCAAGAAATGGGATTTGGCCCAGTTCTTAAAGAATGATAGGAAGGATAGTTCTGGATAGATGGACAGGCAGGGAGATGGAACTTTAAAGATATGGAAGAAAAGTGGGAAGATGAAAAATACAAGATGGTTTAATAGACAGAGAGTAGACTGGTTTGACTGGAGTCAAGGACTCTCATAGCATAGTAGTGAGAAGAGAAAGCTGTAAAAGGTGTTTGGGGCTCGACTGTAGAAGATGTTTAATAACAAGCTGAGTTTGAACTGTCTGAGCATCTCTGTGTCATTCTTGGTACCAGAAGTTGCCATTGTTGTGTGCAGATACATAACCAGGCATTTTGGTACCTGGGGTGAACTTCACAAAACATACCTGGGAGGGATAAGCAACACAAAGACAAGCTTTCTAATCATCTGTAAGTATATCCAGAATAAATAAAAGGTAAGTAAAAGTATATAGGGAGAGAAGGACACTGAAGTTTGGATTCTGCAAGAAAGCCTTCATGTAGAAGGTGGCATTTGGTCAGTCTTGAAGGAAGTGAGGTATTCTATGAGGCAGCCAATCAGCAAGCATTTATTAAATGCCCATTACATGCTCATCACAATGCTAAACTCTGGGGATACAAAGAAATGGGGAATAAGGGGAAGCAAGCAAGCATGTATTAAGTACCCCCTATATGCCAGGCACTGTGTTAAGTGCTTTTACAAATTTTTATCTCACCTCACCTTCACAACAACCACATTATTGTCATCCATATTTTATGGTTTAGGAATCTGAGGCAGACAGAGGTTAAGTGACTTGCCCAAGTCAGACAGCTAATCTAGACTTGATAGCTAATTTGATAACTAAGATCTTCCTGACTCCAGGCTCAATTTCCTAAAACACCATGCTACCTTGGCAAATAATAGCCCCTGCTTTCTAAAAAGCTGGAATTCTAATGCCAAGGAAGAAGTGTATTCCAGGTATGGGGATGGGGGTGGGGAGGGGGTGGACGGTGCAAAGGTAAAGAGATGGGAGATAAAATGCTTTTGCAGGGGACCATACAGTGTAGATAGGGGAGTAACGTGTGATGAGGGTAGAAAATATAAGTTGGGGGCCATGTTGTTAAGGGTTTTAAAAACCAAACGGAGGAATTTATCTCTTATTCCAGCAGCAATAGGAAATCACTGGAGTTATTGAGAGAGGGAATGACAAGATTGATTCTGTGCTTAAAAAAAACACTTTGCCAGTGGAGGAAGCTTTGGCATAGGGAGAGATTTGATGCAGGGAGTTTAATTAGGAGGCTATTTCTGTAGTCCAGGGGAGAGGTGATGAGAGCCCAAGCTAAGATGGTAGCAATGTGAATAGAGAAGTGGATGAGAAATAGAGAATATGTTATGGAGGTAGAAACAGAAGATTGACAACTGATTGAATATGTGGGAAGAGGAAGAGTAAGGAACTGAGGATAGCTCTGAGATTATGAATCTGGAAAACTGGACAGAAATAGGGAAGGTTGGAAGGTGTTGTGTTTAGGGGAAGAAGATAATGAGTTTTCTTTTGGACATGTTGAATTTGAGATGTCTAAGGAACATACAGTTTCAGATGTCCAGTAAACAATTGGGGATGCAGGACTGGGACTCAGCAGAAAGAGTTGATGCCAGATAGATAGATTTGGGAATCATCTGCATAGAGATGTTAATAAATTCATAGGAGCTAATATTGTCATCAAATGAGACAGTATAGTGAGACTAGAATAGGACCTAGGACAGAGCCCTGGGAAATCTCAGCATCATATATAAAGAAAGTACAGTGTTAGGACAGTGATTCTTCAATACTCCCAAACCCATATACCATGAATGTCTCATGGGCTTCCCCTTGTTCAGCAGGGCATTTAGCTTTTATGAGTGAAACAGAGCATTTGAAACCCATCCATCATTAGAATCCCTGCTGCTGCTTTTGTCGCACTCTCAGCATCTTGAACAATGCTTGAGCTCTGCTCAGGGGAGGTCTTCTGGCCCTGCCCTGGCTATGCAAACCACACAGTGATGTGTCCAGTCTTGGAAAAGTGGCTATTTCTGATGATTATGTTTTAGAGTTTTCATTACCATCTAATTCTGCTCCTGTTGCCAACTCATACAGCCTTTTGGGCAATGAAGCCTGGTAACATGAGCATAATTCCAAGTCGTGAGCTATAGTATTTCACAAAGGCACTTGATCTAGTTGGAATATCCTTTCCACTTGTCTTAGGTGGTCTAATCAGTTACCTCCCTAAAGGCAGGCTTGGATCGGAGACTCTCTTAAAGTTTGTTCTTCCACTTGGAATTCTCCGTGATTTTATGATTTGGTTTGCTCACCCGTCTTGCAGCAGTATCTGAAATGTCTTTTGGGGGCAGAAGCTGTGGAATGTTATGGGCCCGAATTCAGCTGTGGGGAGACACCTACCTGACTCTCTCTACACCTGGGTAACCATCAGCAGCCACAATAGCAGCACCGCTGTATCCTTGCCCTGCTCAGGCATTTAGTACCTGCCAGAACGCTGCTATGACATGTTTGCTTGCTGTTTTGAATGTACATGTGCTGCTAGCCCCATTTACTTATATAGCTCTCCATTTCCACTCCTTCCTTCCCTCTGGTGTTGAAGCTTTTGTAAACTTTGTATCAGAGCCTATATTCTAACATGAAGAGTCTAACATACTTTGAGGGGAAGGGGCACCTCTCATTTCTCTTTCCCATCTGCCCATACTTAAGTGAAAACAGGGAATGATATTGTTTGATACTCCTGAAGAGGTGGCAACCAACTGATCACTGCCTCACAAACCAGGCTTATCTTTCCCAAACTCAGTGGCACCTGGGAACATTACCATATGGCGCTTCCCTAAAGGGCAGCCGTAAGGAAGGAAGAAGACAAGTATTTATTTATTTATTTATTTATTTTTGCCTTTTTTTTTTTGGAGGGCAGTTGGGGTTAAGTGACTTGTCCAAGGTCACACGGCTAGCTTTTTGTGTTAAGTGTCTGAGGCCGGATTTGAACTCAGGTACTCCTGACTCCAGGGCCGGTGCTCTATTCACTGCGCCACCTAGCCACCCCAAGACAAGTATTTATTAAGAGCTCACTTTCTGCCAGGTTCTGTGCTAAGCACGTTGGAAATATTATCTTATTTGGTTCTCATGAAAACCTTGGGAGGTAAATACTATTATTATCCCTATTTTACTTGGAGGAAGGAAGGGAAGAAGCATTTATTGAGCACTTTGGGTAGCTATTGTTATGGTCCCTGTTTTATAGTTGAGAAAACTGAGACAGAGATTAAGTGGCTCACCCAGCATCATACAGCTAGTAAATGTCTGAGGCCAGACTCTAAGTCAGGTCTCCCTGATTTCAGGCCCCCTGCTCTATTCATCCAGCTACCCAGCTGCTCTAATACAAACCTAGGTTTTTAGGCGTCTGAGGTGTCATATAAATCCTCAGACTAACAAGGCATCGAACATAAAACAGGCTTTATGTACATCATGAAGAACACAGAAAAGATTCACGTCTGAGCCCATAAATAAATAAGAAACTCTCTTTCTGGTGAAACTTGCCTTTCCCTATAGAACCCTCCAGATTTAGAAGATTAAACTGGGTGCCTATTCCCAACTATAAAGGAAAAGAACTTGGAATTTGCTAGGGAGTCAAGAAATCTTCTCTGTTTGTTGGACCAATTCTTCCTAGGGAACTAGGAAGACTTGCAGGATTGCCCTGGATGGGGATTTTACAAGAGTCAGTGTCATAATCACAGTCAGCATTTATTAAGTGTCTCCTGTGTACCTAGAACTGTATTAAGTGCTGGCAATACAAAGAAAAGTAAAAAAAAAAAGCCCTTCGTTTTTAAACATTTCACAGTCTAATGAGGGAGACAATATGCAAAGCATACAAATAAGTTCTCTCTCTGTATGCACATGTATACACACATATTTGTGTACACATATGTGCATGTATATCCATATCTGTTTAATCTCTCTTTCTCTCAAGCTATCTATATGATAAATTACAGGTGATCTCAGAGGTAAGGCACCAAGATTAAGGAAATTCAAGTTTCCTCCTCTGTCTCAGCAGAGCATGTGTCTTGTAGCTTCTGGGCCTAAGAATTCTTTTCCTTTGTTTGCTCTGGTGGAATTTGCTACACTGCTCGGTCTCCTTGCCAAACTACACTGCTCCTCCTTTTTCATGTAAGCTCTGACTTTCTGCTCCTGAGACCATCCATTTCTAGCAAGTATTGTAGATCTTTCTGACCAAGGTGGCTGCCTCTGGTCTCAAAAAAAAAAAAGCATTTTCCTAATAAGTGCTCTCATTCGGCATCATTTCTCCAGCACCCAATAGCATTGCATTTCTATCTCAGGAAAAGATACCAACTATTGAGTAGACAGACTGTGGAGGAATTATAGAGAATGTATAATTAGCATCATAGCTCTCCTTAAGCAGTTGTGGGAACTCTCTATTCATCCTGCTCAATCAAACATACACATTTTTTCCTCCTGACCAACTAATGGTGAATTGGTCCCATTCATTTGTTCCATTGTCCAGAACCTGCAGTTTTCATTGTCTGTTGTTGGGCAGGCATCTCCTACTGAGTCTTCCTGGGGCTGAGAAAGATACTTGTATCTTGAATCATTAGATTAGCAAATTAAAAAATTTTTAAAAAATGTTGTTAATAATTTGCAACCATTTTTTCTCCTGAGAATCATTTATTTATATCCTCTGATCACTTGTCTTTTGGGCAATGGCTTTTTGTTTTATATATTTCCATTAGGTTCTATATATCCTGCATATCAAATCCTTATCTGAGAAATTTGATATAAAGATTTTTCCTATTTGAATTACTTAACCGTCCTATCTGAGATGCATTAATTTTGTTTTTGCAAAAGCCTTTCAATTTCATGTAATCAAAATTCTCCATTTTATCTTTTATAATTACCCCCTTGTTTTGTTAAGAATACATCTTCTGCCCATAGCGATGAGAGGTATTTAATCTACTTAATTTCTAAGTTTTTTTCTTATAGTATAATCTTTAACATTCAGGTAACTTATCTATTTTAATTTTCTCATGGAATATGAAGTGAGGTGTTGATCTAAGGCTTCTTCTAAACTCCTCTCCAGGTTCTCCAGTAGTTCTTGCCAAAGAGGAAATTCTTTCCTAAGTAAATTATGTTTTCAAGTTTATGGGACCCTGAATTATTGAATTCCATTAGCAACCATATGAAAGAATGTTCCACATCACTAGTGTGAGAAATACAAAGAAAAACAACTCTTAGCCCTCCCTTCACAATCAGCAAATTGGCAAAGGTAACAAAATATGGGAATGGTCAATGTTGACTGGGTTGTGGCAAGATGATTATTGTAATATATTGTTTGTGGAGTGGTGAATGGGTAAAATCACTTTGGAAAGCAGTTTGGTACTATACAAATAAAATGGCTAAAATATTCATATCCCTGCTATTCAGAGATTCCACTGCTAGATATATACCCAACTGATAAAAAGAAAGGCCCCATCTAAACCAGTCTATAGTAACTTTTATGTGGTAGCAAAGAATTAGAAACAAGTGAGATGCTTTTCAGTTGGGGGATGGCTAAGAAAATTGTGGTTAAAGAATGAAGCAGAATATTACTGGACTATATGCAATGATAAATACGATAAATACAAGAAGCATGGAAAGACTTATGTGAACTGATCCAATGTGAAGTGAATAGAACCAAGAAAACAGGATACACAATGACTATAATAATGTGATTGGAAAGAACAGTCACTCCAAAATCATTGAAATTGAATGTTGTGAAATTAAAATAACAACCTTACCTTACAGAAGAGATATTAGTGGGCTTCCCCTTTGCTTTTTTAGAGGTAGGGCTCCACGGGTGTGGAGGATTGCATATATTGTCAGATTTTTGATGCATTGATTGGTTTTTCTAATTCTTTTTTCTCCCTTAAACATTTTTTGTTATACAGGATGACTATGGGCAGGATAGAGGATATAGAAAGAAATTTAGGCTACCTAAATGCCTAAAATGTAGCATAACTTATTTGAAAAAACCTGGCAGAATAATGAATATTGTACTTGTTTCAACCATAAAGGAAAACAACATTTTTTTTATCACACATATACGTAGAAGAAATTATTGGTGATAATATTAATTCCTTGACTATAAAATGATAAGGAAAGTATTATACAACAAAAAAGAAGTGTCTCCAAAATTAGAAGGAAACAAGTATATTGGGAAAATATTGTAAATATATCAAAGTTAGATAACTAGACTGTATAAAGAGCCAATTCATGTGAATAAGTCTAATAATACATACTCCCAAGTGGAGTAAGTTAGAAGATAAGAACAACTGATGACTTATGAAGAAAGAAAAAGAGACTATTAATAATCATGAGAAAAGATACCCAAATTGCCTCGTAGTCACAGAATACAAATCAAGTCAGCTTTAGGACATACAATGCTGGCAGTTTGTGAGAAAACAGATCAATAAGGAAGGAACTTAGTGTAATAGGAAGATTGCTAGTTTTGGAGTTAGAGGACCTGAGTTCAAATCCTACTTCTGACAATGTTGCCTGTGTGACCTTAAGCAAGTCACATTCTGTGGGCCTCTGCTTAATGAGGAGGTTGGATTGAATGGTCTCCAACGCCTCTTCCAGGTCTACGTCTATGATTCCAATGTATTACTGATGATTGCTCTGATTCAGAGGAGGGAGTTTCTATCCTAGAAATGCCCTGTGAAGTGCCCTATGATAAAATTATATATCTGGACCAAAAACCAAACTGACAATATGCAATGAATCAAAAAACTGTGATTCCCATTGCTATTAGGAATATTAGGAAAATATTATGAAAAAGAAGGTCCATTTGTACAAAAAATTCACTGCTGTTTGATTTGTAATAGGAAAAAAAGTTGGGATTAACTTTAAGTCCAAAGATTAGAAAATTATCGAATAAATTATAGTAAATTATTGTAATAGAACATTGTGGTACTATGAAAACCAGTAAATTTCATGAAGCAAAGAATAAAACCTGGAAAGTAAAATTAACAGAACCAGAACCAGGAGCACATTGACTACAACTATAAATTAAAAACACAAAAGAAAATCAAAGCCAGATACAATAGAACTTTGGAAAGTCATGGAAGGGGACACAGAACAAAAACACTTTTTTGCTTGTTGGTCAATTCATTTGGTTCTTATTAAATACTAAGGATTTCATGTAAGCTTATCTTCATTTTGTATATTTGTTCGATTACTTGTTTTTAACAGTTATTTAGCATATAATAAAAAAGTGAAAAACAAAATGTACCCCTGACTTTTTTCTTCCTTCTTTGTTTGCTTCCTAAGTATATACACAATTGTATAAGAAAGACAGGCAACCAGCCACAAGACATTAGACATTTCTGGGACAATGTGCTGTCAATGTGTTTTAGTGAGGAAGGGGATCAGGATGGAAGAAAAGCCCTTGGATTCACCTAGCCATCCAGCCTCTCCAGGCGAAGGCTGATTTATTATTATAGCATAGGCTGGTTTTCTTAATGTCTCAGGAGTAATCTAGAATACCTCACAGATCTCAAATGAAAAGCCAAGTGAAATGGAAGTGGCTCAAACTCTAAGCATTTTCACCATTAGTACAACAATGTGTTTTTTGTTTTCATGAAAAGTGATGGGGGAAGCTGCAGGTTTTGTCATTTCAATGAACTTGATTTTAGAAAAGCTTGATTTATTGTTATTGTTTAAATAAAATTTATGGATGCTTTTTTAAACATTCAAGTCATTTCTGAGTATAAGTCCCCCCTCCCCTATACCCTTCACCTTTCAGGCCCTTAGAATTGAAACTTTCCTTAAAACAAAGAAAAGTAGCTCAATAAAAACACCTCTGACAGTAAATGCAACATTCTACTCTAGTAATCTCCAGTCTTGGCTCAAAAATACAAAAGTATGCAGAAAATCTAGATTTGGTACCACAGTCATAGTAAAAATGATTTTTTTCCCAAAAGTCCTTTATACTCCAATATAGTAGTAGATGTTCACTCATTAAAACACATACACTCATATTCACATACTCATAAGGTTGTAGATTGAGATTTGGGAGGGATCTCAAACATCTAGTTCATATTACTGATGCAGAAACTGAAACTTAGAATAGAGTTGTACCTTCTGCTTTTGAAAAGTGTCTGGTACATAGAAGGCACTTAATAAATGATTGTTGTTCAATTGCCCAAAATAGTAAATAGTAATGTCTTTTGATTCCCAAATGTAGTTTGAAATCTACTATGGACTCATTTTCACAAGTTTAAATCCCACCTCAGACACTTATTTGTTTTATGTGACCCTGGACAAGTCACTTAACCCTGTTTGCCTCGGTTTCCTCATCTGTAAAATGAACTGGAGAAGGAAATGGCAAAACCACTCCAGTATCTCTGCCAAGAAGACCTCAAATGCGGTCACAGTGTCAGACACGACTGAAATAACTGAATGGCAAAATTAGTACATATGGAAAAACAAACAGTAATACGTATATAATATTACATTGCACATATAAAACCAACAAGCAAATAAAAATAAGATAATAAAACAGGAGCATACTGAAAACAGTAGTAATTACTTGTGCAATAATTACTGTAACAGCAGTAATTAATATGTGCATCAGTGAACGTATGCAACTGTGCAGAAGATTTATATTACATGGATAAACATTCATATTGTCTGCTTACATATGTAGTAATTTCTCCAGCACCTTCACTTGTTGAAAAGCGTGTTTCTCTGTTAACTGCTGATGTTTCTGTCTCTGTACTTGAACTAGTTGATAATAAGGGGCTGATCATAGTCCTGATTCAGTATATAGACCTGTATTCTTAAGCCTGAATTTGTTGAGGGATCAGTATGCTATCAGCAATGTGAATTGCCCCTTTCTCCTAAGAGTTTCTACAGCCTAGAAAGTTTCTAACCAAGAAAGAGATGGCTTTTCCCCTCCTCTTCTGAACTTTTTCCATCCCGTTGAGCTACTTTTCCCCTTAGAGGCAAGGTTGTTAGGTTACAGTACACAGAACTTTTTTTTTCTTTCTTAATGGTTGCCTAGTTTGGGCAGACCCTAGTAGAATAGTGGAAAATCAAGAGTGCCTCCTTGATCTGCCAGAATTGGGGTGCCTTCTGTGGAGCTGGGCATATTGACACTTTTGCTTTATGATGAGAGTTGTGTTTGTTCTTAGTTGTCAAAGAGGACCATGACATTAGGGAGATGATGACATAACTTGCAGTTGACTTTGATTTGAGTGAGGGAGGGCTGTGCAAGGTCACTAGCCTCACCTTCTCCTCCAGAGCCATCTGGGTCCAGTGGCCAGATATTCATCAGGATAACTAGAGATGACCCAGGATGCAGTGGGAGACCCTGGCCTTTTCACGTCCTTACTTTGAGTGAGATAACCCCCATTCAGTGAATAGGTCTTTTAAAGTATTTACTCAAGAGATGGCCCCTTTAATAATAATAATAATAAAAAATCAAACTGGGAGGGGAAGACCCTTAGGGTTCTTGGTCAAAAGAGAAACAGTTACCACTTAGTATTTACTTTTACTCTGTGCCAGGAGGGCAGGGACCTATTGTCCTATCTACGAGCTCCAGAGTGAGTTGGGTTTAAGTCTTGGTCTTTGAGAAAGAAAACTAGCCAGTTCCCTCTTTATTTCAGTCAGACTCATGGGAGGCACTCCACTGAAATAGGTCTGGGGGTTTCCTTGATCACTGCCCCCCATTGCACTATTAAATTAACTGGTAACTGTGCCGAACTCTAGAAATAATATTAAAAAAGTAGAAGACTCTTTCCTCTCCATCCCACTTTTTTCCCTGTCCTCTGAAAGAAACTTACAGTTTAGTTGAAAAGACAGACTTCTTGAAAAGAGAAAACATTTTGAAATGGAGGCTAAAGTAACTTCATTTTTGCTTAATATTTTGGTTTGGGGGCATAGGGAAGTTCCAGTGAGAAGCTTTTCTTTACTAATGCTTAGTTGCTTGTGTTCTTCAAACTTAGAAAACTGCTCGACAGGTTACGAGACTAGCTAGGGTGACACAGCCAGGATGTGTCTAAGGCCTAAGCCCAGGTCTTCCTAATTCCAAGGCCAGCTCTTTATCCATTCTGGTCATACTGCCTTTCATTTTAAATGTCTGAAATAAATTTAAAAAGGGGGAAAAGAAACATTAACTTGGTTATTAGATTCTGTACTCAACAAAGTAAGTGTTTTCCAAATACTTTTTTTGTATTGATGACTAATTTGCTCTCTGAATTCACTTGTATCATTGTATTAGCCCCCCTTATCTGGGAAGTTGAGTAACTTTAATTCCACCCACTTTGAGTGTGCTGATTGTCTCACCAGGTAAGAGTAGCCCAATATCTTTTTTAGATTTTTGAAAACTTTTAAATTTTTATTTACTTATTTTTGAATAGCCCCATTTCAATCACTAGGGGTAGTATGCATCCCCTTGTATCTGGAGCTGTGAGAGTAGAAAGCAGGAAGGGAGGGACACTTTCTGTTTTTTGGACCCAATATAAACCACATCTGGATAATTAGATTGAGGTTTAAGCCCCTGTCTTCACAAAATACCCCTTACTATTTTAGTTTATTACATGAAAACCTTTTTCTTTTTCTTTTTCTCTTTCTTTTTGCTTTTTGGAGGGTAGTTGGGGTTAAGTGATTTTTGCCTAAGGTCACACGGCTAGTTTTTGTGTTAAGTGTCTGAGGTCAAATTTGAACTCAGGTCCTCCTGACTCCAGGGCTGGTGCTCTATTCACTGCGCTACCTAGCTGCCCCTGAAAATCTTTTTCTGAAAGAACTGCAAACTAGGTAGAGAACTTACTGACCAATTTTGTTTACTTTTACTTTTAATGAATCAAGGTTGTGTTAAAGTCTGTTAACAAATCCAGTGGAGCACATGTTTAAACATCACTTCTTTTTTTCCTTTATGTTTCATGAATAAAATAGACTAGGCCATAAACTCTCTGGAGAAATTAGTTCAGAGTTCCTAGCTCTGCGTTAATTATGGGGTACCAGTTCCTGACTTTGTAGTATACCTTCATTTACCAAGGATTCTATGAGAAGAGCAAAGACAACAGTAAAGAAAGTCAATAATTTTATTGGCTTAGGAACCAGGAACTTAGTTGGGAGCAGATTCGGAGCCAAGTTCAGCTGCCCTGGACCCTGCAGTTTCTCAGCCCTGACTTCAATGGCAGTTTTTATCAAGTGATTCAAGAGGTGGGCCCCTGGAAGGCAGGGAGCAGAGCTCTCAACAGCAAGCCCAAAATAGGAATGACAATCAATTACATTTGATGGTATCTCCACTGACTGTCCCTGGATTGGATTGGGATATTTTCTTGGCTAATTTGGGAAATGAGCTGGTCCAGTGACGTTGATTTTATCTTCAACTGGCATCTATGTTGTTCTCCATCCATTGGCACTCACTTTTTTCCCTCACAACCCAAGACAAAGAATCATAATATCCCCCCACCCTTCCACCCAGTGACATTAAAACCATGGTGTGAGCCTGCCCCCTCCCCTTTTGTTTTTTTGGCTGTATTTTGTATAGCAGATGGGGTTTGAATTCTCAGAGAGTGACTGTTTATTCAGCCTGTTGAAGGACCCAAGTAAGGACTCAGAATGTTTTTAGTAGCAAAATGTGCTCTACTTGGCAATTGCTTTTCATAGCCAAATAAAGGCTGTAGAGGGAAGACTGAACTCTGGGAACACCAGACTGATCTGCTTCTAATGTGAACTGGTCTTATCTATGCATAGAGGTGAAATCAGGGAGGGGGAGGAGTGTGGTAGGGAGGGAAGGAATAGTTGCTCTGGATGAAGTTCAGAGGGAGTGGCATGGATTAGGGTCAGATATAGCACTGGCCCTGGAGTCGGGAGGACCTGAGTTAAAATCCGCCCTCAGATACTTGCTAACTGTGTCACCTTGGACAAGTCACTTAACCCTGTTTGCCTCAATTTCCTCAGTTATAAAATGAGCTAGAGTAGGAGATGGCAAACCATTCCAGTATTTTTGCCATCAGACACGACTAAACAATAGCAATATGCCCATGGCAGTTACAGGGTCCTGACTTTTCTACTGGATATATATGGACATATCTACCATATAGATAGATAGATAGATAGATAGATAGATAGATAGATAGATAGATAGAGATTTGCCTAGGATAAACTGAGAGTTTTAAGTGACATGCCCATGGGTCACATAACCAGTGTGTGTGAAAAGTAGGTCTTGGGCCCAATCCTTCTTCATCTATATCATATTCTCTGTCCTCACAGTACTATAGTTAGAACCAGATTAAAATGTAAATGTGAAATATTTAACAAAATAAAAACAACAAAACAGATAATATTAATTCTTGATTTCCTAAGTCAATACATGGCTCTGTCATATAAATACAGGATCTGTTTCTATTTGAGTTTGACACAACTGTTCTATTCCATGTTATCTCTCATCATCACCAAGGGACAGCTAGGTGACACAGTAGATAGACTGCTAGGTCTGGAGTTAGGAAGATTCATCTTACTGAGTGCAAATCCGATCTCAGATATGTACTAGTTGGTAACCCTGGGCAAGTCGCTTGATCCTTTTAACCTCAGTTTCCTCATCTGTAAAATGAGCTGAAGAAGGAATCTTTGTAAGAAAACCCCAAATGGGGCCATGAAGAGTCAGACATGACTGAACAAGAACAAAGAGTTTCTCTGATACTTTACTTGTCTCTTCAGCTCTATGTCTGTCTAAAATATAGGTCCCCTAGTGGCTTCTCCATTTAAAAAACGCACAGTTGTTTAAAAGGGGCAATGATGACACCATTATTTGTGAGACTGAACTTTGCTCTTTATGACATTTTAGCAGGTAACGCTGAATGGGGTGCTCTTACATGGTTACTTTAATCAGATACAAGCATGCATATTAACTAAAAGGAAAAGAAAAGTGAATGCAAGGAATATTTGGTATTAAGATTTACTAGTCTAGTAGAAAAGTCATCCATTTCCATTACACCAATAGGCTGTGGTCTACGATGTCTAGATAGAAGATGATTAAATAGCCCTGATGCATTCGGAAGCTAGTTTGTTGCACGGCAGGGAGGGAGGGAGGAGGGAAGGGAAGAGAGAGAGACAGAGACAGAGAGAGAGAGACAGAGAGAGAGAGACAGAGAAAGAGACACAGAGAAAGAGACACACACACACACACACACACAGAGAGAGAGAGAGAGAGAGATAGAGAGAGAGAGAGAGAGAGAGAGAGAGAGATTGAGAAAGTGCCTGTGTATGTTAATAACAGCCATGGGCTTTTGGACATTTTTAGAAACTAAAACACACACACAAACACAGAGTAAGCTCACAGAACTTTCTTTTTGATCCAGTAAGAGGAAAGTTGTATTTGGACTCTATTCCTGGAACAAGTTTCTATGGAAAAGAAAAGCTTTATTAACTTGTTCACAAAATCACTTAGTGGTAGCTCTAGAAAGGACCTCAAGTGTCATCTAGTCCAACCATCTCATTTTAGAGATAAGGGTTTTAGGTCATACAGGGGTGGGGAAGTTGGGCAGCTTGCTTGAGGCACAAAATTTAAGGCTATATCTGGATAATAGGTCACCTTTTAAAATATCACTTTTAGGTTTGTTTATAAAAAACTTTATTTTCAACATCCCTCAGGTTGGGAGTAAAAGTATGATAATGCTCATTTTACAGACGAGGAAGGCCGTGAGATAAAGTGACATATCCAAATCACATATGGGTCAGTAGCAAAGCTGTGCTGGAAGCCAAATCCTTTACTCCTAAATCAGATACTTTTTCTACTATGAAGGACTGAACTTGGAGTCAGGATGACCAGGGTTTGAATTCCACCTGTAGCATTTATTTAGTTGTGTTCATGGGTATGTCACTTAACCTTCTAGCATCCCAATTTCCTCATTTGTAAAATGGAGATAGTAATTGCAGCATCTTTCTTTCAGGGATGTTATAAGGCTCAAATGAGATAAAAGAGGTAAATCACTTTGTATACCTTAATATACTACATAAATGTCAGTTACTACTACTTCTCCTACTACTCCTACTCCTACTCCTACTACTATTACTACTTCTACTACTATTACTACTACTACTACTACTGTTGCTGCTGCTCCTACACTTCCTACTATTACAACTACTGCTATACTACTACTACTTCTACCACCACTACCACTGCTACTATTCTATGTTGCCTCCTTGTATAAAGTGTATGAAATACTAAAATATTTGTAAAGTTTACATCATTTATGTACTAGGCTTATTGGAGTCTGAAAACAGCATTCTACCTTAGTTCAGGTCTAATATAGGCCAATGGCACCATGGCTTAAAGTATTCTCCAGTCGCCAGGGCTGTCTATGTTGGTGGTGTTAAATGTAAATACAAATGGGGGCCACTAGCCTATACATAAGGATTCCTGTGGGCCACAGATTGATTTAATTTTAAAAATGTAATATTATTTTTATTTTATTGTATTTTAATTTATTTTGCTAAATATTTCCTATTACATTTTAATCTGGTTTGGGTGGCACTAGTGAGCATTATGGGTTACCCTCTTGACACCTCTGGTTTTTGTGTTGTGATGAGTGAGGCATTCTGCCCTGAGCCAGTGATTGATGCCTCAGAATCCAACTAGCTTCCTCATGCAGTACTTAGGTAAGATGTTATTTTGTCTCATCTTATCTAATAATCCCTTGGCACAAGTTAATTCAAAGGCATCTGTCAGAATAGAATTAATTCTGCTGTAAAAGGTTATCCCCAAATATTTACCTTTGAAACAAATGGGAGAAACACCATCTATTTCTCAAAACTCCAAGCTGAAGTGGAGGCTACAATATATTCATTAACAGCTTAATGTCCTATGATATTTTGGTTTTATTGCTTGATTTAAAACAACTATAGCCACAAAATAAAATTGCTTTATGGAGACATTCATTTTTTTTCTTTCTGCATTGGAATCAGTTATAAGTCAGCAATAATATGAACTCCTTACTCATAAGTGTGAAGAGTTTTTTTATGCTTGGCAATTTTCTCAGTTGAGGTTCATTAATGTCCTGGTGAAGGTTAGAAATAACTCTGATCCCCTGAGGAGTTTCTGGGCTGATGATGTCTTAGTTTTAGCAGGCAGTCCTGACTGGCCGTGAGCCAGTCTCTGCCAAAGACAATTGTTTATTAGTTGGAGTAGAAAGTTTTTGAATTGGACACTATTAATAGAAAAACAATAGTGAACAATCAGTAAGGTGAAGGTGGGTCATTTCCTTGTTCACTGCCTAGTTCTGTTCCTCCTGCTCCTTTGGAGGGTCACAACAGTGCTACAGCCATCTGTACCATTTGTTGTTTTTCAGTGGTTTCAGTTGTGCCCTACTCTTCGTGACCCCATTTGGGGTTTTCTTGGCAAAGATATGGGATTGGTTTGCTATTTCCTTCTCCAGCTCATTTTGCAGATGAGGAACTAAAGCAAACAGGGTTAAATGTGGCTTGCCCAGGGTCACACAGCTAGTGTCTGAGGCCAGATTTGAACTCTGGAAGATGAGTCTTTTTGATTCCAAGCCCAGTGCTCTATCCATTGTGCCACCTGGCTGTCATTTATATTACAGAAAAAGCAAAGTTCAAGGGAGACCTGAGTCCTAGCTCTGACTCATCTTCGTGAGCCATCAACTCTCTGGGACCTCAAACTTCCTTAGTCTGTAAAATGAGGGGCTGGAGGATGAGAAGGTGAAGTAGTTGGTTGCCAAGATCACTTCCATCTGTGTTATAATTCTATGGTGATAGCATATGTAGTGCCCCAAAGTTGCCCTGACATCAGCATCAGAGGGCCCTTGACTTTCAGAGGGTTGGAACAGCACGTGACAGCAGGATCCCTAGAGCATCATTGTGGGACACTCTTAGGAGCCTGATACTATTCAGGTATAAGCAATTCACACATATATTACCTACTGAGTCTGAGGTAGAGTTATCATTGCATTGGAGACCATCATTGCATTCATTGCTCCATTTGGAAATGCCTGGGTCCCAGTTAGACATATCTCCATCCTAGTTACTTAAACATTTTTATGTTCCCTGTAACCAATTCTAGGGTTTTATTAGCAGAAGGTTATTATACACGGGCCTGCTGTAGGGGATGCAGCTCATCTCAGGCATGCTGGGAGATTTTTCACAGGGCTGATAGCGATATCATACTGTGTGTTTTAGATTTCTGTTCTGTTTGAGTTGGTTCATTAACTTGACCTGTAATTCTTTTGGAAAGACACAAAGGAAAAAATTGTATGTTTTACTTTTTTTAAGTTTATAGTATCATAGATTTAGAGCTTGGGGTGGGAGTATCTTAGAGGCCATGAAGTATAGTCCCTTTATTTTACAGATGAGGAAACTGAGGCACAGATAGGTTAAGTGAGTTGCCCAGGGTGACACTGCTAGGGACTGAATTGGGTTTTTAACATACGCCTTTCTGACTCCAAATGCAGTGCAGGTTGTGTTTGTGTGTATCTCTTCAAGGGAAATGAAGTAACAGTTAAGTTTTCAGATATGAGAACTTTGGAGAGATCCCTTCTTTTCCATCATCCAGGGGTTTAAACAGAAGTATTTGAACCATCTATGGGAAAACACATAGGACAAGAAGCCTCATGGATTCAGAACTGGAAGGGAACTCAGAGGTCATCTACTCCAATCAGATTTTATACATGAAGAAATTAGGGCCTGGAGATTAGTTATTTGTTCATGATCCCACACATAAGTGAGTAGATGAGCCAGGACTCAAATTCAGGTCCTTGGAATTCACTTCTAGTGTTTTTTGATCATACGTGGATGTCTCTGAGAGTTGAATAGGTTGTGACTTCTGATGAAGATGCCCACATCTGTGAACTCATGTATGCTTCATAGTATAGTAAGTTCAAATTAGGGGAAGAGAGAGAATTATTTAGAGTAGCAGTAGACTTTATTTGTAACTTAACTATAATGCCATAGGTGATTGCATACACTTTGTTTTCTATTTTTTCTTCCTACAATTAACTCTGTGCTCCTAGAACCTTAGGAGAACCTCTGGAGTCAGGAAGATCTGAGTTCAGATTTGACTTCAGACACTTAGCTGTGTGGCCCTGTGTAACATCTGTCTGCCTCATTTCCTCATCTGTAAAGTGGGGATAATGATAGCACATACCTCAAGGTTGTTGTGAGGGCAAAATAAGGTGATATTTGTGAAATGTTTTGAAAACCTTTGTGAATTAGTGTTTTTATTTAGTAGGGATCAGACTGATGGTCAAGAAGAGCCTCAGGGTGACTGCTGGTTGTTTCTAACTTCAGCTCTGTAGGTCCAAAGTTTTCAACTTATCCAGAGGTGATCAACTTTTTAAAAAAAAATTCTCACTCTACCCACATCCTATCCGCTATCCAGCTGCTGGACTGCTTGGAAGCAAAAAACCAGTTAAATGATTTATAGTAAGTATAACTTCTTGACATACTGAGGTATGTATAGTTGTGAGCTCATTATCTTCCCAGTAGGGAATCCTACTTGGCATTCAAAATCAAGATGAGGGCAGGAACGGTATCTTGTATATTTGTGTGTTATATATTTATGTCTTCCAGACTAAGCTGAAACAGTATAATGTACTTGATAACCACTCTATAAATATTTGTTAGTTGAATGAATATGAAATCAGAAGAAAGTACCTACTAGGAGCAGCTGAACAGTCCCATTGGCTGACCTGGGCACCAAGAGAAGGGGGAAGTTTGTGTATGTTAGCTAGGTGGATTTGGTACTTGTCTAGATCTTGTAGAATCATAGGTTATTAATCTTTTTTTCTTAGTATATATCATGGACCTTTTTGGTAGTCTGGTGAAGTTAATGGACCCCTTCTGTGATTATTGCTTTTAAATAACTGAAAGAAATGCTAAATTTCACTTAAAGATTAGTGAAAATAAGGATGTAAAAATTTTTTTTTTCCTATCCAAGTTCTTAGACCCCTTGAAACTTATCCAGGGAATAATTGCAGAAATGGCCTTTATTGTCACAGACTTACAGAATTTGGGAGTTCGAAGGAACTTTAGCAGCCATCCAGCCCAGTCCTTACGTTGGAATCCCATTACAATATGCCTGACAATTTATTTGAAGGCTTCCAAGGAAGGAGAACCCACTACCTCCCAAGGTGGCAGCCCATTTTGCTTTTGGGCAGCTTTAATTGTTAGGGAGCTTATCCTGAAATCAATTCTAAATGAGCCTCGTTGCAATTTCCAACGATTGTTCATACTTCTTCTCTCTGGGGACACATGGACTAAGTCTAATCCTTCTACCATACGGCAACCCTTCAGATACTTTAAGAAAACTATCATGTACACCCTCCCCCCCCCAAGTCTTCTTTTCTCCTGGCTTAACATGCCTACTTGCTTCAATTTATCCTCATATGTCCTGGATTTAAGGCAAGACCATTATCTTGTTACCCTTCTCTTGACACTTTCCAGTTGGTCAATATCCTTCTAGAATCGTGGTACCCAGACAGAACATATTCCAGATAAGCTGTGATAAAGGCAGAGTGTAATGGGACTATCGCCTCCCTACTCCTGGAAGCTGCGCCCCATCCGAATGCAAAATAACAGCTATTTTTGGCTGCTATGTTGACTCATATAGAGCTTATAGTCCAGTAAGCCCCCCAGATATTTTTCAGAGCATCTGTTGTCTAACAGATCCTTCTCATTGTATACTTGTGACATTGATTTCTTATACTCAAGTACAAGATTTTTCTTTTATCCCTGTGGAATTCACAGCATTCAGCCTAATGTGTTAGCTTGTCAATATCCTTTTGGATTCTGACTCTGTTGTCCGCTACTGTTGCTTTACCTCCTAGCTGTGTGTCCTATGCAAAGTTTGTATGTCTACCATGTATCCATTTATCCAAGTAGTTAATAAAATGTATCATTTTTATACCTTAGAGCCAGTGATTGCCGCTCATCAAAGTGTGACAGTCTTACCATGTATCAGTACTTTTAAAAAATGGGTAAAGACCTATTTCCTTGCTGGAAAGCTCAAACAAACTTGCTCTGTCCTGGGTGAGGATTGGGGGAAGGGTAGATCATGGATGTATTTTGTTAGACTGGCCTTTGAAGTATTATTCATAGCCCACATAATTGAGTGCACAGTATGCATTCAAAAAATACTTGTTCATTGACTCAGAGGGAACATTTCAGAGGCATGGTTGGACCAGTTGTTTGTATTTCTGAATATGAGTGTTATTTTATATGTGCTGTAATTATAAAGAATGGTTTCCACAGGCTACAAAGATATCTTATTTCTTTGCACTCCGTCTTTTTCATCTTCCTAGTATGATGATACTACAGTATTCAGTGTTTATATTCTGTGGAAACTCTTCATGGAGATGCTGCCACCTCTCTGGTGACTACAAGGTGTAGTATGTCTAATTTCACTTTAAGACAGGATATATGGAGGGGGGGTGCGGCTAGGTGGCACAGTAAGTAGAGCACCAGTCCTGGAGTCAGGAGGACCTGAGTTCATATCTGGCCTCAAACACTTAATACTTACTAGCCATGTGACCTTGGGCAAGTCACTTAACCCCAATTGCCCTGCCTTCCCCACTCCAAAAAAGCAAAACAAACAAACAAAAAAGACAGGATATATGACATCAGAATTATTTAAATAATTTAAGTAAATGATTAATTTAAAATAATTTTAAGATATTTAAGTTGAATATTAAATATATTTCAAAATAAAGCAATTCCACTTTGACAAGATGTGACATCATGATTATTTAAATAATTATGCTAAATAAAATAATTAAATTACTTAACTAATTTAGTTATGGTAAAGTTTTTTTATATGACACTTATTCCCCCAATATCTGCCAGTCTTCTATGTGACTAAGAAATACAAGTAAGCAAAACTGAGCAACTACAGGACCATATTAGACAGTTCCTGTAGTATTCTTCCATCATCTTCCACCTCTCCACCAATAGGAGACATGCATATTTTATCATCTGTTTTGGGGGACCAAGGTTAGTTATCACTATTAATCAGAGTTCAGCTGCTTTTTAGTGTTGCTATTGTAGCCACTGTATGCATTATTATCTAGGTTCTGCATATTTCAATCTGCTTCAGTTCATATAAGTCTTCCCATGAGTTTCAGAATTACCCATATTTGTCCTCTATTTTTGTTTTATGTAGCCCTGTGATTTTACTGGGGTTAGGAAGTCTTGGTGGAAAAAAAATACTCTCTAGCAGTACAGATAAACAGTGTTCTGCAACTGAAGGCAGTCTTAGTGAATTGCCAAGGAGAGATGGATGGTTAAGTGACTTCCCAGGGTTACATAGCCAGTATCTACCAGACCTGGGACTTAAACCCAGGTTTTGCTGACACTTAAGCCGGCCCTCTGTCCTCTGTGCCAGACTGCCCATGTTCATCCTAATTTCTTACCACATGCCACAATTAATTTAGTTATTCTCAAGGTGCTAACAACCCAGCATCTTATTTTCTATACTACTTTCTTCCCACAAGTGACCTTTCATGAGTCTCCTAATAATTGTCTTTCTCGAAATTATCTTGTATTTATTTTATATATATTTACTTATTTGTTTACATATCTTCTAAGGCAACTAGTGGTGCAGACCTGGAGTTAGGAAGGTCTATGTTCAAATCTTTCTAGCTTGTGTGACCCTTGACAAGTCATTTAGCTCTATTTGCCTTAGCTTCCTCTGCTGTGAAATGTGGGTAATAATAGCACCTGCCTCTCAGAGTTGTGAGAATTCAAATGAGACAATATTCATAAACTGGTTATTCATTAGTTAATAATTCATTAACACAGTTAGAAATATATATATATATATATGTATATATATATATAAATGCTTATTTTCTCTACCTTTTCCTTCTCCTCTCCAGTAGAATATACGGAATTTAAGGTCAGGAATTTTCATTTTTGATGTCGTGTCCTAATGCCTAGCATATATTAAGTGCTTAATAAACACTCATTTAATTGAATTGTTGAACTGAATCTTAGGTTGCCCCCTTCCTTGCCAGTTCCCTAATCATAAATTAGATGTTTATGGCTGAGGATGCTTCCCTCCCTCTCCTCCCCCCCCCACCCCCATCACTGTTAGGTTAGGAGAGAAGACTTCAGAAAGGAATGGTTATGTGTCATGCAGGTCAGATCTCAGGGCTGAAGCTTCAGTCTGTATTTCATTGTTGTTCGGTTGTTTCAGTCTTCTCTGACTCATTGTGATCCCTTTTGGGGATTTCTTGGGAGAGATACTGGAGTGGTTTGCCATTTCTTTCTCCATCTCATTTTACAGATGAGGAACTGAGGCAAACAGGATGAAGTGGCTTGCCCAGGGTCACACAGCTAGTAAGTGTCTGAGGCCAGATTTGAACTCAGGAAGCTGAGTCTTCCTGACTCCAGGCCCGGTGCTCTATCCACTGCACCACCTAACTGCCCTCAGTTAGAGGGCAACTTAGAGCAACTTTGATCATCTTTCCATATGTCTCCCCATATTTTATAATGTTAATTTTATCCATTGTGTTTCAGGGTCATTAGTAATTGCAGTACCATCTAGGGATAGTCTGATCCTGATAGAATTATTAGAGAGAAATCTTTCAGTGACAGCACATGATAAAAGTATGTTAAGGCCTACTTACCCCATCAACCATTTGATATTGGTCTCAGTTTTCCCGTTCTTCACACCTTGTTCTAGTACAGAATTGTGATAATTTGTGAATTTCCTGAACGAGTATTTCTGTGTTAGACTCACCAGGGATCGGTGAGTGTTTTGTGTAGTATGACTGGTGGTAGAGATGTAGAGAGGCCAGATGATTTCTCAGACCTTCCAGGTCAAGTATTTTATAGAAAGCAAAGAAGTCTTTGTGTGGATTTTGCCAGGTTTAAGTATATCTATGCCAGCTGGCTAGGGTCCATTACCAGAAAACTTAAAAGCTTGAATAGAAAAAATTTCTCTCACGTATTTAAATTAATGGTGACATTCAAAATTTTATTCAGGAAGGATTCATTCCCCAGAGTTAAGACTCTCTTCCTGCACAGTACTATCAGGACTACTGTTGAATGCTTGAAAAGTGGAGATGTTTACATTAGAACATATCTATTCACCAGAGATTCCTGATCTCTAGTCTCAGCATATGTTGTGGACTTTGAAAAATGACAAGGTCTTTGTTCTTCTGTGTAGGCGAGTTACCCTACGTTGACTAGAGGGAAGTCACTGAACAGATTTCAAGCCTTTAATCCCTCTTAGCCTCATCTCCTCCTCTCTTTCCTTCTTTTGTAAGACTAGCAATGTCTTAAGGCTCAGTCCTGTGCTGCAATTTTCTCAATGCATTTCACTGACTCTCAGAAAGGTCTGTATTTTAAACTGAGATCCTTTAGTATCTGTCCTGTTTACTTTCTCTGTCTTCTTCTTCCTTTCCAGGCTCTCTGGAATCATCTCCTTCATATTTCCACCATTAAGTCTGACCATATGCCTCCCACGAGGTTTAAGTTTTTCTTGCCCTAGCAGTGATTCTCTGGTATTTAAATAGTTCCCTAGAGTTGCCCTTTTGCCCAGTGATTTACACCAAGACTTCCTGTCTCCTTTCTGAGGGTGGCAAAATTCATTCCAGTGTTTTTAAAATAATTTTTGTATTTGAGCGTCTTCCAAAATTCTGGGCAATATTTCTGGCCAAGGTAAGGGGAATGCCAAATCCATCTACAATGCTCCTTATCTCTTCCTCTATTTGTCTGGGCTAAGGCAAAGTCATGAGCAGAGATTTAAAAGAACCTGTCAAGGCACTCTGATATAATGTTGGTGGAGCTGTGAATTGGTCCAACCATTCTGGAAAACAATTTGGAGTTATTCAAGAAAAATCACTAAACTGTTCATACCCTGTGCTCCTTGGCTCAGATATTCACTACTGGGCGTGGATGCCAAGGAAGCCAGCAAGAGAAAAGTCCCATATATATCAAAATGGTAATAATAGGACTTGCGGTAGCAAAAAAAAAAAAGGAGGGGGGAAGTGATTGTCCATTGATTGGGAAATAGCTGACCAACTTATCTAATATGAGTGTATTAGAATATCATGCTAGGAGATATGATGCATATGAGGAATTCAGAGAGACATTGGGTGACTTGGATAAGTTGACTAAGAATGCAGTAAGAAGAATCAAGAGAACAATGTACATGACTATAGTAATATAAACAAAAGGAACTTTAAAACACAAGCCCCAAATTCAGTAATTGAGATGACAAATTTTGACCCTGGAAACATCTTCCTCTTTTTGGCAGAGAGGTGGGGGACTATGGGTGCAGAATGTTGCATACGTAGTCAGACATGGTCAATGTTTTGATTTTTTTGCTTAAATGTTCATTGTTATGAGAGAGTTCATTTTGGGGACTGGGGTTGTTGGAGGGGATAACCTGAAGTGGCTGTCGTTAAAAATAAAATTCAGCAATAAATTTATTCACATTTTGAAAAAATCTCTGACAAGATACTTTATAGAATTCTAAAAGTAGTGGCTTACTTAAGGTCACAGGGCTGGTGTATTTCAAAGGCAGTGCCTAAACCCCAGGTCTTTCTGACTTGGAGCTCCACTATATAATACAGTCTTATCTCCTCTGCTTGATTATAGGCTTCTTCTGGCCAGAAATTGCATTTTTTAAATCTTTGCATTATTTAGAGCAGATGTGTCAAAAATAGGACCTGCCTGTGACTCACAACACTCCTCAGTGTGACCTGAACCAGATTAAAATGTAATTGAGAAATATTTAACAGAAGAAATAAAACTATAATAGAATACAGATAATATTAAGATAGGGGCAACTTTGTGGCACAGTGGGTAGAGAACCTGACCTGGAGTCAGAAAGACCTGAGTTCAAATCTGGATTCAGATACTTACTAGCTGGGTGACCCTGGGCAAGTCCTTTAACCCAGTCTACTTCAGTTTTCTCACTTGTAAAATGAGCTGGAGATGGAAATGGCAAACCACTCCAGTATCTTTGCCCAGAAAACCCCAGAAGGGGTCAGGAAGAGTCAGATATAACAGGAACCAATGAACAACAAAAATATTAAGAGGCGGCTTTCTAAGGCAGAATGTGCCGAAAGGGATCCTTATGGACAGTTTTGTAGCCTCTGTTCCCATATGAGATAGACATCCCTGATGCAGAGTTTTGTACATAGATCATACATTTTATAGGGGAAAGGATCATATGGTCCAACCTCTTGTTTTACAGATGAGGAAACTGAGGCCCTAAAGAGGTTAATAACCCCCCTCAACATCACAGAGTTGAGATTAAAATCCATATCTCTGACTCCAAATACAGCAATCTTATTGCAGTGCTACCAAGCCATACGAGAGGTACTCACTGAACTGTAAATTAATAAATGGATTTCAGAATTCTTAGCTACCTCACAGCACTTTGTCTTCACTAGGTCTGATTTTGAATTCACCAGTTTTATACTGGAAGGGACCAGTCTGTCTGGCTCCTTCATGCTGGGCCTCATGGAATGCTGAAACTTAAGGGTCAAGGACAGGCTCTTTATTTCTCCAAGATTAGGGCCTCAATGATCAGGGAGAACAGTCCCTTTGAAAGGGTGACTCTTGAGAGCCAAACTCAGGTCAAACTGCTTTGTACCTGGACATTAATTTTATAACAATGAAAAATTACTGGTTCCCTTGATATTTTTTTTAGTTGCACAAAAATGTTGTGTGTAGAGTGAGAGAAGGCAGCATATAGCATGTGAATTGCATAATTTTCATTGCTCTGGCAAAGGGCCTGGTGAAGATGAATGTGACTAGTGGTTAGAAAGCTGATCACAGTCAAGAAGACCTGGATTCAGATCATGCCTCTCACACATATTGGCTGCATGACCTAATCACTAAGCCTCTTAGTGCTCTGGGTAGCCAAGTGGCATAATGGATAGAGTACTGGGTCTGAATCAGGAAGACCTGAGTTCGAATTCAGCCTTAGAACCCTGGACAGGACACTTAGCTTCTGTTTGCTGTAATTTCTTGACTGTAAAATGGAAATTTTACTTACCTCCCATGGTGGTTATGAGGCTTAAATGAGATAGTATATGTAAAGTGCTTTGGACAGTGGTCAGCACATAGGAGACCCTTAATAAATATATTTCTTTCCTTCCTTCCTTCCTTCCTTCCTTCCTTCCTTCCTTCCTTCCTTCCTTCCTTCCTTCCTTCCTTCCTTCCTGGAAGTTCTCCAAGAATGTAAGTTGCAGAGAAGGAACTGGTTTGCATTTGTTTATTCAGATTTGTTTATGGAGTTTCTTTATTAAGATTTTTATATACCAATGAAATAACAGACCCAGTTCCTATCCCTCATCTGGTAGCCAGAGAGAGTAACTTCATAACTCCTGGTTTCACCCAAGTCCATACCCTTGTGCTATGGTATTCTGGTATTCTGACCCTCCTCTTCCAGGGTAATCCATGATGATCAAAAGTTTGCCCTGAGAACTTTATTCTTGTTAAATGTTAAACATTTGAAGCATTTATCTGAATGGACCCTGGACAGTTCTAGTTGTTCAAATAATTCATTAAATCAGTCATGGACTGAGAATCTTCTACTCTACTCTCCAGTCTCTACTGTTTAAATGTTGATCATGCTGAGCAACCAAGGATTGGCTGTAGGATCTGAATGCCTAATGACCTACCAATTCAGATGAGCTTCTTGACAGAAGCTTTGTAAAATAGCTTCTTTAGTTTAGTGGTTCCATTTTGCCTGACATAGTTTTGGGTATACACTTGAGTGCTTAATATTGGTTGATTTGAATCGCAAGATGTAGAGACAGATGTCATGAAGAAGATATTTATCGATGCAGATGGTTCCGTCAACAGCTTTTGCACCCAACTTTGCAAACCCCACACTACCTTTAACTGGATGAAATTCAAATTTATATTTTATATTTAAGTGATCATATCTATAGACAGTCTGTGTGGGTGAATGGAATGTTCTGGAAAATAGACACTGATAATAAAAAGCTAATCATTACCTACTCTATTCTGTAGTTATTTCTCCAGCTCAAGGTTTCATACATACCAACTTTCATTTGTAGCACGTGACTTTATGGGCATCTTGTTGGAAGAATAATCTCAATGTCCATGGCAACCTTGGAGGATATTCATACACTAGAGACATCTGGTAGGGCAGGGTCTTTCTTGACTAGAGCATTCCTATTAAAACAGCTGGAAATGTTTAGCCCTCTGTCTAAAATCACTGAAAGCCACAAGAAACTTGCATTTAGACAGATTTAAAAAAAATAAGTGGCTAATTTTGTTAATGTTAGGGTCTCCTCTAAACTGAGTATAGGTATGAAAAAAATACACACACACATGCACACATATATACATTTTCAGAAGGACATTGAGTATTCCTCTTTTTTCAAATAGCAAACTCACAAAGGACAGTATAAATCCTCCTGAGGACACATTACTCTATGTAGCTGAGGAAAGTTGTGGGTTTTAAAAAAAATTTTACTACTCCTGACACTTCTTAAAAAGATTTGAATCTCATCCTTTAAAAGATGAAATTTAAACATTTTTTCAGCTGCCGTTTGGGAGAGCTGGATAAATAAAGTGGATGAAACGGATTCTGATGACTTGTCTGGATGCTGCTAATAATTAATATAGGTCAGAATTTCATAGTGAATTTCTGTCCATCAGTAAATTTATGAAATTCTAAAAAAATCCCTTATTAATATTTTCTCACAATGAAGATCAGGTTTTCATCCTTTTATAATTCCTGGTATTCCCCAAGTGACAGAATGAGCATTGGAGTCTTTTCTTTTTGCTGCTGAAGTAGGAATCCAGCATTCTGAGAAGCATTCTGAAGCACCTCGTTGCCATGGTTACAGGATTTCTACTCCTAGTTTTGAGTTGGCATGCACTTGTGTGATCTGAGTAGTACATGAATAATGTTGAGGGGATGTTCAGAGGCCTTTCCCTGCAAACATTGCTTTGTAAATGTTGTAAAAAAAAAATGATACTAGCAAATGACATTCAGTTTTCCTTTTAGGGAATACTCTTTATAAGGAGATAAGAAGTCTCTTTCTCATGAATGAGCCATACCTATAGAAGGCTG
>CM053594.1:270678964-270700380 GCA_028646575.1 Pseudocheirus occidentalis
TCTGAATTTTTCCCTCACTGCCTTAATCCTACCAATTAAAGTTAAATTTGGATGAAAAGACAACCTCTTTCAAACACTAATAATGATAGCTCACATTTCTATAGTATTTGTGGGCTTTCCTCACAATGGCTCTGTGAGATTGGTAATATCCTGCAAGGAGATTACTCTAAAACAGGGAACCTTAACTGTTTTTGTATCCTGGACCCCTTTGAAAGTCCGTTGAAGCCTGTGGAGCCATTCTCGAATTAATGGTTTTAAAAGCATAAAAGAAAATAAATGATTATGATGGAAATCAGTTATATTGAAATAGTTATCAATTTTTTTTTAAAGTTCACTGACCCCAGGTTAAGAAGCTATATTCTGGAAGGATTGAGGCTTCATTTACTCATACATTAATATAAAATTGATAAATTAGTTGCTCTTCTTCTAATATTTTAGGTAGATAATCTGAGATAATGGAATATTCATTCATTCAACAAATATTAATTGAGTAGTTTCATGTGTTCTAGTTAGTCAACAAATATTTATTAAACACCTACTGTGTGCTAGGTGCTGGGGGTAAATAGAAAGTGCAACAAAACTCAGTCCATGCTCTCAGAGGCTCCACAGTTGAATGTGGGGGCAGTGGACAGGACACAAATAACTATGTATGTAAAAGAATTTATACAGGACAAATTGGAAAGAATAAACAGAGGAAGGCGTTAGCATTAAGGGGAGTCCAGAAAGACTTCTTTCAGAAGGAGAGCCCTAAGCTGGGATGTGGAAGTGTGGAAGGTAGAGGAACTGAAGAGGGAGAATGTTCTAGGTGTGGGGCAGCCAGTGAACACTCTAGGAGTCAGGAATTCAGTGTCTTGTTCAAGGAATAGGAAGGCCAGTGCTGCTGGATCAGAGTATTTGCGAAGGAGGGTTGTGTATAGTGTAAGCAGATTGGAAAGGCATGAAGGGGCCAGGTTATGAGGGTTTATAAGACAAACAGAGGGCATTGTACTAGGCAGTGAGAGAGAGGCACAGTTTGGTGTCTTGATTGAGAGAAAGAGGCAATAAGTCCTTTTGTAATAGGGAATACTTTGGGGAGGTGGTGGTAGAGCAGGCCTCTGTGGGTGGATGCTTGTAAGGGAGAGGAACACAGGAACCTCAGGATTGTAGATTTAAGGCTGAAGGAATCTTAGGACATTGGAGGATTTTGAAAGAAATACAGAGGTAGTAGCAAAACCATAAATAACTATCTGAGGATGACCCCCTGACCGGGAAAGGGAGAATAAACCCCATCTTGTCATTTCTTCTATATCAGCATGAATTTATTGCTCCAAGCACTGAGAACCCAGGCTGGTGCTATCTCAGTAGTTATGGTAAATTATGAATTAGACAGTTGTGGACAAGCCTGACAATCTAATTCCCATTTACAACATTACTTCCATGGACAACTTTTTTTTTTCTGAGTCCTGAGCTGACTTATAAAATGGTTGGAGTACAATTCATTGGTAAATTGTATACTGCTTATAATATAAAAGAAAACTGCGGAAGAATTTCCCCATTTTTAGCCTCCACCCATTTGTGGTTATTTATCTAAAACTAGAAGGGCAACTTTTCTGGGCTGATGCAAACAAAGCCAGACTTGCTACAATGATCAGCCTGGAGTGGCTGGTGGTATAAGGGACTTTGGTGAGGTTCTGGAACCCCTGGGGCTTAAATGAATTGCTAAAAAATTGAAAGTATTCATCTACCATTACTAAGAAATCCCAATAAACTGTCATGGTAATTTGGTCCTGATTGGAAAGAGTTATTGATGTTGCTAGTGCCTCCCTGGAATTCCCTTGTATGAACTTCTTAGAGATTCTGTTTGCTTTCTTTCTGATTGAATGTGAGGTCCTTGAAGGCAGAAACTCTGGCATTTTTGTCCATCTTTATCCGTTGTCCACCCCTGGCCTAGCAAAACATCTAGCACATACTAGGCATTCAAATGGTTAATATGTAGACCCAATGACACCAGCATTTTATTATCAACATACTTTTAAAGCTAACTGTATAAATTGTGAGATAGAATTAGATTACTTATAGGGCAATTTTTTTGGTGACCCAATTGGTAGTTCCTCCATTTTCTTTCCAAAGAAGTCAGAGTTGAGTCCTCTGCACCTCTGTCTAATTCCCTGTAGTTATGATAATTCACTTGGTCTAGTTCATGGAGTTAATTATTTTAAACCTGCTCTCATGGGAAATCCATCTGACACCATCAAGGAAGAGAGTTCACTTAGACTTCAGTGAGAAAGTCGATGAAGGTCCATTTTTGGTTAATGGGGTATAGCAGAAGGAGCTTAGTACTTGAGATTGAAAGCCCTGAGTTCAAGGGTAGGCTTTGCCACTTACTATCTGTAGGGTCTTAGGCAAGTGACTTAACTGCTGAATCCCATCTTTTTCATCCACAAAATGGGAAACTAGCCAACTATCTCCTAGAGCTAGTGTTGTATATGTATATGTATAGGTATAGGTATAGGTATAGGTATAGGTATAGGTATAGGTATAGGTGTAGGTATAGGTGTAGGTATAGGTGTAGGTATAGGTGTAGGTGTAGGTGTAGGTATAGGTATAGGTATATGTGGTATGAGAGCTGAAGTGAGGAATCTTTAATATACATATTTACTGAATGTTTATCCTGTGTATGACCCATGATAAGGGTTTGAGAGATACAACGATTTAACGTACATTGTTGAGGAGATTAGACCCTAGTGTAGGGGTTCTTAATCTGGGATCTGGGAACTCTTTATTTTTAAACATTAGTTATTTATTAATTATTTAATATATTAATTTATTATTATTTTATTAATTATTTAACATTAATTAATAATAATGAAATATATGTGTCAGTTTTAATGTGATTCTGGGCAAGTCTCAATCTCTCAGCCTTAATTTCCTAATCTGTAAAATGGGATGATAATGATACATGCCTCACAGGGCTGTTGTGAGAATCAAATGAGATAAATGTAAAGCACTTTGCAAGCTTTAAAGCGCATTAAAATGATTATTATTGTTATTTTTATGAATTTAAAAGCGTAATTCTGAGGAGTCCACAGACCTCCCCAGGCTGCCAAAGTGTCCACAACACAAAAGAATTTTAAGAACTTTTACTCTGGTTATGGTGACAAGGTGATTGTATGAGCATTTATGAAATACTGACTGTATGCATAGATCACCCTTTGTACCTAAAACTGTACCCCAAGTTTCCTATATTCATACAGCAGGTGCTCAAAGATGAAAAAGTTCACATTCTCTATGCTTAATGGGCTCATATCGAACAAGAGGGATAAGACAAATAAATATATGTCAGTGTTGCACAAATTGTGATATGATATAACTTGAAATAGTTTTATAGAAAGACTTATGTCCAGGGCAGCTAGGTGGTGCAGTGAATAGAGCACTGGCCTTAGAGTCAAGAGGACCTGAGTTCAAATATGACCTCAGACACTTAACAGTTACTAGCTGTGTGACCTTGGGCAAGTCACTTAACCCCAATTTCCTTGCCTTCCCCCTGCAAAAACAAACAAAAAAAAAAGACTTACATTCCTGAGTTATCAGAGATGTCCTTGGTGGGAGAGGGGACAGTATTCCAGACATAGAAGACAAATATATATGCTACCTTCCTCAATTTTCATCATCTTGGCACTTTGTTTTTCATTTAATTAACTTAGTCTGTAATAGTGTATATTACAGTTCTCTATAGGATCTTATACTCATATAAAGTTTTCACTCTATAGTATATGTAGTACCTTATTTCCTTATTAGACTATAAGCTCAATGAGTGCAACAGACTGTTTTTTATCTGAACTGTCTCCCTCCCTTCTTCCCTACTACAAAATTAGCCTTATGCTTTCTACATAGGAGTTAACTCATATATGTTTGTTAAATCAATAAAGACAGTAAGGGAGAACCCTAGGTTAAAAATCTCCTATCTTAACGCCATCAGCACCGCTGCAGAGCAGCGGGGGAGCCCTGGAGGTCACCCCTCGGACCCGGGTCCAGTCATCCTCCATCCCCTCTCCTCCCCCCTCGGTCCCGGGAGCCATGGGTAGCTTGAGGCAGCGCTTCCAAAAGTTCCTGGAGCAGAAAAACATTGTCATGGATATCCTGGGGAAGCTGGAGGAGGTCACCGGTGTCAAAAAGTACTACCTGGCTACCGGTTCCATTGCTTTCCTGGCCCTCTATCTCATCTTTGGCTATGCGGCCTCCCTGCTCTGCAATCTCATCGGATTCATCTACCCAGCATATGTCTCCATCAAGGCCATTGAAAGCCCCAACAAAGATGACGACACCATCTGGCTCACCTATCGGGTGGTATACAGCATATTCGGCCTGGCCGAGTTTTTCTCTGACCTCTTCCTCTTCTGGTTCCCCTTCTACTATGCAGGAAAGTGTGCCTTCTTGCTATGGTGCATGCTTCCAGTGGCCTGCAATGGCTCCCAGATCCTGTACCATCGCCTGATCCGCCCCATCTTCCTGAGGCACCAGGCTTCCATGGACAGCCTGGTGACTGACCTGAGTGGACAAGCCCTAGACACAGCAGCCAGTCTGACACAGGAAGCAACCAAGGCAGGCATGATTCACTCCCAGAAGAATAAGTGAAGAGATCCTGATCCAGAGGCTTCTAATGACTGGATACCCTCCTCCCAGCCCCCTCAGCATCAAGGGACCCTGGCCCCCAATCCTGGCACGTGTCTAAGCAGCTGACCCCTCCCAGCTGTATGGCTTCACCCAACCTCCATCCTCTTGGGCCTTAGGGCATTAGAGAAGTCTCCCCAGTCTGGGAGGTGGGATGGGCATGGGGGACCTCTGCCCATTTAGGATCTACCAGCACCTGCTAAGGGGCCCTGCTGGCACTCGGACTGTTGTAACAATCTGCCTCTGATCCCCACCACTGGCCTCCCATAGGACTCTTGATGTGTCCTGGCTATTCCAGCTGCCCACGTATTTAAAAAAGAAAAAAAAAGTCCTACACAGGCCAAAAAAAAAAAAATCTCCTATCTCAGTGGCTTATTATGTAGCGCTTTGTTTAGATGGATGTGGATATAATCTGTCCTCCAAAGAGAAATCAGAATTTAAATTGTACTGCAGCTGGACTAGGGATGATTTTGTTTGCAATTTGAATATGGGACCCCCTGGTGTAGAGTAGTGTTTCCCAACCTTTTTCCAGTTGTGTTTAATATATTGAATAGAGACTTTATTTAAGGTATTTAATGGATCCTCATCTGATTGTAATTGTACTACTGGTGTTCATTGACTGAGAAAATGTGTAATGAAAGAAAGTCAGTGTTTGTGGTATTCCAGCCTCAGATCCTATGAAACTATTGCCTTGTCTTCTGGGTTTCCCTAGACCAGCAAGTCAATCAGTAAATATTTATTCAATTCCTGCTCTGCTCAAGGCACTGTAGTAAGCACTAGGGTTGCAAAGAAAGGCAAAAGACAGTCCCTCCTCTTCAGGAGCTTGCAAAGCTGAAAGGGAGGAAGGGAGACAACTATGTACAAAGAAGCCATATCCAAAGAATAAGATAAATGCAAAATAATCAACTAAGGGAAGGCACCACAAATAAAGGGGATCAGGAGAGGCTTCCTGTATAAGGTGGGATTTTAGGTTTTAGATTTTAACAAGCCAGGAAAGACAGGAGGCTAAGATAAGGACGGTGACTTGGGGGACAGCCAGTGAAAATGCCTGAAGTCAGGAGATGGAATGTTTTATTTGAGGAACAGGAAGGAGGACAGTGTCATTGGATCATAGATTATATGGGGCATACAAGGTGCAAATTCATACTAATGTAGTGTGGATTTGACAACACAACACCGGGGTTTAACTACTCTCTTTGACACTATTTAAGTTTTGGCCAAATTACTTCATTTCTTTATTTTTTTTTTAGATTTTTAAAAAATTGATTTGTTTGTTTACTTTTACTTTACAAGATTCAGTTCCACAGTCCCTTGAGTTTTATATTTTCTCCCATTCCTCACCCCACCCTCCCCGCCATGGCGGCCAAATATTTCATTTCTCAAAGCTGTTTCTTCATCTGTAAAATGATGTGGTTGGACCTGGGATCTCATAAGTTGCTTCTAGTTTTGATCCTGTGGTCATCTTTGATAGAATTATACCAAGCTGTATCTTAGGAACTCTCCCTAACTGGATGGGGTTGGGCAGTATGGTTTTGAGAATGGATGTTGTTAGGGAGTAAGGATGTCACTTCAGTCACTGAATAGGTATTGAGAAGGTAGTTTAGCTCATGGGACTGGTTAACCACCTGGTCAAGTGAAGTAGGGAGTTGAGACGGTAAAATTCCAGTGGATATATTGACCCTGTGGCTCTGTTGGAACAGATGAGAATGAAGGCAAGAGTTCCTGATGAAGGATGGACACAGGTAGGGGTGGGAACTGGGTACAGGTGTAGGTGGGTCCTAGCCAAGTTTGGGTAGATAGAGGCATGGTGTTTGACAGCTCAAAGGAGGACCAAAGCATCCAAGATGATCAATTCAAGGTAAAAGCAAATAGCTTGAATTTTTGTCAGAGGAGGAAACTGTGTTTATTGTTAGGACCCTAGGTTTACACTTTGGACACTTCCTTGGGGAAATCAGTATTTGGGGGGAGGTATAGGAATGATATGGAGACTAGGAGTTGATACCCCCTCTTGTCCAAATGGTTCACTCTCTGCTCAACATTTGCCACAATTCAGTTGTCTCCCCTGGCTGGCCTGTAAACTCTTTGGAGGAAGGAACTGTTTGGTTTTTTTTGTCTTTGAATACCCGCATTTAGCAGAGTAGCCTTTAGATAAATGCTTGTTGAGTGATACATCTAAAAAATGTTGTTCCAGCAGAATCTGAAATTGCCCTTAAAGCCTCACTCAGCTCACTCAGACCAAGTGCAGGCTAGTTAGCAAATATCCAGCACTTCTCTCAGAGACTGTGTTCATAATTCACCCTCTTTGGAGAGCTTTGGGCTGTTGTCATAAACCCTAATAAGAAATCATCCTGGCATGATAATTATCAGACAATCAATATGATGTGGCTGGCTATTCCCTTATTTCTTATTAATTCCTAATAATCTGTACTAAGGTGCCCCCTCTCTTTCCTCTCAGCATAGATTCTATATCCCTCCTCCCAAATCTTCTAGGATTCATCTACAAAAATCTGATTGCCATGTATGCTCCAGCCCTCCAATGACCATTACTACTACATACATCGTCCATTCTCTGCCTCTCAGTCACCCTTCTCAACTGCCGTATCTACCACTGCCTTGGCCTGGCCACGTGACTGAGATGGAATAAAATACGAACCTCTTAGCCTAACACTGAAACTCCTCCACTGCCTGGCTCCAATCTACCTTTCCAGTCTCACTTCATACTGCTCTCTTTTATTTATTTTCTGCCCAGGCCAAACTGGACAGCTACAGCAGGCTACTTAAGAAATGTTATTGGAATTGAAATGGACAGCTTGGTGCATTCTGGGCACTGGTACATGTTTGCTGTCAAGTATTTCTTTTTAATGTGGTGGCTTAAGGTTTCTTGGGCACTCTTAACGTGGAGCAGGACATGTAATCCATTCCAATCTTACAACAATATGGGGCTATATGTCTGTTCCTTCATTTTCTACCTTTGAGATTTTTAAAGTCTGACTTAGGAGACAGAACTGTCTCTCTGGGTCAGTGTAGTCTTAGGTGGGCATGACATGCCAATGACTCCCTTTATTGAGCCCTTTCCAAATCTGACTTTCCAAATCTAAACATGTTCTCCTCTTCTTACTGTACTGGGGAAAAAAACAGACAACTAGCCAATCTTGTAATCTGACAATGCTGATCCTTTAGCTGCCACCAAATTTTCAGTCAAGGCCTTATTAAAAATCTCCTCTACTATTCTATAGATGAGATAGAGGGATGTAGGCTAGACAAGAATATCATTGGATAGAATCACAAATGGTTGAATTGTGGGACCTAAAGATGTGTCATTAATTTATTACCTTAGGGAGTAGACCTGTGCTATCAAACATTGTTAATAATGATTTAGGTAAATGCTTGGATAATATGTTTAATCCAATTTGCAGATGACACAGAACCGAGAGGTATAGTTAACTTTTTTCATTTATTGGATAAGGAAACAGAAATATCTTCATAAGCTGAAATTTTGGTCAGATCTAACAATTTGAAATTTAATCTAGATAAATATAAAGTGTTACTCCTGATTTAAAAAATATCAGCTTCACAAGTACAAGATAGGAGAGGTGGGGATGGATAAAAGTTCTGTTGAAAAAGACTTCAGGGTCAGTGGGAAGCAAGCCCAGTGTTGGTCACCATCATGGCATGAGGCCCAAAAGAGTTCCTGCTGCATTAGCTTTAGACTGCATTAAAATAGACATAGTGTCCAGAATAAAGGAAGTGGTAGTTCTGGTGTATTCTGGACTGACCATGTTGTATCTGGATTATTTTATTCAGTTATGAGCATATTTTAGGCAGGACAGTGATCAGCTGGAGTGGTCCAGAGAAGGGCAACCTGGATGGTGAATAATGATAATTCATGTTCTTATCCTAAGTGGCTGGAAAGTGCTTTTGCACGACAATGAAGGTGACATAATTAGTGTAGGTGTCATTGTCCTCTATTTTACTGATGAGGTAACTGAGATGCTAATTGCTTAAATGACTTTTCTGCGACTGTGTACGTACTTGCAAACATCTACACTGGGGTTCAAACTCAGGTATTCGGGCCCCAAGTCTAGCCTTCATTCCACTAATTCACATGTAAGAGCATGAGTCCATTTTGTGAGCTACCTTCATCTCAGATTCTGCATGTTTCTTTCATTTTGCCGCCAAACTTCTGTCTCCTCTGCCTGTTCTCTAGCACTTCCTGTGTTCTTGCCATCTATTTTCCAACCCTGCTACTTCTGAGAAAACTGTTCCCCGCTTGGATCACCCATGCCTTACAATTATGTCAGACAGTGGCATTTTTTATGCCTCATTTTCCTCGATCTCTCAGCAGCTTCTGATACTCTTCCCTCTCTTCTCCAACCCTTTCTGAAACTCTCCTCCCTTGATTTTCAGAATATGTTGTGCTACTCGTTAGCTAAATTTTGTACTTTATGACCTGTGATTTCATCATGTGTATGGATCAAAAAAAATTCTGAGGCTCTAGATTCTACCCCTGATTAACAAACACCTTGTTATATTATGGGGTTAAAGGATCACAGGTTTAGAGGTGGAAGGTATTTCAGAGATTATCTAGTTCATCTGTCTCATTCTATACATGAGTAAACTGAGGCCTAGGGAGATGGAATCACTTGCCCAAGATTATACATGTAGTAAATAGCCACTGTGGGTAGCCAGGAGACACAGTGGATAGAGTCTGGGCCTGGTGTCTGGAAGACTCATCTTCCTGAGTTTAAAAATTACTTCAAATGCTTACTAGCTGTGTGACCTTAGGCAAGTCACTTAACCCTGGTTGCCTCAGTTTCCTCACCTCTACAATGAGCTGGAGGAGGAAATAGTGAACTGATCCAGTATCTTGTCAAGAAAACTCCAAATAGCTTCTCCCATTGGTTCTAATTCTTCTTTACAAAATGATTAATGTGGAAATATGTTTAATATGAATGTATATGTAGAACCTATATCAGATTGCATGCTGTCTTGGGAAGGGAGAAGTGCAGAGAGGAGGACAAAATGGAGAACTCTCAATCTTATGGAAGTGAATGTCGAAAATGAAAAATAAATAAACAAACAAACAAATAAATAAATAATTTGGGGGGGAGGGGGGAAGAAAACCCCAAATGTGTTGAAAACAACCAAACAGCAACAAATGGTCACTGTAGGATTCAAATTGTGACCTTTGGGCAACAAATCTGGTATTATTTCCACTCTTCCTCCTCTCCTTCTCAGGGAGTTGCCGGGTCCAGCTTCTCTGATGGTGACTGTTCCTTTCTACTGTACTGATCACACAATATCCTTTATAATAACCAGTTTTGCAGTTTTATCTAAGCTTTTTGTTTTCTTATCTCCACTTAAAATTTAGTGTTAAGCCCTCTTGATCAGATGGGCAAGTCTGCCAAATTCTTCCCTTTATGTCTCTGAGGGGCACTATTCTTTGCCAGGAACAGTTGCAATAGTCACAGAAAACAAATCTATCTCACTAGCAACGTCTTCCTACACAGATGTTCACTTCCCACAACCTCCTTTCTCTTCCATAGTTTTGGCCATCAAAAGGCAGAAGGGATTAAAAAAGCAAACCAAACAAAACACCATCTGTGCTCCCAAGCTTTTCACTTTCCTACTTCAAACTTCAGTCTCTAGAGACTGTTGCCACAGTTGTTGGAACTATATAATTTGTTTCTAACTAAATCAGCAAAAGTAGGTAGAGACCAGAGAAATTGGTGAGTCTTGTCTCTTGAATCTTAGGATAAGTGCTAGATAGAATTCTAGGACTGGAAGGGTCTATAGAAATCATCAAATTCAGGGGTTCTATAAGATCTTTTTGTGTGTGTCATGGACTCATCTGGCAGTTTGGTGAAGCCTATGGACTACGATTTTAAATAGAATATATAATATTACAAGGGAAACAAATTATATTGAAATACAGGTAACAAAATATTTTACAAAAACAAAAAATAAAGTCACAAACCCTGGGTTAAGATCTAATACAACCCTCTCATTTTCCAGATGAAAAAAAGGAGACTCAGAGGAAATGAAGGGATTTATTCCAGGTCACAGAGCTAGTTTGTTGAAGAGCCAGGACCAAAACATAAATCTCCTGACTTCCATTTCATTATTCTTTACACTACACCAAATTACATCCCCAACAAAGTATAGCTTTCTTTGTAGTTTGATGTTCTTGGATGTGTCTTTCCCTCCCAAATACCTATTCTCTGTGAATTTATGTGTATGTTGGCAACATCTGACTTGGAATTCTTTACTTCCTTTGCCTCCCAATCATTACTTTCATCACGATAGCACATCTTCAGATTTATATGCCGAATGTGATCACAGCTTCCTTTATATCTTTTTATTAAAGAGGCATCAATCACTGTGATATACCTTTCTCTCAGGGATGAATTCCTTCTATCTGTTTGGGATTGTGAATCCTTTATAATATATGGAGGATTATAGATTGATGCTTTTTATTCATAATGTCCAAATCTCTCTCCTTGAGAAGAATTTTCTGTCTGGGCATTTGTAAATGAAAATCTCTCCTCCATTCTTACAATACTATTTGCTGATTAGCCTGCTGAGATAGTTTTGTGCATATGATGAAGCGTTCTAACTCGGGTGAGGAGTTCTGAAAAGGAGATCACTTAACTCTTTCCTTTTCCTTGGGCCTCTTTCCTATTTCCATTCATGATACTAGTATGTTGACTCATGCATCCATTTTGAAATAGTCCTTATAGTTTATGGGTGGAAGGGAATCCACTGTGTACATAAATCTACTTCTTTTGCTCTGGGATAGCTGACCAGTCAGTTACAGTGTTAGTTTTTTAAGGCAAAAACATTTTTAAAAAGAAATTTATATGATAATTTTGTTGTGTATTTGAAAGGAATAGCAAGTTACACATTGTATATTTGGAGTTTTAGATATAATAATCTTTTTTATTGTACTGTATTATGGAAATTCTTGTTTTAAAAATAAAATTAATTTTAATTAATAAATCAAACTAATTAATTAAAATAAATAAATAAAAATAAAATTTTAAAATAGAAAAAAATCATACTTAGATTCAATATAACTTTATCCCTGTGGCTTATTGGTTAGGTTCCTGAACAAGAATGATAGGGAAGGATAAACTTGTAGTGCTACTTTCATATTCATACCTGCCTTTGATCATGGTTCTCCTATATTTCCAAGTCTTACTTCATAGGTCTCTAAATCTGAACCCATCTCCTAGTTTGTCGTACTTTTATGGAATCATAATATCATAGGATTTTAGAAAGGAAAGTGATCTTAGCAATCATGTATATTTCCGTAGAACCCTCTCATTTTACAGATGACTGTGGTCCAGCTCTATTTATAATTCAGCTGGAGTTGCCCTCTTAGTATTACATTTCAGAGATCTAATGCTAGAAGGGGCCTTGGATATCTTCTAGGTGGATCCTCTCCTTCTACAGATAAAGAAACAGAAACCAGAGGAACTGAAGTGATTTGTGCAAAGTCACCCATGTGGTAAGTCTCAGAGACAGGGATTAAGCTCAGGTTTTCTCACACCAGAGATCGTACATTTTCTACTGTCCTATAGCCTTTAAATTACTTCAACTGCTATTTCTAAGCATATGTATGCATGCATGTATTGTGTATACATATATACATATATACGCACATATATACATATACACGCACACATATATAATATATATTTACACACACACACTTCAACTAGTAATACGTACATTTTCAGGTCGTCCCTATCTGTTTATTGGCTAGTACTTGGAAATCTCAATGAATCACTGCTCTGGGTTCTTAACCTGAAGTCCACAGACCCTGTATGTTGTCCATGGATAGATTTCAGGGGTTCCATGAACTTGGATGGGAAAAAAATTATGCCTTTATTTTCATTAATTTCAAACTGAAATGTAGCATTTCTTTTGATTGCTATTCCAAGAAGTCATCTGTAGTTTTCACTGTATTGCTAAAGGGATCTATGACACAAAAAGTTTAAATACCCCCTGCCCTATGGCATGAGGAGATCCAGAGCTCCATTTTGAAAGAAACAAAAAGAATTGACTTCCTATTGGGACCCCCTGGTACTTATGCCCACATAAGGTGGGGTGGTCTCCTGCCTGAGCACAAAGAATACAGGGATAGCTTTTGTCCCTAGCACAATGTCATTTCCACCCTTCAGGTATGATATGACTTTCAATTAAAGCAACACTATGGAATATCTTAGGACCTGGAAGGGACGTCCAGAGGTGATCTACTTTGTCTAGTGCCCTCATTTTACAGGAGAAGAAACTAAGGACCCAGGTAGTAGGTGTCACTTCAGCTACTTGTCAGAAGATTTGTTCTTTAGTTGAATGAGGTCCGAAATCTTTTCAAAGCTCATTGAGACATTCACTAATTGGGAATCTGTCCATTCATCTAGACTTGCCAAGGTCTATTCTTGGCATAGTTAGACAATCAGAAATCAAAAGGTCTGGACTCTATGCTATTTCAAACTTTTGAAGAAATGTCTTCAAATGGATTGTGATTCAAGGTGCATTAGGTAAGCCAGGCAGCTAGGTGGTATAGTAGAGAAAACTCTGGACTTGGAATCAGGAAGACCTGAATTCAAATTCAGCCTTACTAGCTGTGCTACTCTGGGTATGTCACTTAATCTCAGTTTCCTCATCTGCTTGTAGTTGAGGAAATAATACTTAACATTTATTTCCCATGGTTGTTGTGTGGATCAATGAGGTAATATTTACAATGTCTAGCAAAATGTCTAGCACATAGTAGGTGCCTAATAAGTTGTTCTTTCCTTCCTTCCTTCCTTCTTTCTTCTTCCTTGAAGACAGGGGCAGCATCATAATGTAACAGGATGACATATAGGTCATGGCTAAGACTAGTTCTTAGACACTTTCCAGCTTTGTATCTCTGTATCCTCAGCATCTAGTCCAGTTGCACATAGTAGGTATATGATACATTTCTTTTGAATTGAGTTCATATGCCCAGGGTTTAAAAAGAAAATGGTTAGTATAATGGAATCAGTGCTATACTGAGAGTTAGAAATATGACTCTAGGAAGACCCATATGTACAAAAATATTTATTGCAGCTCTCTTTGTGGTGGCAAAAAACTGGAAATTAAGGGAATGCCCATCAATTGGGGAATAGCTAAACAAGTTGTGATATATGAATGTAATAGAATACTATTGTGCTATAAGAAATGAGGAGCAGATGGACTTCATATTTACCTGGAGAGGGTTATACAAACTGATGCTAAGTGAGAAGAGCAGAACCAGGAAAAATTTGTACACAATCACAGACACATCGTATTGGGATGACCAACTTTGATAAACTGGACTCTTCTCAGCAACGCGAGGTTATAAGACAACTCTAAAAGTCTCAGGATGGAAGGAGATATCTACACTCAGAGAAAGATCTAGAAAGGGCAGAGTTTAAATGGAGACTGAAGCAATCTACATGCTATCTTTCTTTTCCATGTTCGGTTTTGTTTCTTCTTTCCTATTGTTCACTCCATCGGTAACAACCCTTCTATAAAACCAGACTAATGTCCAATGTGAAAGTATTTGCAGATCCTATACTTGATTGCAAGCTGCCATGGGGAGTGGGGGGAGAGGAAGGGGAGAAATTTGAAACTCAAGGGACTGTGGAACTGAATCTTGTAAACTAAAAGTAAATAAACAAATCAATTAAAAAAAAAGAAATATGACTCTAGTTCCATTTTTGCCAGTAGTTGCTTCCATAAACATGGGTTCTTTTTCTTTTGAGGCCTCAGTTCTCTAATCTGTAAAATGAAGGGATTGCCCTCTGAGAGCCCTTTGATCTGACATGCATCATTGATGTTTTGGGTTGTTACTATGAGCTAGTTATAGCAACTCTGCAACTGAAAATACTTTCTTTTATAAAACTTGGTTATATGAAATGTACAATATATCTTCAATATTCTTTGTTATAAGCATTTATGATTAAATTCTTAGTTTAGTTTCAGGAAAAATTCTATCTCAGAATTTGAATATTTTATCAGAAAAATAGATGTAACTTAATATTTCTCTCCCACTTTTGCCTTAGCTACTAGAAAATTTAATCATATGTAGTGGTAATCTGTTTATCTCTGTTGCCTTAAGGCTTCTGCTTTATTTCTTCAGTTCAACTGTTTTTATTATTTTTCTCCCTAAATGTCTTACCTTGAATTGTACTTTTCATTTACCTTAATTCTTTACAGAAGTAAGTGGGGTGTAAATCTTAAATAAATTAAACATGACCCTCATCGTATTGACATTTTTCCTACCAATGAAACCAGGCAACATAAATAATAACTAGAGTAAATACAATAAAACTACTTAACTGTCCTAAGGAAACTCTTATATGTAGCTCATCTATGTGCAAAATAAACCTCAGAATTTTGGACATTCCGGTCAAGACATATTCCTTCATGTCAGATTTAGCCAGTGGTTAGTCAGTATCTCCATCAGGGTGGGGAAGAGAATGGGAGATTAAAATGAAAGCATTTAGAAAAGAAAGACAGACTCTGGAAAACATGACTTCCTAGTATTTTATTAAAACACTTTTCATATCTAAATGGCCAAAACTACCTTTTTAAAATAATTTTTTTCATAAATGTAGGCATGAATAGATTTGTAGAGAAGAAGAAAGGTGTCCTCTGAGCAAAGTGTTTTATAGACCATAAAGAACCACACATGTGAGCTCTGAGTTCTAATTTCTGTATTGAAATCTCACTTTCTGACAGAAATAGACCAATATCATATACCGCTGCAGACTCTTAATCCTCTGGGATATAGAAAATAAGAAAACTACATTAATTCATTTTTGGCTTTTGATTTTCAAACATTAAAATTTTTAAGCAAAACTTTCAACAAATACTAACACACCAAATATGGAGTTAATTTCCAAATAAAAATTTTAATGTATATATTTTGATTAAAATGTATAATTTCTTAGAACAAAATGAAGACAGCAACAACACACTTGCTTAGTTATTTTCACCTAAAATTGTCTCTGTGTTTCAAAGTTTATTACCAAACTGTATTTCAAGATTTGAATACAATCTGCTATAAATATTGAATATGCCTGATTTCCCATCACTCTATCAACATTGATTTCTATCATTTATTTATTTTTTAAATTGGATGGGTATAAGCAGTATCTGAAGAATATATTGATTTATATTTCTCTGATTGGAGAATTTGAACAACCTTTCTTATTAATGATTTGTATTTTGTTTTTCAGAAATTCTCATTACTATTCTTTGATTCCTCTCTGTGCTGAATATTATTATAATAGATATGCAAAATTTTCTTTAAAATTACTGATGTCGGGGGTGGCTAGGTGGTGCAGTGAAAAGAGCACTGGCCCTGGAGTCAGGAAGACCCGAGTTCAAATGCAGCCTCAGATACTTGACACACTTACTAGCTGTGTGACCTCGGGCAAGTCACTTAAACCCAACTGCCCTGCCCTCTCCCCTCCAAAAAAAGCAAAAAAAAAAAATTACTGATGTCAGACTGTTACCACCTGTCTTAACTGCAAAATAGTGTTTTTCCCATAGGTTGTTAAATTCAGAAGAGCATTACGGGAAGCATAGTGAGGAAGCTATGGTGTATTGGAAAGAGAAATGGGTTGGTTATTAGTAGTGAAATTTTTTTCCCTAGCTGGAATGCTACTATTTGTTGCTGTTTGCCCTTCATTCTTGAAGAGGACAGTGACAAAGGGGAAATGATGTCATGATTTGCAAGTGAATTGGATTTAAGTGATGCAGGGCTGTGCAAAGTCACCAGCCTCATTCTCTCCTCTGGAGACATCTGGGTACAGTGGCAGGATATAGATCAGGACGACTGGAGATGACCCCCAGGATGACACTAGTTTGACCCTAATGAAGTAACTTATCTACTTTTTTTGGTCAAATAAGTGTATTAGAATGAAAGCTCATATTCTCTAAACTCATTGAAATAATTTGTAGTTACAATCTGAGTGGTAGACAATTCAACAGGGATGATATATACTTAATTGTTCTATGTAGCTTGGAGATTTATTGAGGATTTTAAAACTAAATAGACACCTGTTGAATTTTTTTTAACAGATCAATGTTGTTTCCAGGCAATTGTGAGCACCAGTTTCATTTGTGATAATGGTCTGGAGTTCATGTACAATTAATTGATTTAATTTTCCAGAATGGACATTTGTCATCTGTCAGTCCATGAAAGACAGTGAACTCCAATGGTCATTATTACTCATATGGATCCATGATTTCTTAACTTTGGCAATTCCCTGCAGTGACATAGATAGCAAACCAGCCATCCCTGCCCATCTGTGACTTTGCCCATTTTCTTCCAAAAGTTAGCTGTGAGATTCTCCTAATGTTTTAGAGGCTTACTTTGTTTTCTTCTAGCATCCGAAGGGTGCCAATGGAGCACTCTGGCTGACCACCTGTCTGTTATTCCTCCTGCCATTTTATTTATTTATTTTCTACAAAGAGCTTATTATCAATATCATTTTTGTGGGAAAGTAGATTCCAGTTTTCAGCCTGAGATTTTGAGAGCACATCTCTTCAACAGCCTGCATGGTAGAGATTGGGGCAAAAAGGGAGGGGATAAGGTTGATGTCCTGCATACCAGTAACTTGTTTGTTCTTTAAAGTGGTCTGAGAGTTTATACTCTAGGTTATTACCATCCAGATGTTGTGAATTAAGGAAGGACGAGCAATTGCCTCTAAGGGGTCAAGGACTATGGCCAATTATTACAGTCACCTGTTTATATATTTGAGACCCTTGTAAACCGAATGTTTGTGAGTTAGGGACATGCCTATATTTAGGATGATGCATGTGTTTCATCTGTGATGAGTAAAAGAAACAACAGTGTTTCTGTCCACTCTTCCTTTTGATCTATTGAAGGCTGCTTCTCTCCCTGATGCTACTCCCTCCAACCCTGCATTTTGAAAGACTGAAGACAATAAGAACCAAAATAGCTATTTGTCCTGTTTGGTAAGAAAGGGATGTTTGGCCTTCTTTTTAGATAACTGTGCTTAAGAGAGGGGTTTTTCTTTTTGCTTGCTCTGCTGGTCCCCTTGAATCTGAGTGTTTTCCACTGTGTATTTAGAAGGAACCACAGTGTTTCAGAAAGCTGAAGGATTCACAGTTGTATAGCAACAGAAGTACCTTTTAAGCAAAAATGGAGCCCAAGCGTTTTTAGACCTGACTAACTGAAAAAATCCAGACCATCTCTGTGGCCCTGTGAAATCTGCTAAGACCCAGTGGAGCTTACAAACTCTGTGATAAACATTTTACAGCCAGAAGAAGTTCTACCAAAAGTCTTCATTTTAGTGGAAGGAGCTTTTGGTGGTTCCTTTCACGGTCCTTTTGTACTTAACAAAGTCCTATCATTATTGCCTCAGAGTTTGCTTTTTAAATTTGGCTTGATGGTAGGAAATCAGAGCTCTGGCTCAGTCCACTGATATTGGTTAATGTTCCTGTTGAGCCCAGACTAGTAACTTTAGCTGGATTTGGGAATATATTGGTTAGTCCTGGGGCTAGGCTGATGATAGGCACTATGCAAGTATTACAGTTTCTGGAATTTCTGTTAGTCATAGCTACAAGGAACTCTTTGGGAAAATTAATTTTAAAAATATTTAATTTCTTTTTATCAAGAAGAATTGTATTTTAGCGGTGTCCTATTCTTCATAACCCCATTTGGGGTTTTCTTGGCAAAGATACTGGAGTGGTTTGCTGTTTCCTTCTTCATTTCATTTTTACAGATGAGGAAACTGAGGCAAACAGGGTTAAAGTGACTTGTCCAGGGTCACACAGCTAGCAAGTGCCTGAGGCCAGATTTGAACTCAGGAAGATGAATCTCCCTGACTCCAGACCCAGCTCTCAGTGCAGTATGGTGTCACCTAGCTGCCTATCAACTTTCCCTTTAATGTTTTAAAAGAACTAGGAAAAACCTAGTCTGGGTTTTTCCTTTACTTAGGTGTTTGGGTACTAGCTTTTCTTTTTAATCAAAGAATAGTATTCTGCTGACTTGGAGGTCATGTGTATTAGATTTAAAGTATAGAACACCTCATTTTGGATCCTTGCTCTACTACTTGTCACCTTGGGCAAGTATCTTAGTCTCTTTGTACTTCAATTTACTTTTCTGTTAAATGGGAATAATTATAAATAGCTACCTTTTTGACAGGGTTATTGCAAGGTCCAGATAAGAAAATGCACACAGTTTTGTGACTGTACATTGTTGTATAAATGCAAACTAGAGTGTTTTGTGACTGTACGTTGTTGTATAAATGCAAACTCCAATTGTTATTTCTGTTGTGAAATCAGTTGATTCTGTTCATGAAATGCCCACTATAAATTGCACAGAATTAAGGATCAGCGTGATTAGTGGTTTCTTTTTTTGTTTTAAAGGATGGAGATAACTATATATCAAGACACGTTTATGTATATAGGTATATAAACACAAACACACACCTTGATGAAAAACCCTTGGAGTACAAGTAACCTTTGAACAAAATCAACCTTTAGAGCTATATTACTGTCAGTGGCTGTGATGACTTAGTAGAAGAATGCAGTGATCAGAAGGGGGCAGGGCCTTGTCCAGGCTAAGGGGGAAGACTGTGTTTTCAGCCCATATAGCTTGTTCTTCTGGGAGGGGAGGAGGTGATTTGTACCTCAGATATGCAATCTGTATGTTACTGGGTGTACAGCACCCCTAGTTTAGAGGGAAGGGAAAGGTGGACCAGTTAGAAGTCAACAGGGAAGGACTCTCAGTCTTGAAATGTAATTCTGATAGAGAATTATGTCTTCAGAATAAATTCTCCTCATTAAGGAAGTTTACTGTATATAGCAAAGGTAAGGAGCATTCGCCTAGTTCTATAGTGTATTTTGAATTGTCAGTTTTTTTCTTTTTCAACTTCTTAAGAGCAGTATTAAAAGTACTGTTACGAAATCTGATTTTAAGAGTGACAGTGGTGGAGTATTTGTCTCAACTCCTTTCAAACAGAAGAAGTCCAGGGTTATTCATGTATTTAATTGAAGACACAAAAGATCACTTTATTTTACATGGGACCTGCAACCCAAATTATAGTAGACATTAAATAGTCCCCAGTAACCCCGTACCTTACTGGATTAAAGCACAAAGAGAAGAATATAAATTATCCAGGGGATGAGATATCGTCCTTTCTCTTGTTATTTATTGTCTGCTTCTGTCGTATCTTTTTAAGTGGATTGTCTGTCACAAGGGATGTAAAAAGAATACTAGAGTGACCTTGTGTCCCCTTTCTGTAAAGAGGCTGTCTACTTCCATAGAGAAAATTAGTCTGCTTAGTGATTCACCTTGACCCCTTTACAGGGAGGGGGTGGCCACGCAATTAATTACGATTACAAGTCAGTGATAAATATTTGATTTTGAATGTAACTCCATCATGGAATTCTATTATTCTATCATTGATTCCTTGATCAGTCCCTACTATCTTTACCCCCTAAAATCCAGGCTGCAATTTTTATAGTACTAAATTTCTTAAGTCACCCTGAAACTTGATCTCAAATCCTCTTAGACTACTATTGTCACTGTCCCTACATTCTTCCCACCAGCTCACTGTTATCATAGTTCTGCAATTTGAGCCTCTGTCATATCCCTATGACTTTGTCTTCTGTCCCAGGGTGCCCGAGAGTGTCATGGCTACTGAAACCCTGAACAAAGAAAAGAAATTCTAGCCAATGCATTGCCAAGGTATGGTCAGAATTGTATTCATGGCAGTGTTAATGGCAGAACTCTTGATGTGCATGGTGAACAAAATACCTGTAACCTATAGAATCATTTATGGGAAAGGTTGACATTAGAGTCTACCATAGAGTATCAAGTCACAAGGCATGAGATTGGACCAAGGACAGTCTTCATTCCCACATCTACTTTCTAGGTCATAGATGAGTAATAATAGACTCTGAACTTCTTCTCCCAACCTATATATGCACTAGCAGATTGGATCTTCATGGTTCAGGGGATACAACTCCTCTCAGGATTATAGGGGTGTACCTGAGGGACTGTAGGTTCTTATAATGCTATTGGCTTGACCTTCCATTCCCAAAGCCAGTTAATATCCCTCCAATAGCATAGAAACTAGAAATTAATATCCCACTATCAATTTAATTAGTTGATAGCTCCTCAATGTCATTGATAGTCAATTAATATCCAGTGTCAAGGGATATTACTTGAAAAGATATAGCAAGAATAAAAGAACAAAAATATCATTCCCCAAACATCCTTCTAACCCTTAGTTTGATCAAGTTCACTTTTAGATGTGACATGGCTCTTAGATGTGCTGGATGATGCCCTTGCCTACAGGGTGTGGTGTCTTAGTTGCTGGCTAAATTTTGTGCTGTGGTATATTAAGCAGGTCGTTCCTCAGAATGCATTCCTGGGCTTGTTGCTGGACTTCTCAGGGCTCTAACAACCTTTTGAGATCTCTCAAAGCCCTGTTAAAAAGGAAATAAAACAAAAATAGGGGGCTGCCATCTCCCAGAAACAGCATTGCTTAGCTTATGGACAGTTTTTTTTTTAAATTTATTTTCTTGGTTACATCATTCATTTCCACAAGGTTTTGAGTTACAAATTTTCTCCCCTTTTTGTCCCTACCCCCCAGCCCAGAACATTGATCACACTGTAAGACCCCTCCCACAATCTGTTCCCTTTTATGCCCTCCTCCAACACCTCTCTAGCTTTCCAGCAGGGTAGGGAGCTCCTCCCTGCCCCTGTCTCT
>CM053594.1:270700880-270721132 GCA_028646575.1 Pseudocheirus occidentalis
GGGCAGGGAGCCCCTCCCTGCTCTGCTAGAAAGGTAGAGGGGTGGGTGTTGGAGGAGGGCATAAAAGGGAACAGACTGTGGGAGGGGCCTTACAGTGGGATCAATGTTCTGGGCTGGGGGTTAGGGGCAAAAAGGGGAGAAAATCTGTAACTCAAAACCTTGTGGAAATGAATGATGTAACCAAGAAAATAAATTAAAATTGAAACGGAAAAAAAAAGAATCTAAATAAAAAAAAAATGAATGTGGACTTCAACAAGCTTTCTTTTGTCTATATGGGTTATATCCATCAGCATTTGCCATAATAAAAATTAAAATGGATAATTTTAAAAACCATTTCATTACTTCATTTAAAGTAACAATAAACAAACCCAATAAATAATATGAATAACTATTTTCCAAAACAAAAAAATGGTGAATAGCTTTTTTTTTTTGCTTTTTTTTTTGGAGGGCAGTTGGGGTTAAGTGACTTGCCCAAGGTCACACGGCTAGTTTTTTTTTTTTTTTTATTAAGTGTCTGAGGCTGGATTTGAACTCAGGTACTTCTGACTCCAGGGCCGGTGCTCTATTCACTGCGCCACCTAGCCGCCCCTGTGAATAGCTTTTTGGTAAATTTCTTTAATATCAGAGTTGATAAAAGATAGATTCTCATATCTGCTTCTCCATTTAATCTGTTATAATACATTATTGTGGTTGAAGTACATGAAGAAAACTCCAGCCTCACACAAGATACATAGCTAGAAGAAGGAGGAGTATTTTAATAGGTAAAAATGTCTTAGTATTATTATGGAAATAGTTAACAAATATAATCTAGTTATAAATGGTATGGGAAAAAAATTCACAGACCCTCTAATCATTAGATGTCAGGATCTCATGGACCCTGAGGGTCCATGTATTCCACTGTAAGAACTTTTCCTTTTCAATTTTTGGTGTGCCCCATACCAGTAGCTCTAACTCAGGTGACAGAACTCCGTGACAAGAGATGAGCAATTTGAGCTAAAAGAGTTTTTAGAAGAAAGATTTAGTCTCATTACCTCATTTCATAGGAAAGGAAACTGAGACATGGGGGTTAAAACTTGTCTTAGATGATGTTGGTGGTAACTGGAAGAGTCAGGATTTGAACCTAGGTTCTCCATGTCCTCAAACCCCCTTTATATGTGTGCAATGCTTTACAGCTTACAAAATACTTTCCTATGTATTATATGATTTAACCCTCACAACAACTCTGGGAGCTGGACAGAGATGGTATAGTTATCACTATTACATTTTTATTCCATCATTAATTAATTCATTCATTCCTTTGACAACTGCTTATTAAATGGTTACTAAAGGCCTGTAATGAAGGCAGACGGAAGAGCACTGTGTTTTCCCTGCCATCAGCATAAATTTTAATGTCTGTCTGCAGAGTTATAATTTATCCCTGTACCATGACAATTAGGCACAAGGAGGTAAATGAATTTTCTAAGAGTCATCCAGAAAATTAAAGGCAGTATGCTATTTAGATCACAGACCCACATTATTTCCCATATCAAATATAATTTTAATAAACAAATTTTGGAGCTTCAGAACTGTGATTGCATTGATACAGGGAACTTCTAAATGTCTAAACTAAAACTCCCTCCCTTGATACAGATCAGCAGTTCTGTTCCCTTACTATCTTAAAGTAGCCTGGAGCTCTGAGAGGTTAGATAACCTGTACAGGGTCACACAGCTAGAACAGTGAATTCCAGACTTTTCTATGCCATAATGTCCTCAATAATTATCATATAGTTAGTAAATTAAAAAAAAACAAACCCAATTCTATATACTGGACTAAATGTCATACTTTAGTTTTCTTTTTTTTTTAACTTCCCAGAATATCTTGCAGGAAGTCCTTGGCTTTTGTGAAGCGATAATTTATGATATTCTTGAACTAGAAAATTCATGGGTACGACACTGTATATATAAGAAAAAGGGAGAAGGAAAAGAAAGGAAAGGGAGCCTGTGAGAGGAGGATAGATAAGATGATGGGAGTCATCTAATACACTTGCCTGGTAACAGGTAAGAGTAGGTACAGCTTTACCTTCTCTATATCTCTTTTTCACCTACTTTTTTCTCTTTTCTCCTACTAATAACCTGGAGATGGGGATGGGGAAGATTGTGTAGCAAGATAAAGGGCTGAACTAAGGGAAGCCGTGGTTTACAACATTCTAAATCGGTCAATAGTATCTCTGGCATCAACAAAAACAGCCTGTAGCACATAGCATAGAAGATGATTTTTAAGTGGCCATGACCATGACCTTGAGAAAAATTACAAAATTTATTTTAGGCACTCTCATACCTATCCTTATGAATCTCAATTTCACCACAATCTGCTTCTTTTCTCCCTGGTCCCAGATGTATCCAGCATCATTATGTTTCCCTCTGGAATTCCCAAAGTCATACACCTCCCCACTCCAGGATTCAAGGACTTTCTCTTATTATTGGTTGGGTGAGAAAATACAGCTGATGTTACAGTATACCCATGAATCTCTTTTTGCAATTACAGTAGAAAGCCTGTAGCCTATGGGACTTGCCACCAGTAAAAAGGGGGCCTGGGTAGATCTAGTAACTTATCCTCCTAAGGTAGAAAAGTTAAGGAAGATTAAAAAGATTCTCAATCTTCCTTGGCCCTCTTCTTTTCTTAGCTCAAGAAACAAAGGAGTTAAGAGGCAGATTCTCCTGAACATTGCAATTCCAGGATGACTAAACATCAAGGGGAGAACTGATTGAAACAGATCCAACTGTTGAAGAAACTACTCCACAATAACAGCTGGAAGAAAGATCAAGATTCAATATTTATCAAGTGCCCACATACCATGTGCCAGGTACTGCACATACAAAGACAAAAACAAAAGTCCCTGCCCTCCAGGAGCTTATAGTCTATAAGACAGGAGGAAGGCATGAAATAGTATGTCCTGAATAGAGGTGTCAAACCTAGGGAAAACCTTTCTTTTCTTTGCCGACCTTCTGGAACGGGTATGAGAATAGAAAGAGGTAGGGTGTATTAGAAGGCTTTGTGGAAAATGTGTTATTGTATAAAATGTATGTTATTGTTACTATACCTGACTGCAGACAGTGTTCCCCTTGCCTAGAAGGCTTCTCTCCCAATACCCCTAACTCTTCCCCTTCTACCAAAAAAAAAATCTTGCCCTTGAAAGCCTAGTTTAATTCTTACTCCTGCCTTCCACACCATTCTAGGCTCCTGTGATCTCCTTGTCCTCTGAATTCCTCTAAACATTTTGAACTTAGTTATGTTCATTGTTATGATGGCTCATATTTATGTTTATCTGCTTCTTAATTTGTATTTCTAGGTACAATGGATAGAGTGTTGGGCCTGGAATTGGGAAGATCTGAGTTCAAATCCAGCCTCAGACACTTACTAGCTGTGTGACTCTGGCTAAATCACTCAACCCTATTGGCCTCAGTTTCCTCATCTGAAAAATAAACTGGAGAAGGAAATGGCAAACCACTCCAATATCTTTGCCAAGAAAACCCTAAATGGGAATTTCACAGAGTCAGACATAACTGAAATGACTGAATAACAATGAGGAAAATTGACCTTCTGATGTCATATCAATCCAAATAACTGTGTACTTTCTGAAGGCAGGACTAACTGTATCTTCTGTCCACAGCACCTAACCCAGCATCTCGTACATGTAAGCAGAGGATAACTAATATTTGGTAATTTGATTGAATTAACTTCTCTCTTCTCCAACTCCTTCCACATGTTCTCTTTGCACTTACATGCTTTTTCATTCTCTGAACTGCCTTTTAGAACTTTATCATGCTCTTTCTTACTCACTGTTCATTTAGGTCTATGCAGTCACACCAGTGAGTCTATGAGCTCATCATGTATAGGGAGCCTTGTGATTCTTGCCCCCCAGCACATTTCTCTTACTCATTTTTGGAGGCAGCTGTGCTATAACGGAGAGAGTTTTAGATTTGAAATTAGAAGACCTAGGTTTTACCTCTCTGAGACTATTCCATCATCTGTAAAACAGGAATAAAAACATTTATATTATCTACCTCAAAGAGTTGTAAGGATTAAATGAAATAATTAATGGAAAGTACTTTAAATGCCTTTTAAATGTCAACTACTAGTACCATTGGTCTTGTATCTTACATGGGACCTACCTCCATGTCTTGGACAGAGCAGGAATGCAATTAATATTTGTTTAATTGAATTGAAATGTACAGTATTTGCTCAACAAATACTCGTTGACAGATTGATTGAATACTAAAGAAAGGAAAGGAAATTAAGGTGGCGCAAATACATATATATAAGAAGTATGGGATGAACATTTTGACAAAAGAAGGTTAAAATAAGCCAGGAGGCATGCAGTGAGCTCCTGGCTGTGTTCCTAGTACTGTACTAGGCTCAATCTTGCCATTAGTAAAAGCTGCTTCCATTGAACAGAGAGGGTCAAGTCACATGGAGAACAACTGAGAGAAACAACAGGAATAGAAGAACATTTCATACAGTTCTGGAAATTTGGAAAGTATATGTGGAACTGTAAATGGTAGAGCTGGAAAAGCGGGATATATTTTAGAGAGAGAAGCATTTTTTGAAGACAGAGAGTAATGGCATATATTTGAAAGCTAGTGAGAAAACAAGCTGTCTTACTTTCATGCTAGAGAGACATATGACTGGAAAAAGAAAGCAGGCTGATCATGTAACAAATCATGGATAACATATGAACAACCTCAGTGTTCCATCGGTGTCTGTGAAATAGCTAGAGACCTGGAGGAAGGACCTGAGCACGTCTCATAGGCCTTCTGTCATGGATTTACAGGATAACATAGACAAGAGTTACACAGAATGAGACAGAGATTGGTTACAATCTGAAGCCACAAAAGTGTCAAATAATCCTGAACTGAGTGAACTAGGAAATTATTCCAATGTCCCAATGTTATTAAAATAACATCAACAACAATCTCGGATCCAACAAAGAGAAAAATGCATTCTGAATGGACTAGGGCCAGGGAATCTAGAGAGTCCCCTTTCAAATATTTCTTGACTCCTCTAAATGAACAAAACCCTCTTCTGAAATTTCTCTATCTCCAATACAATCACAACCTTCTTCCCATTTCCAAGATGGAACTATTTCTACACTGGGCTATCACCCATGCTAACCAACCTGGTTCTTGTACTTGGTTCACAACCAGAATACATGTAAGGGGGAGGAGGCGAAAAGTGAGTAGTGGCTGAGACAGGTTCACATCTCCGATTTCTAGTTTTATTTAACAAAAGAAAAGCTCCCCTGTTCCCATGATCAATACTACAATGACTCTTTCATATATCAATCCATATTCTCTACCAGCAATGGAAGATTAGTGTTTATTGAGCACCCATGGAATTTAAAGCTTTTGGGTAAAGATGAGGCCCTCAGCACATTAAATATATTTCTCTGTAGATGCATGCTACTAAATGTTGCTTTCATGTATTTTCCTCCACTGATATTTTTATTTGTGGTCAGGGAGATGGTTGCACAGCTCCTTCAAGTAGACCAGAAGAACCAGAAGACCTCCAGATCAAAAAACATTTTCCTCATTTCATCAATTGGGAGATTCATTTGTATTTTTCTTTTAAAAGTTCTACAAGGTGTGGGGTGGCTAGGTGGCACAGTGAATAGACCACCGGCCCTGGAGTCAGGAGGACTTGAGTTCAAATCTGACCTCAAACACTTAACACTTATTAGTCATGTGACCTTGGGCAAGTCACTTAATCCCAAATGCCCTCCCTTCCTCCCCTGTAAAAAAAAATTTATAAGTTTTCAAATATGCCTTAGAATTAGCATAAATTGCTTTAATCAATTCTATATCTCAAGGAAATCAATCTTAGGGACTGGACCTTTTGACTAAGTTGAGAATGATGAGGGAAAAAAGTCTGGGAAAAGAAGACTTAATAGGTTTCCTACTTTCTCTAATTTTGTGCCCCTACCCATTGTCTCTTCCCCCAATTCCTTCATCTCCATGTTGTTCTGAGTATTTTCTATACTTCTTAGGAGTATGGAGATCCCAGAATCTACTCCCTACAAATGTCCAGAGCGTTCTGTCTCATCCATATGTTTAAGACAGAATAATAACAAATCACTAAATAACGGGGGGAAAATCCCAGCATACAAATTATGAAGCTGTAATCCATCTAACTACCAACTACAACTTAAGGTACAACATAACTATATGATTAACTAGAAACAAAAATTTTCTTATACCATTTCCAGGCCATGATTTCCTGTGGTCAATTAACTGTACTAAGCAGTGGAGAGTTCTTTCAGAGAAATCAAGAAAGAGGACTTACTGACTCAGAGGAAATGAAATTCCCAAAAACAGACACATCCTTCTTCACCTACCCCAGCCATTTCTGTGGTTTTCATCATTTCTCTGCTATCAAGCAAAACTGTCAAAGTCTTTGGAACCAGATTCAATTCCACCAATAAAGTAGATTTACAAAAGCTGTTCCTTTCTTCCCCAAACACACTGCCTTCTGCTGCTGGATTCAAATGCCCATTGTTGTTGAAATTGAGCCAAGCTTCTTGCAAAAACCAGATGTTCTCTGTCAGAAACTTGTGTTTACTACATGGTCTTCTACCACATCTGAAGGAGGTCTTCTTAATGGACAAACTATCAGCTCTCATGATCAGAAATCTCATTCAGGATTCTACAGATGACCCATAACAAATCAGTCAGTATTCTGAAACAAGGGTTCTTAGTTCCTGAAAGTTATAAGAAGAGCCCCCAATGGAACATAAAAATATACTTAAAATAAGTATTATATGTAATTTCATGGTTACAAAATTTATAAGTCAAGGTACAAATTTTATTGGTTTAACTTATACCTACAAAAATCTGTCTGCTGTCTGCTGCCATTGCCAGCTATGGGACCAAGGTAGTAGTATTAAAAGTTGCGAAATAATGGGCAACAGAAGCAGGACTGGGGCTGCTCCAAGGATAAGAAGCCACTTTCTGTATGTGCAATGTTAGTCATAAAGAGAAGTTTGCTTTACAGATGATTTTTCAAGACCATATCTAGCCCTCACTGTAACTGATAATTATATTTTCTCTGTGGCTTAATGAATTAATGATGCAAAAAAATCAATCTAATAAAATATTGATTAATACCTACCATGATTAAAGTACTGTGCTGGATGCTACATATACAAAGAGAGACAATAATGAAGTCCCTGACCACAAGGAGCTTCCAGGCTACTGGGGAAGTTGGAAGGGGGAGGTAATCAAATGTGTACATAGAGATATATAATATTTATGTCTGGAGCTGATGAGGATAAAAGAGAAATCTAGACAAAGTGCTCCCAGAAAATTTGAGAAGGCAGAGAAAACCATGAAGGAAATAGAAATTTCGAGGAAGCTAAAAACACAAAGCTTACTCAAGAGTTCTTGACCTGAGATGTGTAATTATATTTTAATATAATTGGTTTTCTTCATAATATTATGTATTTTATTTTATATACTTAAACAGATTATTCCGAGAAGGGGTCCACAGACTTTGCCAGACTGCCAAAGGAATCCATGACACAAAAGAGGTTAAGAACTCTAGCTAACAATCACTTCAAATGACAGTCCAGATCTAAAAAACCCTGTAGATTTTTAGCTGGGGGAAGGTAGGAAGTGGCGAGGTCATTGTTGTTCAGTCATGTCTAACTCTTCATGACCCCTTTTGAGATTTTCTTGAAAAAGATACTAGAGTGGTTTGCCATTTCCTTCTCCAGCTCATTTTACAGATGAGAAAAATGAAGTAAACAGGGTTGAGTGACTTGTCCAGGGTCATATAGCAAGTAAGTGTCTAAGGCCAGATTTGAACTCAAGAAGACAAGTCTTCCATATTCCACACCTGGCACTCTACCCACTGTACCACTTAGCTATTCTAGAGGTAAGGAAGAGTAGTCAAAGCCCAAATTGAACACTGAAAGAAGATTAACATTTTTTAATAGTTGGTGGGATACAGGGATGCATTCCAGGCATGAGGAAAAGCCTACATTTGTGAAGGCCTCATATGGCATATCAAATGTGGGGAATAATTATTAGTCTTATTAGCTGGAACAAAGAATCTGTGAAGGGTAATAATATAAAATAAAGCTGGAAATATGGGTTGGCATCAGTGTGAAGAGCACTGAACTCCAATCAGCTGAGTTTGTTTTTGTTTAAAAAGCAGCAGTTCTTAACCTGTGGGTCGTGACCCCTTTGGCAGCTGAACAACCTTTTCACAGGGGTCACCTAAGACCATCTGAAAACACATATTTATGATGGTCTTAGGAACTGAGACACTGCTCCTCTATCCATCTCCAGGTGGGTCTGCCCACATGCAGATACACCCACATACCAGTATTAAAGGATCAGAGCCTTAGGGAGGTTAAGAACCACTGGCTTAAAGGAATAAGAAGCAATGAGGGCTGGTTTGCTGGGCAATATTTGTTTGTTTGTTTGTTTAGCAGGAAAGTGACATGGTGAAACCTCTGCATTAAGGAGATAATAAGTTTGGCAGTTGTATGATGATGGATTGGAGAAGTGAGAGACTGAAGGCTAGGAGGCTGTTACAAAAAACCAGTGAGAGGATGGTAAGGGACAAAACAAGGGTGCAAGGAGAGAGCTAGAGACAGAACATGACAGAACTTAACAATGACCAGATGCTGAAGATGAGGAAAGGAAAGACCAAAGGCCCCTGAGAGGGGACATTTTAGTTGTAGCATCAGTAGTAGTGGTGATGGTGGTAGTAGTAATTGTTTTAGTGGTGGTGGTAGTGGTAGTAGTAGTAGTAGTGGTAGTAGTAGTAGTAGTAGTAGTAGTAGTAGTAGTAGTAGTAGTAGTAGTAATTGTTGTAGTGTGGTGGTGGTGGTAGTGGTGGTGGTAGCAGTAATGATGATGATGATGATGATGATGTTTGCTGACATTTTTATGATACTTTCAAGAATTAGAAAACATAAAGTGATGTGTCTATAGGAAGCACTTGATAAATGCTTGTTGAATGAATTCAGCTTCCTCACAACAACTTTATAATGCAGATAGCCTATTTTACTGCCATCATTTCACAGATAAAATAGCTGAGCCCGACAGGTGAAGTAACTTGCCCACGGAAGTGGGAAACAGGACTGAGATTCAAATCTAGGTCCTCTGAAAACAAATCCAGAGACCTCTTTCCATTATTCCAGGCTGCCTCTGAGTTTTTGTTTTGTTCTCATTGTCTTGGGTGAAAAATGACACTTTATACCATTTCAGAACAGGGTTAGTAGCCAAATTAAGCATTTAAGAAAATCTTGAACCACCAGCACCATTTAGAAAACTCTACCATCTAGTTCAGGCAACACTCCAAAATATCTTCTCATCAAGATAAGAGGCCTATCGGAACTTCCTAGGTGGAAATTGGTCAGTCAGTTAGCAAAAACCAATGATTACTGGTAGCTAGGCAACTCAAGCAATCAAAGACTAGAGGAGTTAGGGCTCAATACAGCTGCCAAGCGTAGGGATATGGTAGGTGGAGACTGACTCCCTTTCCAGCCAGAATTCAAATGCCAATGTTAAAGTGACCACCTGCTAGATAGCTCTCTCCCTGAAGCTATCATTCCTTCATTCAACAAGCAAATTAGAAAACTGGAATGGAGGATTTCCAAGATCATCTACTTCCAGCTCAAAATTCTATGCTTCATTTTATTGTGGGCTTACACATAGAATTCAAAGATGGACTTCTCTTTGTTGCTGTTTAGAAGTTCAGCCATTAGGTGGCGCAGCGAATAGAGCACCGGCCCTGGAGTCAGGGGACCTCAGTTCAAATCCAAACTCAGACACTTAACACAAAAACTAGCCATATGACATTGGGCAAGTCACTTAACCCCAATTGCTCTGCCCCCTAACCCCTTCAAAAAAAGTGCAAAAAAGCAAAGTTCAGTCATGTCTGAGTCTTCAAGTCTCAAAGTCATCCAAGCTCTTATTCATTATTTCCTTGACACTTTCTAACGATTGCATCCTCTGCCATCCCCTTCTCTTTTTGCCTTCAATTTTCCAAACATAAGGGTCTCTTCCAATGAATCCCATCTTCTCATTATGTGATTTAAGTATTTAAGCTCCATCTTCAGTGAATAGCCTGAATTATTTTCTTTAAGCATTTACTGATTTGATCTCCTTGCCATCCAAGGATTGCCCAAAAGTCTTCTCCAGCATCACAATTTGAAAGCATCCATTCTGAAGTGCTTACATTTCCTTATGGTGTTCATCTCCCAGTCATACATTGCTACTGGTTCTCTAAGTAACTATTAATGGAGTCATCATCATTGAAAGAGGTGGACTGCCCCAGTAACAAGAGGAAAAGACAATTTGCATCAGCTAGGGTGTGGGTGCAGGGGTAGGGAGCAAGGAAGAAAGGATCCATCTCATAGGAACAGCTGTGGAACTTGACACACTTACTCCTCCCTAAAGGTACTTTCCAGCTCAGATCCCATATCTTCACTCAGCAGCCTGGTGGTTTTATTATGCTTTCACAGGTAAGTTTCCTAATTGGAAGATGTATTTCTCACAATAAATTATTAAACTGGCTTTCTGGTACAAACCAGCTTCATGTGAGTCTAGGCAGTCTGAACTAGCTTTTGCCAAGGCTGGACCACCTTCTGACCCAAGAATCTACAAACTAGCAGAATTAGAAGAACAAAAGGAACCAATAGCAAAGAGTGGACTTACAGTGTTTCCTGACCATAAGGCTATTTTCCCTATTACTACATGATAAGTATGAAACGATTATTAATCATTGTCCACAAGGCACTTGCAATCTAATTCTGGTGGAGACCAGTAAATAAGCGTGCAGTAAAAGAAATCAGCGCACCTATAGTACAGGGAATGACAAATCACTGCACTATCTTTGTCAAGAAAACCCCAAAGAGGTTCACATAGAATTGGATAGGAATGACAGGACACAACAACAAAACAACAAGAAGTCACTTTGGGACAGAAAATGAGCATAAAAGGAATGAGGGGGAGGATCCAAGGAGGTTTGCTCAGAAAGAAGGAGGGCATACCAAAGACAGAATAAAGAATTTGAATTGTGCTAGAGGGATGCGCAGAAATTTAGGAGAAGAGTAGGGCACTTCAGTATGGCAGAAACGCCAAAGGCAGAAATGTCCAAGATATTTTTGGAAAAAATAAAAGATTAGAGGTTTTCTGCCGAGTCTCAGTTTCCCCATTCATAAAACCAAAGGGCTAAGCTAAGATAATAAATAAGATCTCTTCTGACTCTAAAGCTTTATGCTTCTAGTCCAAGAACAAATGATACATGCCTCAACCTTGGCAATGATAGTTGGAACAGAAATCAGAGAGCCATATTGTAAAAGAAAAACTGATAGGAATTTGAGCTTATACAAGAGAATTACATGCAAAAAAAAGACAGAACATAATGAAAAAAGCAAAATGATACTTGAAGTAAATGATTTTTTTTATCATAGTACATATTCCATATTAGAGGCAAAATTTGTTCGATGGAAACAAACTGCTAAAATAAAAATAAAAAGCTAAGAATATTTATTCTGGTCCAGGATAGCATGAAGTTCTGTCTGGCACTGACATAAAGGGATATGTTCAAAACACCAGAGATAATAATCAGTGCAATCTTATCTAATTTCACCAATTATCTATTGTGGGTTATTTATTCATTCATTTATATAAATCCCTCATAAACTTGTTTTCATATCTTGCCACTACTAGTCCTCAGAATAAGTTCCACATGTATGCTATTGTGGCAAAAAAAAAATAGTGCCCTTTCTTTTATTTATCATAAAACGAAGGAAGGAGCATGTAAGGAATATGCCTAGCACCTGATAAAGTTTCAATAAATATTTGCTGAATAAAATAAATTATTAGAAAACTACTTTTTCCTCTCTAAACTTCAGAAGGAGAGTCCTAGTTTTAGTATCCCAGAATTTAGTGAATGACTCTGATCACTTTTTATGATCTTATTAACTTTGATTATATCTCCCTCTTCAGCTTTTATCTTTCCAGACTGGAGCCCTAAACTTTTCAATAAGTCAATATGAGCATGTTCATTTTACATGCTCCTTTTCAGGAATATATCTAAAGTGTAAAGCAAAGTTCCTTAGTAGCTGCTTATTCTCATATTTATTCATTTTCTATATCACTTTTCAACCAATTAAAATTGCTACATAACTACAGTCAAATTCTTCTTAGTCTTTGCTCTGTCACTGTGAAACAATCTAATTTTTAAACCTCTAAAATATCCTTTGAAGTTCTCAGTTTTATCTTTAAAAAAGCTTTTCAAATCATGGAAAGATTGTCCAAATACTTCCATGACAATATATTTTCCTAGTTTTAATTTTTCATTGCTTTTTTCCTTTGGCCCCTTCAGTAAATTTTATTTTTCTTAACACACACACAACACACACACACACACACAAAAGGCAGCTGGTGGTGTACCATAGAGAGTGCCAGACCTAGAAGTGGAAAGACCTGACTTCACATCTGGATTCAGAGACTAGCTAGGAGACCCTGGGCAAGTCACTTAACCTCTCCTCAGTTTCCTCAACTCTAAAATGGGAGTAATAGCAGGACCTACCTTACAGGTTTGCTATGAGGATTGAATGAGTTAATATTTGTAAGGCATTTGGCCTGGTATATGGCCTGCTGCATATGCTTACCAAATGCTGTTGGCTCCCCCACCCCACCCCCCGCCAGTCATATTAGAGGCAGCCCCACACTGTGATCGAGTATTAGACAGTCAAGAAGCTATGTTTTCAAAACTAGCTCCCTACATTTGTATGAGCTGAGCGACCCTGGGCAAGTCAGTTAAGCTCACTCAATCTCAATTTCTTTATATTAAAACAAATAAACCTATTTTCAGGATCAAATTAAATAATATATGCATTTTAAAAACATTACACCAGTGTGAGCTACTATTGTAATTTTTTAGCCTTTATTGTTCTTTTCACTTAGCAAACCTATCCATATACACACATCTGCCTATTACCTCTAAAGCTAGCGACTCCCATTTTTAGGCTACTAAAATCTCCAGGTCAGTTTATTATGCCAAGTTGTCTTGTAACCACAGCTGTCTTCATATTTCCACCTGGATGTCTTCTCCTTACCTCAAATTCAACTCACTTAAAGCTAGTTACTACCTCCTCCCTTAAGTTACTGGAGGGATCTCTGACCTCACACACAATCCATCCAGGAGCAAAATCATGAAGTTGCTTATCTTTGATTCATCTTCCTTTTTCACCTCCCTCTCAGAGTCAATCATTCACCAAGTTTTCCAGTTTCTTCTCCAATGTCTCTTCAAGCTGCTCATTCATTTTCATTTCTATAACTACCACCAAAATCCAGCTTCTCATGACCTCACCCCTCAATAACTAAGCCCATTTTCTAACTGGTTTCCATGTGTCCAGTCTGCCTTTCCCCTTCAACAAGTCTCCTTCCTATCCCCTAGATTGCTCTGTTGCCCATTCCCAGGTTCATCTCTTTGTTTATCTCATCCCACTGGCCTAGAATGCTACTATTACTTCCACAACTCCAAACCCTAGCCACACTATAAAGCCCCATGTGGCAAAATGTTCATTTTTGTGCCATTACTACCACCACCTAAGGTTTGGCATTTCTTGGGATTATAGCCTCAAGAATTTACTTTTTGTTTTATTTTGTTTCCAGTGTGACTCCTCATAATAAGTCAACAACAATGCATTCCCTGGCAAGACTTACTTAAATGCAAAGAAAAGAAAACATTTTATTACACACTTAAAAATTTATTTGAGAAAAACTTGATGTTAGGGAGTAACTACACATATATAGAGTGGATACAGAGATTGGTCTGCTTTAAGAGATTCACTGGACTAAAAGGAGACTGAGTTCTAGTCCAAGAACTGCCTCTAATAAACTATGTGACCTTTGGCAAATCATTTTATGTCTAGGCCTCAGTTTCCTTATCTATAAAATAAAGCGGATTGTCCTAGTTGTTTCCTAAGGTTCCCTCTCATACTCACATTCCACAATCCTACTATGTACAGAAAGAGAAGGCTGTTAGATGTTAATTGAGACAGGAAGTGAGACACAGAGGCTGTCCTCAAGGAGGTCAAAACCTTTCTGGATAAAGACCCACTATGGATATTTTTATCCAGCAACCTGAACAAAGCCATTGTCCAGGATAGGATCTCCTCACTTTGATCATTCAAAAAGATCATTTTTCCAGTTTGATTCATCCCTGTTTCTCCCTCATCCAAATTGGGATTCTTCTAAGTATCCCATCTTATCATCCCCAAATCTGCTCTCTCTCCATACAGGTTCATACAGAAAACTCACAAGAGGATTCTCTTTGCTTGCCTTTTGTCTATTACTTGGCTCTCTGAGTCCAAATTTTAATTTAATATTTAAACTTTTCCAATTCGCTGCGTACCTCTCACACCACTCTGGGCCCATTGGATTGAAGGCAGAGTCAGATTTTGTGAGGAAAAACTCCCCAATGATTAGAGTTATCCAGAAAGGGAGCAGACTTCTCCATATGGTTTTTATCAGAGAAAAGTCCTGCTCACATACAGTTTGGACTAGATCAGGAGTGATGAATCTACAGCCTTCAGGCCACATGTGGCCACCTAGATCCTTAAGAGCAGCCTTTTGACTGAATTCAAATTTTACAGAACAAACTTGTTTAGTCAAAATGCCACACTTAAGGATTCAGAAGGCCACACGTGGCCTGAAGGCTGCAGGTTCCCCACCTATGGACTAGATAATCTAAAGATCTTTTCCACTCTATGAGTCTATGATTCTGTAAGAGAGGACAGTGGCAGGTCTACACTAGATAGGACTAATTATGGGGCTTTTCCATATACCCAACTCAACTCTCACCATCCTCAGAGCCCTCCCACTTGATTCCAACATAACCTTTTTTCTTTTCTGAGGATCTAGACCTAATATTGGATCTTTTTTTCTGTTTTATTTGTTCTCTCCTTGTTTCATGCTTATATTCTCTTCCTGATAGTTATTCAGACCACTACACTCCCAAAATAGTTTCATTTTTTTATTTCCATAAAACTAAACACTCTATCATATACTTATTTCACATGTGTGTGTGTGTGTGTACACACATACATGCATATAAAAAGCTAGCATTTCTATAGTGCTTTGAGGCTTACAAAGTTCTTTACAAACATCTCTTTTGATCCTCAGAACATCCCTATTGATAAGCTCCCTGAGAGCAGGGACTGTCTTGAATTTGTATTAGCATCCCTACTACTTAGTACAGTGTATGTCTGACACATTTTGAGCACTTAAAAAGGCTTATTGATTTATTGGTTGATCTTTGTTTTACAGATGAGAAAACCAAGGTCCAGAAATGTTAAGTGATTTGTTTAGTGTCATACAATTAGTAACTATCTGAGGCTAGATTTGAACCTAAGTCTCCCTGACTCCTAGTCAATGATCTCATTGATGTTGGCAATAATCCTATGAAATATTACGATCCTCATTGTACTTATGGAGGAACTAAGGCTTAGAAAAGTTAAAGCGACTATGATTTAAGTTGGATGATTGACCTGGAATGATATTTGAAACATTGCTATTATAGAACTAATTGTCCCTTTGTAACATCATTTCACCCAAATATTATATTTTCAGGGAACCAATTAGAGACAATCCTTTGGAAAAATTCAACAGATAACTCTCTCACTTTCCAAAACATTGTCATTCCCTGTCCACTCCACTCCCCTATATGTGTTATTTCTTCTATTAGAAAGTAAACTCCTTGTAATAACATACACATTCAATTGGGTATCTTACCCTACAGGAAAGTAGGGGGAAAGGGGATAAGTGAAGGGATGACAGAAGGGAGGGCAGATTGGGGGAACGGGCAGTTAGAAGCAAACACTTTTGAAAAGGGACAAGGTTGAAGTAGAAAATAGAATAAAGGGGGGGTGGATAGAATGGAAGGAAGTATTGTTAGTCTTTCACAATATAACTACTATGGAAATGTATTGTGTAACTATACACGTATAACCTATATTGAATTGCTTCCCAGTGGGGATGAATGAGGAGGAAAGAAGGGAAAGAATCTAGAACTCAAAATTTTAAAAACAAATGTTAAAAAAATTAAAATGTTAAAAAAAATTGTTTTTTACATACAACCTGAAAATAAGATATATAGGCCCAGGGGTATAGAAATCCATTTTGCTCCACAACAGTGATTCTCACCTGTGGGTCATGACCCCTTTGAAGGTCAAACAGGGTCGCCTAAGACCACTGGAAAATACATATTTCCAATGTTCTTAGGAACCGAAACACTGCTCATCTGTCTCCAGGCGGGTCCATCCACATGTAAATATACCCACATACAAGTATTAAAGGGTCATGGCATTAGGAAGGTTGAGAACCACTGCTCTACAAGAAAGCAGGTGGGGGGAGGGGAGCTTGCAGGAGGATATAAGAGAAAACAGACTGGGGCAAGGGGTATTCAGTATGCTTGCTATCTTGGAGTGGGGGATAGGGGAGAGACAGGGAGAAAATTTGTAACTCAAAATCTTGTGGAAATGAATGTTGAAAACTAAAACAATAAATAAATTTTAAAATAATTAAATAAGAAAGTAAGCTCCTTGAGGACAGAGACTTTCTTCCCTTTTGTTTTACACTTAAGCATGCTTAGTATATAGCAAGCACTTAATAAATCCTTTTAAAAATCCTTTTACTCTAATTAAATTTAACTAGAAAGCAAAAAACAAAACAAAATCCTGCTGTTAATATAACCTGCCTGACCGATCATCAGATTTTCAGAGAACCATTTAGTGACCAAAGCCAGAGTGTGCCTTTTAGCTGCCAGTGTGGTACAATACAACAAGCAAAGGATTTGTAGTTGCCAGCCCTGGGTTGGTACCTACTCTCACCACTTACCAGTTATAGGACCTTTAGTAATGGCCACTTTAAGTTTCCTAAGCCTTACGAAGTTTCTTCATCTGCAAAGTGGAGATAACACTTAATACTCATTATCTCACAAGATTGTTGCCAACATCAATAAGGTAATAATGCGTAAAGTGCTTTCTAATCTTCAAAATGCTGTAGAAAGGTCAGTCATTATCACTGTCTCCCCCCAGAATCTTGCTGGGAACATTACAATTAAATGAGGGTTTTTGTTTTCATGATGATAGGGAAAAAGGTGAAAGCATTTTCAGATACTAATCAAGTCACATTGAAAATGAAATACTTGAAAGTATGCTTTTTTCCCTCTTAGAAACACATAGCTTACTAACCTCATGGGGCTGCTCCATTCACAGGTCAGCACATAAATTTGCAGCCATGCACTTTTAAAGCTGATTCAGCATAAGCAGAATCTGAAGACGTAGTCCTGCCATATTTAGGTCTGCCATTCATCTAGTCATCTTCTAGAATGTCCAAGGCCTAGACTAGAGGAAACTTGCCAAGGTTTAAAACACAGCAAAAACAGGCCCAGCTTTCCCATCTGATGCAAGGGTATTCTGCTCTGCATGAATGGGTCAAATAACACTGAGCTAACCAGAAATCTCTATTCCTTAACCAAGACCATAAATTATACAATCGTGTGTCATAAACAAGCTTGGAGATTTTAGTAGTTATAAAACATATAAACCCAGTTGTGAGTCGATCCTCGCCACCCTTTCAGAGTGTTAATGTTGGGTATCTTCCATACTCTTCTCCTCTGGGATTCCTTCCTTTCCCCTTATAGATTCCTCTCACATCTGAGGCATCCTTTCTAAGGAGGAAGCTTATCTTAAATTATTATTTAGCAAGCTATGAATCATCCTACAGATTCAAGATCATCTCAACAAGCCAAAATGCTGGGTTAATACCAATAAAATGAAATTTAACAGGGCTAAATGTAAATTCCTGTACTAGGGAATAAAAAAATACCAAGTAAAGGACCCAACTGGACAGAAGGTCAAGTGAAAAAAGATCTGAGGTTTTAGTTGAAATGATTCATGTAATTCAATGGTACAATGTATTTGAGAAGAGCTAATGCAAACTTAGACTATAGAGTACCTAAATAACGGAAAGTACTATTTCCTTTGTATTCTCATCTACACAGATCCCCATTTAGAAGATTGTCACATTGTAGATCCCATAAAGAAGAGTGTATGCAGAGAAGTTCAACTAGAATAGCAAACAGTCCAAAGACCTTGTCACAAAAGCAATAGCTGAAAGAATTCAATTTTCTCATTGGTAAATAAAAATTACAGTTCACATTTTTCTAGTGCCTTGTCATTTATAAAGTACTTTCCCCACAATAACTCTGTGAGATAATTGGCTCCACTATGTCATCTTGCCATCCACCTTCCTGGAAACCCCTCCAGACCACTCCTTCTGGAGAGACCACCCACTCAGCTTTAGAGCTCTCACCCTGCAGTCCATGCTATGTTGCTTGGTGTGGGAGTGCAACCTTTCATGACCTTCTCTATCTAGTCAGGCCCAGGCGTGTCTCTGGCCCTGGCCCCTTTCTTGCTCTTATATCACCAAAACCTTTCCAGTTATTCCTCTAGGAACATTAATCAGATAGATTCTGCCTCCGCTGCTCAATCTCCTTCCTTATGGTACCACTTACTACCCCTGTGACTCCCCATCTAAAAAATAAAATGAAACTAAAAAACCCAACAAACAAAAAAACCCTGGCCACCACTCCCCTAAACATAATTTCCTTGAGGATACTTTTGTATCTGTATTCCTACCACTTAGTATAGTCCTTGGCAAACAGCATTAATTAAATAATACTTAGTCACTCATTGAATCATCTAAGTCATCCCATTACAGAGAAGAGGAAATAAAGACTCAGAGGTGAAGGGACTTATCCAAAGTCATATAACAGGTAAATGTTAGAGCTGGAGTTCAAAGCCCAGTCTTCTATCAGTCCAATGGTCTTTCCATGACAGCACATTTCTTTATTCATTGATTATTTAGATCTTAGAGACCTAAGATGTCTTCTAATGATCCTTTAAGTCTAATCAAACAATGAGTAGACAAAGAAGAAAACCAGAAATCTAAGGAGACACATGAGATTATCACTAGATTGCTTTTGGCCAAAGTTCACTCTAAAGACTTGATTGTCACATTCAGACATGTAAAAGTCAGTCATGTAAAAGGGAACAGAATCATTAAATTACTTCAAATGACCAGGCTAGAAAGAATGGGGAGGAATTATAGAAGGGAGAATGAATAGAGCTCCTCAGTGGTGGAAAAGGATGCTCTGGAAGACTGCAAGTCCTTTTGCTAGATAAATTGGAGCTGGGGCTGAATGGGCATACATCAGAGATGCGGCAGAAGCTCCGGAATTAGGTGGAAGGGTAGACTAGAGGACATCTAAGGTCCTTTCCAACTCGTTATTCTAGATCTCATATGACTCTATAAATACTCTCTACTACTACTACTACTACTACTACTACTACTACTACTACTACTACTACTACTACTACTACTACTACCAGTACTACCACTACTACTACTACTGCTACTAATAATAATAATAACTCGGATTTGCATATCACTTTAAGGTTTGCAAAGTGCTTTACAAATATTTCCTTTGATCTTTACTACTACTGTGGGAGACAGGTGCTAGTATTATTCCCTATTTTATAGAAGTGGAAACTGAGGCAGACAGAGGTTAAATGACTCATCTGGAGTTACATAAGTAAGTGTATGAGGTTAGATTTGAACTTAGGTCTTTGTGACTATAGGTACAGCATTGACACTCAGCTACCTCTAAGGAAGTAAGAACACAGACTAGGAGTGGGAGAGTCAATGTAAAGTTCTCAGTCTCGAATTCAAGTCCCAAAACAAGGACAGCATGGAGGGAGGACAGGCAATAATCATCCAAAACTAAGGCAAGACTTGCACCCTAGGCAGTTGTTAAAGTCAGAAAATACACACAGGGATTGGGGTTCAAGGCAAGACATACCTGGTGCCTACCAGGTAGAGAAGCTCCTATCCCCTTCCATTTACAATAGGAGTTGAAGACTAGCCCAATAGAATACAGTTACCTGAAACTTCTAGATTTCTCTCCTCCTCTACCCTCCCCAATACACACACACACACACACACACACACACACACACATACACACACGAGGTCTACTGCAACTGATGATATCTATCAGGTACTGACAAATTAGAAGGAACCATCTAAAGCACTGATTCTCAACCTTCCTAATGCCGCGACCCTTTAATACAGTTCCTCATGTTGTGGTGACCCCCAACCATAAAATTATTTTTGTTGCTACTTCA
>CM053594.1:270721632-270740034 GCA_028646575.1 Pseudocheirus occidentalis
ACACACACACACACACATACACACACGAGGTCTACTGCAACTGATGATATCTATCAGGTACTGACAAATTAGAAGGAACCATCTAAAGCACTGATTCTCAACCTTCCTAATGCCGCGACCCTTTAATACAGTTCCTCATGTTGTGGTGACCCCCAACCATAAAATTATTTTTGTTGCTACTTCATAACTATAATTTTGCTACTGTTATGAATCTATCTGATATGCAGGATGTTTTTTCATTGTTACAAATTGGACATAACACACAGGTTGAAAACCACTGATCTAAAAGAAACTATCCTTTACTCTATATATGGGATCCAAAACCTACCTTTTTTTAAAAATGAAAACATCTTTCAAAAAAACTCTTCATTACAACAGCCTTTCTTCTCCTTCCACCAATGTTTCAGGTTAAAAAGGAGAATTTAGTGAAATAGTGAAAAGAGTACCCCAAAAGTGGAAACAAGAATACAGCCTGCCTAAAAATTCTACACTTAGCATAATCAACAAAGTTGTTAAAAGTCTTTCAAACTCTTTCCAATCAGTATCCAAAGTTGATTAGTCACATACCATCAAAAAATTCAACCTTGAAAAATTCCGCATGGTGAAAGGCCCAGAGGCTAATTAGAAATGCACTGGAGTCTTAGGGCTGAGTTCCACCTGTCACCGTTCAGTGATCGGCCCAAGAGGTATTCTGTATACCGGCACTGACTGCTATCCTGTCATGTAAAACTCATAGAAACACCATTAACTCAGTAGGGGGTCTGGCAAACACTGGAAAAGTCCAGCTTGGCCAAACAAATATTAACTCTCACAAGCTTCTCAAGAGATGACTGATCAACATTCCTGAGCAAAATTCTGCAGAATGTCATGCAGGGTGATATATTCTGTTTTATTTATTCTTTGGCTGACTCTCAGAGCAGTAACTCATGGATGCTGTACATATGTAAATAAAATAATAACTATTCATAGATCTTTGCATATTGTTATTGAAAAACTCGTCCCTAACTTTAATCCTCCCAAAGAATGCCTCTGAGGTAAGCAAAGTGTTATCAGTCCTGTCTTTTAACAGAAGAGGAAACTGAGCCTTAGAGGGGTTAGTATGTCATCACTCACTCAGAGTCACAGAATTTGAACTCGGATTGCTACCTCTAAATTCAATGCTTTTCTAATAACTGCTTATATATATATATATATATATATATATATATATACTTACATGGTATTGCCTGTAGATTTCTTGACTAGAGGAGTGATTTTTTTTTTACCAGTCCTAGCATGAAGCACAATGACTTCCATATAGCAGGTGATTAATAAACATCCATTAAATTAAATAAAGGACTTAAACTATTGTGTTATCAGCAAAAATCATTGTATTTTCCCCTTGCTTTGATTACATTTATATTTTCTAAAATACTATAGATATGCATTTTAAATAGTATTTTTCCAATTACATGTAAAGACATTTTTTTAACATTCATTTTTATAAAATTTTGAGTTTCAAGTTTTCTCCCTCTTTCCCACTTCTACTCCCTCCCTAAGATGGTAAGCAATTTGTATAGATTATTATATGTAAAATCATATAAAACACACTTCCATATTAGTCATGTTGTAAAAAACATGCACAATAAAGTTTAAATAGTATGCTTTAATCTGCATTCAGACTCCATCAATTCTATCTCTAGATGTGGACAGCATTTACCATAATGATTCTTTTGGGAATTTTCTTGGATCATGATATTGCTGAGAAGAGCTAAGTTAATCACAGTCGATTGACCTACAATGTTGCTGTTACTGTGTACAATGTTTTCCTGGTTCTGCTCACTTCACTTTGGAAATACTTTTTTTTCCCCATTGCTGCTGATTCCTCCCATGCTCTGCCAGTAAGTATCTTCCCCTTCGCAATCAAGAAGTGTAGCTAAGCAATTCAAATCAACATACTGGCTGCACAACTTCTGCCTCATTCTGAACTCACAGCTCACTCTCCACAAAGAGGCATGTTCTAATAAGAGATAATTAAAATCAGGATTAGTCACTGCATTGATCAGAGCTCTGTTGGCTTTCAAAGCTGTTTTCCTTTATGTTCCTGTGATCCCACATGTGGTATTTTCAAAGGCTAGAGGAAGCTGCTTTTATTAATAACATAACACTGAAATGGTAAAACAAAGAGCAGGAGGAACTCCCTTACTCAATAAACTCTAATGGCTCCCTCTCACTAGATCAAACAGAAAATCATCTGTTTGAGGTCTGCAAGGAAGAATTTTTAGAGTAGAGGGGGAAATAGGGAGTGGGAATGGCCAGCAATAATAGAAATCTACTTTACCCAATAGGGAAATAAGGGAATAAAATATGGGAACGGGGGTATGATAAAAGAGAAGGTAGATTAAAGGCAGCAGTGGTCAGAAGAAAAACAGAATTTTGAGTAGGGATGAGAGAGACAGACAGAGAGACACAAAGAGAAAGAGAGACAGACACAGAGAGAGAAGAAAACCAGGACTAAGGGAAAAACACAAATAATTATAACTGTTAATGTGAATGAGATGAGCTCACCCATAAAACAGAGGGCAGAATGAATTAGAAACCAGAACCCAACAATATGTGGTTTACAAGAAACACATTTGAAATAGAAAGACACAAACAGAACTAAAATAAGGAGCTGGAGCAAAGTCTATCATTCTTCAGCTGAGGTAAAAAAAACAGCAGAAATAGCAGTATGATCTCAGACAAAGCAAAAGCAAAAACAGACCTAATTAAAAGAGAATCCTGGAAACTATGTTTTGCTAAAAGGTACCGTAGACACTAAAGTAGCATAAAGAATTTTACAGCGAGTTTCTCTGATAAAGGTCTCATTTCTCAAATATATAGAAAACTGAGTCAAACATGTAAAATTAAGAGTCATTCCCCAATTAATAAATGGTTAAAGGATATATACAGGCAATTTTCAAAAGAAGAAATCAATATTATCTAGAGTCATATGGAAAAATGCTCTAAATCACTACTGATTAGAGAAATACAAATTATAATTCTGAGGTACTACTTCACACCTATCAGAAATGACACATATTAGAGAGGGTGAGGGAAAATAGATTAATAAATTTTTGGTGGAGTGGTGAACTGGTCCAATCATTCTGGAGAACAATTTGGAACTCTGTCCTAAGGACTATTAAACTGTGCAAACCTTTTGACCCAGTATTACCACTACTAGGTCTCTATCCCAGAAAGAGCAAAGAAAAAGGGAAAGGACCCATATGAATAAAAAATATTTATAACAGTTCTTTTTGTGATCATAAAGAATTGGGAAATTGAGGGGATATTCATCAACTGGGGAATGGCTAAACAAGTTGTACCACATAGTTGTGAGGCCTCCATAAACATGAAGTACTATTGTGCTATAAGAACCACCCCACAAGGGAGGTGGTTTCAGAAAAAACATGGCAAAACCTATACGAACTGATGCAAAACGAAGTGAGATGAACTGGGAGAGCATTGTGCACAGTAATAACAATATCATAATGATGATCAGTTATGAAAGACTTGGTTACTTTGATAAATAAACTGATTCAAGACAATTCCAAAATATTCATGATGAAAAAAATGCTATCCACCTCCAGAGTGAACCCTGACGACCCTTGAGTGTAAAATGAAACATACTTTTTTCACTTTTTCTTTTAAATTTTTTTTGCTCTTTTTGAGAATGGCTACTATGGAAATGTCTGCATAATTTCACATGTATAACTGATGTAATTTTGTTTGCCTTCTTGGTGGGTGGGGAAGTGTGGGAGGTACGGAGAGAATTTGGAACTCAAAATTTAAAAAGAAAAAATGTTTAAAATAAATAATAAATTTGGGAGAAAGAAAAAAGAAAGAAAACCCTCTTTCATTCACAGCTTTTCACAACTTGGTCCCCTCTTACCTTTCCCGTCTTTTTACATTTTACCCTCCCCCATGAACAAGATCCCATCTCCCACCTCCAGGCATTTTAATTAGCTCTCCCCAGTACCTGGAATGTTCTCCCCTCCTCATCTCCACTTCTTGCCGACCCTGACTTCTTTCTAGACCCATTAAATCCTATCTTTTAGAATCTGGGACTTCCTTGCTCCCCCTTAATTCTAAGGCCTTCGTTCTGTGGACTCTTTCCAGTTTCTTCTGTGTACAGAGGGGCTACACATCATTGTTTGCATGTTGCTTCCTCCATTGGACTGTGAGTTCCTTGAGAATAGGAACTATATTTTGGCCTTTTTGTACCCCCAGCTATTAGCAGTGTCTGGCATAGAGTGGGTGCCTAGTAAATATCTACTGATTCACTGTATGACAAAGATACAGAAAGTGGGAGAAAGGGGGAAAACGAAAGGATGGGAGGCTTTGATATTGTCCGACAGCTAACAAACACTTCCACTGAATTCCAGTTGTACGGTGGCCACAGCAGCAGCCCAAATGCCTGGACAGGAAAAGAATAGAAAATATCCTTTAAGGAATTTCAAATACATTTGGAATCATTGCTGACTCAAAGGAAAAGCTATAAGAGGCAGACTCATTATCCTATTAGTTCCCTTTTTTTATTCTTTGGCTCTTCTCTACTGGCAACTCATTTACTTGTCATCCCTATGTAAGAGTGAAGGTTGATTGATTAAATCAATCAAATCATCCCAACTATTTAAAGCAAATGTAGGGATGCTATATTTATTTGGTGAGTACACGCTGAGATTGTTCACTGAGTGTGAATAAACCCAGAATACCTACCCAGGTACTAAGGAATTATATTCCCTATAGATAAGGGACTTGTCCATTCCCCTGGGGGCCCTTAGAAAATCAGCGGTGCCAAATTGAATGGAGCATCTGAACATTTGCTAGTATTTTAAAAAAAGCCTTTCCATCCAAGACCCCTGAGAAGGAATCACTTGGAGGAAGAGAGGGGCAAGAGTCAGGGGAAGAAAGGATGTAAGGGAGAGAAGACTTCAGGCTCAGCTTCAGTCTTCATCCCCAATTCCTAACTCAATTTGGATTCTCTCAACAGCATCCTGTAGCCCCCAGATAGAAGCAGCTGGAAGCAGCCTCTGCAAGGAGAGCCAAGGACAGACTAGATGAGATGAGGAAAGTAGATCCAAAGGCTCGATAGAGACCTCAGCAGAAAAGCTGCACTGTAACCAACTTGAGGACTCCGGAAGAAGGACTTCTAGGAAGTGTGAGTTACATATTTGCCACATATGGTCTGTAAGCATGAACCCACTTTCCCTGGATCTCTAAGTATGTCACAGACTTGAGTGTGTCACAGACTTCTAAAAGGAGACTTTGTACCAACTGTTGTTACTTTAGTAGGTATCCATTTCTAAAAAAGCTAATTATGTCTGAGTGACTAATTTATATCAACTGATAATCATATGAGGAAGCATGTGTCACAGGGACGAGAGGGCTGTGAGTTTATAGCATCAGAAAAACAGCCCCCCTGATCCCTTTAGGCTGGCTACCCTCTGGACTCCAAGGAAAATTGGGGACCCAGCCTGACAGTGCCAGTGGTGTTTGGGAAAACATCTCAAAGGCATATTGGGGGTATTTGCTAAGGCTTAGCTAATATCACCAGCACCCTCACTAAGTGGAAGCAAAACTCCTCAAGATCTTTTTTTTAAGTAAAGTTTTGTTGAACATCTTGTTATTACATTGCTTAAATCTCCCCTGTATCACTCTTACTTCCCCCTTCAGGAGTTATCCCATATAATAAATAATATTTTAAAAGACAAATGAAAAAGAGAAAGAAGATAAAAATCAGCAAAAGCAATCAATTTGTTGAAAAAAATCTGAAATATATGCAACACTCCACACTCACAAACCTCCCATTTCAGCACAGAAGCATCACTTCTTTGGGGCCAAGCTTGTTCTTTGTCATTGAAACATTCATTTTTTTTACTGGTTGGTAGTTGTTCTTTCCATTTACATTGATTTGTGTATATTATTTTCTTGGCTCCAATTACCCCACTCTACATCAGTTAGCATAAATTTTTCTATGCTTTTCTCTTTTCGTTATTGTCAGAGATTCTTACAACATAGTAAATAGTCTATTACATTTACATACCACAATTTGTTTGGCCATTCTCTAAGTAATGGGATTCTAATTTGTTTCCAATTCTTGGTTAACATAAAAAGTGCTGCTCTAAAAATCGTGGTATATATGAAGTCTTGCTTTTTATCAATTATCTACTGGGGATACATTCCTAGTAATAGAATCTCTAAGTGAAAGGGTCCATTTATTTGCATAATTCCAAATTGTTTTTCAAAATTACTACACTCATTAAAAGTTCTGCCAACAAAGTACCAGTGTGCCTATTTTCCCACAATCAAGACCAGTTTTGAAAAAAAATATTTCCCCAACAGAACTCTTACAAGGCTGGTGTACTCAAATCTTCTTTATGAACAAGTTGAAAAGACCACAGTGTATACCCCTATAGAATTGTAATAGTAAAAAAAAAAAAAAAGTCTTGTTTCGCTATTGCAGTGTGCTAAATTTACCTCTGTGGCCATTTTGTCTTTAAAAAATTCATGTTAATTTATATTACATCCTAGTACCCAAAGTCTACTTCAAGATTCTCCAAAACAGAAATAAAAGCGGCCTATGAGAGATTTGGCACAGAGGGGAGGGAAGGAAAAACAAGCATTTGCTAAGTGCCTACTTACTATATGCCAGGCATTGCGCTAAGTGTTTTACAAATATTATTTCAATTTATATCCACAAAAATTCCAAGAGGCAAGTACTATAATTATCCTCACTTTATAGTTCGTAAAACTGAGGCACACAGAGATGAAGCAACTTGCTCAGAGTCACACAGAAAGACTGGAACTCAACCCTTCCAGACTCCAGGTCCAGCACTCCATCCACAGTGTCACCTAGATGCCCAGTGGAACAACAAAGTTGGAATCTAATGTATCTGAGATTTTCTAATTGAACTAAAAGGTAATAGATTTAGGGCAGGAAAGGACCTTACAAAGTCATCGGGTACAATCCTATCATTTTACCAGCAGCTGGGTGGGCACCATAGTACATTGTACATGTAGCACTGAAGTCGGAAGAACCTGAGCTCAAATTGGGCAAGTCATTTAACTTCTGCCGGCCTCGGTGTCCTTATCTGTAAAGAAGGATAATAATAGCACCTGCCTGCCAGGGTTGTTGTGAGGATCAAATGATAATTATGAAGCTCTTAAGCATAGCATCTGACCCATTTTAAGGGATGTGTGTATGTGTGTGTGATCATCATTATGTTTTTTTATTGCAAATTATGAAACTGAGACATAGAAATGTTAAGTGATTTGCCAAGGTCACTCACATACTAAGGGGCAGAGACTCTACCTGAAACCAGGTCCTGTGATTGCAAATCCTAAGCTCTTTCCTCTCTTCATTGGAGAGTAACTGAAATCAATCATGCTGATTCCCACTTTGCTTTTGTTTATCCCTTGTTTATATCCTCTGTTGCAATAATCTTCCCAAGGTTATTGGACAACTCTTAGAACAGTGGTTCTCAACTTTCCTAATCCTGAGACCCTTTAATACTTGTATGTGGGTGTATCTGCTTGTGGGCCTGCCTGGAGATGGATAGAGGAGCGGTGTCTTGGTTCCTAAGATCATCGGAAATATGTGTTTTCCAATGGTCTTAGGCGACCCACAAAGGGGTCGTTTGAGACCCCCAAAGGGGTCGCAACCCACAGGTTGAGAACCGTTGTCTTAGAGGGACGCCTAACTCACCTAGCAGTAACATCTTCCATCTACAAGATCCTGATCCACACCCAGTCACTAGTATCTTCTCTCCAAGACTCCCTTGTATTCATTTTGAATGTATTCTCTGTGTATATATGCATGATAATATACATATATACAATGTGTCTACACATATACATATACATACACACATACACAGCTCACATATCATCCCTGTTACCCTGAGCATCAGGCAATTCTCTAAAGCACTAGATTAAGTTAGAGATGGGCTGCATCATCATTGCATGGAGGGAGTTCCCCTACTATTCCGGTATGATTTTCAGACCAATTAAAATGCCTAGACACCCAAGCATTATTATAATCTTGGTATTTAAAACTTCACAATCTGGCCACCTCCTTCCATTCTCAACTCCTTGAGGGCTGGCACTTATTTTCTTTTGCTCTTATATCCATGGTACATTGTACCTAGTACATCACAGGTGTTTAATAAATGCTCATTGATTGATTAGCATACTATGAAAGAAGCAGGAGAAGCTTAATCACAACTTGCAGGTTGGTCGAGTGATTGTCAAATAGATTTAAAAACATACCTGAGCGTAAGTTTATTTTGTTTTAATGCGCTTTTTATGTAAAGTCAAAGGCATGATTTTGTAAGAACGGTTTCTCTTCAAAAATTGCATGTTCGTGTAGGTTTCTCTATTGATGCCAAGAGATGGAAGACTGAAAATTAAATACCGTGGAGAAAGATAAGCAGAAAACTGAATCACTGGAGTGACAAAATGCATGAGGTTCTTTTCAAGTAAGGGAGTTTGGAACATTCTTGAAAAAGTTCCATCCTATGAGGCCCACAGAATACCAAGAAAGACTCACTAGTCATGAACACCAGGATACATGGAATGCTTCTGGCCAAGGAGCTGTACCTGGAGTCAGAAGAGATTCCCCACTCCTTACACTTACTTACAAGCCGTTTGACAATAGCAGGTCTCCTAATTTCTCAGAATTGTAGCTTCATCCTCAGTAAAATAGAGATGATAGCCATCATGCCTCCATCCCACAGGGTAGGCAGTGGCAAGAATCAAGACAGAATATACAGTGCTTTGTGAACCTTAAAACACCAGGTAATTGTCAGTTACTATCGGAATTCTGTTACTGCATCCAGAAACAATATATATGTCCTAGTGTTTATAGGAAATACAAAGGGATACATTTTCACAAAGATTCTTTAAAGAGTGATGGAAAAGACAGATTACAATCATATGATGAAAAAGTATAAAATACTATGTGGGGTAAGAATAAGGTAGGAGAAAGGGGGTAAAAGGCTAATTGGAAGAGACACTAGAGGCAAAAAAGAATCATAGAATCTTAAAGTCTCAGGACTGGAAGAGACCCCAGAGACCATGCATCTAGTATCTATCCAAAATTTCCTTCATAGCAGACCTAACAAGTGGTCAGTCATCCAGTCTCCACTTGAAGACTGTAAAGCAGTTGAACCTGCTACCTCCAGAGGCAGCCCATTACACTTTAGGATAGCTCTATGGTTTGGAAGTTTTTCTTTTGTTACATCCAAACTAAACCTTCTTCTCTACCAGTTTCCCCTACTGTTAGTTCTATAATCTTGTACAAACAGAATATAACAATTCTCCAAGTACTTGAAGGTAGCCACTTAAGGCTTCTCTTATCTAGTCTAAACATCCATAATTTATTCAACATATTTTCGTATAATATGGTCTCCAGTCCACTCACCACTCTAGGCGGCCACTCTTTTCTGAGTGCTTTGGGGTAGATTAAAATGTACCAGTATTAAAGAAAAAAAATTAGAAAGTCAAAAGAGAGCATATAGTCAAAGAAGTACACTCTTGTAGGTAGTGAGAAAGGATAGGTTTAACAGTACAGGTAAAGTCTTGAAAATAATAGAGATACCTCTTCTTTTGAGATAGGAAGGAAGGATGAAGGTCTGTGAATTTCTTCTATTATGACAACCATTTCAATATAATTGGCTTCCTTTGTAATCCTATCTGCATTATTTTATACATTTGAAAACATTATTCTGAGAAAAGTTGTCCATAAGCTTCATCAGAATGACCAAGAGGTCCACAACACAACAAAGGTTAGGAACCCCTGATGATGAGGTGGAAATGAATGGAGATGATGCTGAAGACTTCTACCTTCTTAGTAAAGTAGAAGGTAAAGTCAACTTCTAAGAGTGAATGGTGATTGGAATTGGCCAAATGGAAGCGAATGACTCCATGGGACAACAAGAAATAATAAAATAAAGACAAAAGCCTGAAAAAAATAGAAAAAAATGTGAAAAAATATCACAGGAAAAACAACTGACCCAGAAAACAGTTTAAGCAAAGATAATTTAAGAAGCAATGGACTACCTGAAAGTCATGAACAAAAAAGAGCCTAGACATTATTTTTCAAGAAATCAAAAAACTGTTCAGATATCTCAGAACCAGAGTAAAGTAGAAATTCAAAGAACCACTGATTGCCTACTGAATTTCAAAAAAGTGAATGGTGAGGGTTAGATGAAATTAAGGACCTAAATAGAGTGCACTTGAACATTAAAGAGAGATGATAGAATAATTACTAGTAACAGAGAGGGCCAATTGAAGTTCTAATTATAAGGTTCCTCCAATTTCCACTCCCACCTAACCTTCCCTGTTTTAAAGGAAAAAGTCCACTTTCCATCACACTGCATGCTTTTGTACTTTTCTGGACCAATATGATTTTTCATCATATCACTTTTCACTAGATAGCAAACTCCATGTATAAACATAAAGGGCAAGAACTGTTTCCTTTTTTTGTCTTTATATTCCCAGAAAACAGAGTGCCTTGTTCATAGTTGGTGCTTAATAAATGCTACCCCTTGACAAACTGTTTCCTTTTCAGCACCTAATACAAAGGGAGGAAGGAAATATGAGAGAACTAAATTAGCTAAACAAACTGCCACAGCCCAACTTATCAACATACAGGCACTCCCAAGGCTGGTACTACCCAGGAAATTTCTTTCTCTGGCTCCATTTTCACCTTGGCTTCTGACATCTCTTGGGCTGGAAAAGTTCACTCTCAGGAACTCTCCTTTCTGGCCTGGTATGCTAGAAAGTTGTGCCAGTACATGGAACTCCAATGAATCCCTTCCCTAAAGCAGTCATTACTGGCTAATGAGGGAGAGTAGACTGAAAATGCATAGGCTTATCTCACCTCAGAACACAGGTGTTTTTTGACTGTGTTCTCATCTATTGAGGAAAAATAAGCCAGTCAATGATCTAAGGAGCAGGTCCAGTCACTGAAAACCAATGAGCATTTGAGCATCCTTTCAGTAAGGTTCCAATGGACATGGCACCACTCTCTATAAGGAGGGACCTTCCTGACACCAGGTAATGGCTTACACTTCTTATGAGCTGATAAGACTGAATAGGCAGATCACATCAGAGCACTTTCCTGATTAATATTCTCACTCTTTCCTTTTACATCCCATTTTTGTTTGACAAGTGCTTTTAAGGCAATGAGAAATATTGTCACCATACTGTAAAATATGGCAGATTTTTTCCTCAGACTGATTACTCATTTTTAATCTGCAGTCATCAGCTGTCTTAAGAAGATAATAGCTAGCATTTATATATCTAGAATTTATACAGCACTTTCTATAGCTAGCAATTTATATAAGCACTTCAGCTTTTTTGCAAAGCATTTTACATATGTCATCAGCTCCTCAAAATAATCCTGTGAGGTGGTTAATATTATTGCCTCCATTTTACAGATGAAGAAACTGAAGCCGAAAAAGTTTAGGTGACTCGTCCAGGGCCAAACAGTGCGAGAGGCAGGATTTGAATTCAGGTCTATCAGCACCTAGCAGTTCCTAAAACACTGCTACTAAGTCCCATGACATTTTTAGCCATGGAAAAGTCTTTGCTTTAAATACAATTGGGTCAAACTACTTATTCACCACATGCAACTTTGATCAGTCAAATAACATGGAAGAAGACTGCTTGTCAGTATAGCTGAGTAGCTAGCACATTGGGTTAATTAAGACTAATGACTTAGAATCACATGATTATGCTTCAGCAGTCTGGGGACTCTGCCAATATGTTTGCAATTTAGAATGTTAAGTCAACAGTGATCAAGAAGATTTTGTCTTTATGATAACCAAGAACAAGCTATCTAAACCTCCAATTATTAACAGGTTCTGTTCTACAATGCTATAACCAACACTGAAACTATTTCCCATAAAATTAACACATGTACATGCAAAGGTGGCTTATATTTGTTGATAGAATAATTTTCATTGTTCTTTAAAACAATTATTATTTCTTCATTCATTCTACATATGCATTGTTGCTCAACCATTTCTACTCACTGGTTGGGATGAATGACTTGGCAACAATAAAATGGATACATGACTATCTGTCCCAGAGCTAACACTTGTGAGAAGACACTTGTAATATCCTTAGGAGTTTTTTCACAACCTGCTCCTTTTCTTGTCTTTTCCAGTTAGAGCTGTATGCTTTCCTAAGAAGTTTGGTGATCAAAACTGTCAAAATTACTCCAAGGCAGGTAGACACTTTAGGAAGACCATAGAGGAGCTTCTGTCTCTCTTCTTCATCTCCCCTACCTTTTAGTGGATGCCAAGAACTCTTTTCAACACAGGGTTCTCATTCTACAATGAGAGAAAAGATTAAAATTGCAAATGCTCCTGAGAGGAATCTGTAGATAAATTCACATTTTCTTCAGGTAGGTTTTAGAGGTAGGTTAAAGGAGAAAGCAAGAGAATGCTAAATCCCTCTGGGACAAGGGCTACCACTTAGAAAGGAAAAGGAACAGAAAGGGTAGTTTACCTACTTCAAGGGTTTCCTGGGCCCTCCTTCTATGCAGAATTGGATACTAAAGGCCTATTTCAGACAAAAAACAAGTCAAGATGCAATGACCTAATCAATTAAATGTACTAATACTTTAATAATAAGAGTGGGGTCTGGCTACCCCAACAATTTGCCATTCCTGCTGCCCTGCCTATATATTTTTTTACATTACCACCACAGCCCATCCCCCTAGACACCTCATCTAGAACTGGCCTTAAATGGGCACTGGGTTTGAAGAGGAGACAGTGGTCTCAGGCCTTTAAGAAGGAATTTGCAGAAAGGGGAAAAGAAGAAGGAGGGAAGCTCAGTGACCCCCCATCACCACCAAAAAAAAAAAGAGGGAGAGAGAAAATGAGTTCTAGAGGCACCCAGCTTGGAAGGCACTCATACCTATGTATGCATTTGAATGAATGAATGAATGAACGAACAAATGAATGAATGAATGTGGTGATCTTCATTTTCAAAGAGGACCATGATATCAGGAAGATGATGACATGACTTGCAACTGAACTGAATTTGAGTGAGGGAGTTCCATGCAAAATCACCAGACTCACTTTCTCCTCCAGAGCCATCTGGGTCCAGTGGCCAGATATAGATCAGGATGACTGGAGATGGTCCAGGATGCAATGGGAGACCTTGGCCTTTTTAAGCTAAGGCCTTTCCAGGTTCTCACTTTGAATGAGACAACTCATTCCGTCAATAAGTCTGTCAAGATATGGCACCTTTAAAAACATCAAATTTGCTGGGGAAGACCCTTCAGGTTGTTGACTGAAAGAGAAACAATTACTATATATACTCACTAGATCCAGGAGGACCCAAAAAATAGCCAGTAAGTGGTACTTGGGCAAGGACCAATTGTTGTCTATTCAATGAAAATGAATAAGTGAATGAAGCATTTATTAAGCACTTACTATGTGCAAAGTACTGTACTAAGTGCTGAGGATACAAACAGAAAGAGTAAAGGAGCCCCTCTTATCTGTGTATGTCCAAAGTCTGACACTAAATTCACCCTGCCTTGCCCTCTCTTTCTCTATTCTCTTTTTTACCCCTTTGGTGATTTTTTTAAAATCTCCATGTAGAGCATTCAGAAATGTTCATCTGCTGCCTGGAATTAAGTTAAATTTGCCCAAGAAAAATGTATTACAGGCTTCCAATGCCAAACCACTCATGCAGTGGGATCAAAGATTGTTCCTTCAAATTCCCCAGATTTCACCTTTCACTTATCCCAGTATAACCTTCCTCCACTCTGTAGTACTACACATGCAGTTGAACGACAACCACTGTCATCTGTTTCTGCTTTTGTATGCTTTTAAAACATGCTAATTAACAGACTCCCCCATCTGAATCTGATCATTCTAGATTCTCTTGCCTCTTCAAAAGCCTCAGTTTTCTACTCCCCTTTCCCAAGAATCACTGCTCTACCTGTGATGCCAGTGAAATCTCATTTGTATTTTCTAGGTTTCATGTTGACTCTGGGACAGTATAAACATGTCTACCAGCAAATATACTTCAATTATCCTGGCACTAGAGAGATGTGGAAGTTCCCAGTTCACAATGACTTGTGGGATGGGTGTGTGTGTGTTTAGAATGCAGGCATATACAAACAGTGCTTTGTTTAATGAATTCTTTATATAAGCAGTGAATACATGAATGCTTCTATTTTATCAGTGAGGAACCCTTAATGTGGGAACTGCTTCCACTAACTCATATAATAACCTATCTATGACTATCTGACATAGAACTCATATACACACACATGTGTGTTGACATATATGTATATGTGTGTATGTGTGTATAGACACATATGTCTTTAGGAATCACCTGAATTGCAATGGTTAAGTAGCTTACTTAGGTTCATACACTGAGTAAATGTCAGACACAGTATTTAAACCCAAGTCTTTCTGCTTCTGAGCTCAACACTCTAATTACTGCTTCTAAAAGGCCAATAAGGACTTTAAGATACTGTGAAAAAGAATAAAGCAGAGATACTAGCTATTGATAAATATGGGAAAATCCTAGGAAAGACAAGAACTTAATATTTCAAAGGAATTGGGTTTTCTTGGCAAAGATACTGGAGTGGTTTGCCATTTCCTTCTCCAGTTCATTTTATAGATGAGGAAACTGAAGGAAATAGGACTAAGTGATTTGTCCAGTGTCACATATCTAGTAAGTGCCTGAGGACACATTGGAACTCATGAAGATAAACCTTCCTGATTCCAAGTACACTGATCTGTCCACCGGACCACCTAGCTGCCCTTGTACACAATAGAGATAGTAGGATCAAAACTTTCATTTCAAAGTAAAATCATATATGTTTATACTTATTCACACGTAAAATATATTTACACAGAGAGAAGAAATTGTAATATAGTAAAATCATGAGAAACATTTTTAAAAATTATTTGCTTTTTTAAAAAATCCCTGCATCAATTAATACAATTGAAATGCCTGGTATTTATAGTATTAAAAGATGGTTTTCTAGTATCAAAAATAAAAAAGATTAACCATTAAAAGTCAACACTGTTTCAGTAGAAATAGGTCATTCTAATGCTATGTCTCTTTTTATTAAGTTATTAGACTGGTAGATTAGGGGGATGCTATGAACATAAGTTGCCCATATTCCAGCAAAATATTTTACAAAGTTTTACATGCTCCAGATGATCTTACAATTAGGTGGAATTAAAACTACTTGAAAGACTCAACTCAAACTCTAGTTATTAATGGGCCAATATCAAGTTGAAAGAAGGCTTCCAATCAGGCACCCCAGGGATTTATTTGTGCTTGATCCTAAGCTGTCTGACATTTTTATCAATGATTTGGATTTATAGATAAGCCTGCTTATCAAGTCTGTAGTCAACTGAAAACTGGAAGGCTAACTAAACATGCTAGATGACAGGATCTGACAAAGCCTGCAAGGTTATAAAAGTCAGAAAAAACTAACAAGGCAACACTTAATAGAGATGAATGTGAAGTCGTACCCAGTTTCAGAATTTTAACCCATGGTTAGACAGTATTTTGTCTGAAAAAAGATCAGTGGGTCATAGTGAACTGTAAGCTCAATATGCGTGTGGTGTATCACCCCAAAAAATTAGTGCATATCTAGGTAGCATGATGAGAGATATAACCAGAACATAGGAGGAGACAGTCTTACTGTCACGTGCCTTGATCCTACCATATTTATAATAAGTTCAGTCTTGGGTGCCGTATTCTAAGAAAAGACTCAAATAAGAATGTCTAGATGAGGGTGGCCAAGATGAATGATCTCAAAAACTATGCCACTATATGAGGAGTCACTGAAATAAATAAAGAAGAGAAAGTTTGAGTTCATGATGATAGCTGCCTTCAAGTATTTAAAGGGCTATTATGAGGAAGATAGGTTTTAAATTTGTTCTGCTAATATCTCCTTTCCCCTGTGGCAGGACTAGAATCAACGTATGAAAGTTAGAGACAGATTTCTACTCCACTTGAGAAAAACTTCCTAATCGTTAGAACTATCTCAAAGTTGAATAGGCCATCTTGGGAAGTAATGAAGTTCCCCCTTCACTAAAATTTTTCAAGTAAAACCTTTTCCCCCTTCTTTATTCATTCATTTGTCTATCTTTATTTAGCAGTAGTAGTAGTCTCTAAAGTCCCTTACAACTGCAAGATTCTTTGATTCTAACTAATCCAACCATTCTGAAGAGCAATTTGGAAATATGCCCAAAGGGCCATAAAACTGTGTGCACCCTTTGATCCAGCAATACCACTACTAAATCTGTATTGCAAAGAGATCATAAAAAAGGGAAAAGAACCTACACATATAAAAATATTTATAGCAGTTCCTTTTATGGTAGCTAAAATTGGAAATTGAGGGGATGCCCATAAATTGGGGAATGGCTAAACAAGTTGTGGTATATGAATGTAATGTAATGATTGTATAAGAAATGATGAGCAGGCAGATTTCAGAAAAACTGGGAAAGACTTATATGAACTGACGCTGAGTGAAGTGAGCAGAACCAGGTAAACATTGTATACAGTAACAGCAACATTATGCAATGATCAACTATGACAGACTTAGCTTTTCTCAGCAATACTATACAAGACAATTCCAAAAGACTTCTGACAAAAAATGCTATCCGCATCCAGAGAAAGAACTAAATGCAGATTGAAGCGTACTATTTTCACTTTTTTGTTTTTTGGGTTTTTTCTTTCTTGTTTTCCCTTTTTGTTCTGATTTTTCTTTCACAACACGACTAATGTGAAAATATGTTTAATATGATTGTACATATTAACCTATATCCCACTATTTGTTGTCTATGGAAGTCAGGAAAGAATTTGGAACTAAAATCTTACAACAATGAATGCTGTAAACTATCTTTACATGTAATTGGGGAAAAAATACTATTAAATAAAAAAACATTCTTTGGTTCTGTTTATCACTTCAAAAATCCCCATGCCTTTCCAATAAATTGGATCAGCAGAGTAAAGGCCACTAAGAATCTGCTAGAGGTTGACCATCTTTACAACATATAGGATAATATCCAAACTCCTTGAATTGGCATTCAAGGATCTTTTCCATTTAGTTCCACCCATAAGACTGCTAGATTTAAAGTAAACAGAAGTGAGTCTGAATCCCAGTTCTACTACTTACTCCCTGTGTGACAATGGCAAAACTGTTAGGCCTTTCTGGGCTTCACTTTCTTAAAGTGAAAAATGAGGGGGTTGAAAAAGATGCTTTCTCAGAGACTGTTTAAAGTTGTTGGCATTTTTGCTATACATACATATATATATATATATATATATATATATATATATATATATATAGTGCCTACTACATGCCAGACACTGGGCTGAACGCATTACAAATATTATCCCATTTGATCCTACAACAACCCTAGGAGGTATGTGCTATTATTAACTTCATTGTACAGTTGAGGAAACTGAGGCAAACAGAGGTTAAGTGACTTGTCCAAGGTCACAGAGGTAGTAAGTACTTACTTTGAACTCGGGTTTATTTGGCTACAGGCCCAGCACTCTGTCCACTGTACCATCTAGCTACATCCTATTTCTTAACTTCTCAGATCACTGGCAAAGCTTATTCACAATGAAACTCCAACCTGAATTGTAACTAAACTAGGCTGACATAAGTTTACATTCCCTTTTCACGTTAGCTTGTCATTAATGCTGAGGAGAGCATTCTTAGATTTCATTCTACCCTGAAAGAGGATTTCTCTTTCCTAAGAAAATAGTTGACAGTGGTTTGCCAGCAGCAGTTACACGCAAGATTAAGACCAATAAATTCATTCATTAGACAAGCAAGGAGCAGCATCATGCATCTGTCAACAACCACGAATAGTTCTACTTTATTCTCTTTCATAGGAAAGAAGTTCTAAAATGGAGCGTAGGCACCAGCATGCAATCTGTTTTCCAAGTCATCGCAAAGAATTACTAAAAATTAAGTAGCACATTTATTGAGAGTCAGGAGGAGGAGACCTGTGTCTAAGAAAGAGTTGTACAGCAGGGAGCAGCCCAATAAATGTCATTTACTAACTTGTAGAAATACCAAACTGCTGAAAAAGAGTGGTCACTTTTCTTTAGCCTGTGAATTCTTAAGTGGCTGAAGTTTCAGAAGACAGATGTGCTTTCTCAAAAGATGCTACTTTAGTTAGAAAAACTTTTTGTGGAAAATATGGCCCAGATTGGCACATAGATTCATGACAGAGTGCCCATTCTCTGTGTTTACTCTACCATGTAAAACTTCAGCTGCAATTTTTAGAATTCTTCTTGAATGTCATATAATCAAAAAGTCATAAGAAGCAGAGTATTAAGGTGCACAGATGCTGAAAATCAAACTGATTTTTGAAA
>CM053594.1:270740534-270753902 GCA_028646575.1 Pseudocheirus occidentalis
TTCAGGGGAGTGTCTCAGCCAATAGCATTCTTCCAAGTCACAGGGAAATTCACACCTTCTCACCAATGGACAGAGTTCTATACTTAACACTAGGTTACTAGGATCTACTTAACATCTGATCAAACAAATTAATTACCATTACAGCTTGAAATCAGGCTTTACTAGAATTCATTCTTTGTATGACATAAACAAATCCCTTAATAACTCTGGACCTAAATTTCTTTCTCTGTAAATAAATAAAGCATTTTATATGCATGCTATGCCCTCAAAGAGCTTACATCCTTTTGGGGATAGAGAACACATAAAATGGTGCTAGAAATGAAGGGAGGCTAGGAGAAGGAGGGTACATGGTAAGGAGACAGACAGGACCCATCATGTAGGTGTGAGCCATAGCAGATAAGATGGAAACTCAAGGGTAGAAACCAAGTAAAACAAGGACGATTAGACAATATGAAGGTCCTTTTAAAGAAACCCTCTAGTTCTAAATCTAATCCAATGAACTACATCTTTTAATACCTTCTAAGGCCTTCTTTGTGATTCTCTCAGGCATGTTAGTGTCAGGGGTCATGAGACTTAAAGTTAAGAAGTTGAGGAACCCTGACATACCTGTTCTCCAAATCCTTAATAAAATTTCTTAAGGGGCGAAGGGGTTGTCTCCTAATATTTACATATTGTGATGAATATTTAACATTCAATTTGGGGGTTTTATGTAGTCCTCAAATGGTTTAATGTGTGTTACATTTGTCTCCCAAGATATATAGTAAGCTATATAAGAGAAAATACTATTTTTTCCTACTTTTGCATCTACTGATACTTGGCATGGGGCTAACAGATAGATGGTAGATGCTCAATAAATATTTGTTGGTTGAATTATTTGGAGAGCAATCAGAGAGGACATTGGTTAAAATAATTATTCCTGAATGATTTGTTTTTTTTATTTTGGATCTTTATTCTAGTATAAATTTTACCCTTTAGGACCTTTGAACTTCAGAAATTTATTCTGTTCTGCCTCCCCCCAAAAAAAAATTTTTCCAGTCTCCATGGAAGACTGTGAGAACAGGAAAAAAGTTCCATGACAGTAGGAATCATGTCTCGTTTAATTTATTTTCCCTTAGTGTCCAACAGAGTACTACACATACAGAAAGCATTTAATAAATGAGTTTAACTGACAAAAATAAAGTTTAGCATACAGTTGAGAGAGTATCAAGTAAACAATGAGACAATTTCCATATAATATAATTACTTTGAGAAGTCACATTTGTAGGGGGGGGGGGCAAAATGGCCTCAGACATTTGTTCTTATCTTTCCATAGTTTCTTGGATATTCTCAAAAGTCAAAGAAAAGTTACACCATGTTTCTTGTCCATTGCTGAGAGTAGAAGACATCCATGACAAGGAAACTCTGTCCCAGAAAGTATGGAATGAAAAATGGAAGCATATGGCTACCTATGGGAAACTCAGAAGTTTTACATCCATCCACTTACACAGTCTGGTACCCTGTGCACCTCATAATGCACCAAGTGTCCTCCTAATCTTTCATATTACATGGCTAAAAATTCCTGTGTTCCAAGTACAGCAGTTACCTGCCTATTGATCACAACTAGAACAACCTTTCTGGTTGAATTTCTCTCCCCGAGGTTTGTGGGTACAAGACCTCTGAACCCAGTTGCCACAATAGCTCTTTTGGAGGTTGCCAGATGTTTCTTTAGCCTTAATTAATATTCTTTTCTGCTCGATGTGATGAAATAACATTAGAGGTGACTGGAGAAAGGTACCCTGATAGCTTCTCTTTTGGATAAAATGGTCTTATGTGTTCTGGTCTCATCAAAAACTTTAAGATAATTTTGGTGATCTCTGTGTCTGGGGTTTCAAACTTCACAGACAATGCAGTTTTTCCTAAGATTTTGATGACAACCATTATAGTGCCCTAGGTGACCAAAAATATCTGGATTGATATATCAGAACTAATTTGGAAGGCTAAAAAGCTCAGCCTCCCCTAATTCAGTGTAGTATTCTTAGTCTAGACCACTTTAATCCAAGATTTCCAATTTAACCCAGTTTTACCATCCATCTAGTTCCCATATTCTGCTAAAATGGGAGAGAAAGATGGGAAGAGGAAAAGAAGCATGGACATAGGCTTTTTTTATCTGTATGGTATGCTACAGTCTACAGGGGCTTTCCCTTTTTGTGGGGCCTGTGGATTATTAAAGTTTGTTAGAAAATCAATCAACCAACAAGTAGTTATTAAACATATACTATGTGCCCAGTACAAGGGACATGAGGACAAAAAATGAAATTATTTCTTTTCTCCACAAGCTTATATTCTATTAGGAGAAACAAGATAGATGTATAGTTTATTCAAAATAAATACAAGGGGCAGCTAGGTTATGCAGAGAATAGAGCAGCACCAGCCCTGGAGTCAGGGGGGCCTGAGTTCAAATCTGATCTCAGATACTTAACACTTACTAGCTGTATGACCTTGGGCAAGTCACTTAATCCCTACTGCCATGCAAAAAAATAAATAAACAAAACAAAATTGACCAATACCACTTCTAGGTCTGTATCCCAAAGAGATCATAAAAAAGGGAAAAGTACCCACAAGAACAAAAATATTTATAGCAGATCTTTTGTGGTAGCCAAGAATTGGAAATTGAAGGGATGCCCATCAATCAGGAAATGGCTGAACAAGTATTTGAATGTAATCGAAAACTATTGTGCTATAAGAAATGATGAGCAGGTGGACTTCAGAAAAACCTGGAAAGACTAACATGAACTGATACTGAGTGAAGTGAACAGAAGGAGGAGAACACTGTGTGATGACTAACTTTGATAGACTTAGCTCTTCTCAGCAATGCAAGGATCCAAGACACACATAACAGAAAATGCCCTCCACATTCAGAAAAAGAACGATATAATCTGAATGCAGACTGAAGCTTGCTATATTCCCTCTCTCTCTCTTTTGTTTCTTCTTTCTTGTGGTTCTTCCCATTGGTTCTAATTCTTCTTTACAACATGACTAATATGAAAATATGTTTAATATGAATGCATATGTAGTGCCTATATCAGCTTTCATGCTGTCTTGGGGAGGGGGCAATGGAAGAAAAATTAGAACTCAAAATCTTATGTAAGCAAATGTTGAAAACTAAAAATTAATTTACTGATTTTTAAAAATATACAAAATAGGAAACTAACAATTGGGAGGCTCTGGAAAGACCTCATGATGCTTGAGCTAAGGCTTCAGGAAAGTAAGACAAAGTGAGGCAAGACTGCATCCAAGGTCTGGGCTGGCCAATACAAAGGCACAGAGACAGAAGACACAGTGTCATGTGTGAGGTCAGCAAAGACAAGGTTATCATTAAACATTAGACTACCAGCATCCCAAGGAGAATAAGAATGGACACTGTGAGGAGGAAAAGAACAAGGCTGGGCTCTCCCAAACACATTCACCTAGACCTCTCTCTCTGACCATTAAGTAAAACCTTAAAGATTTACCTCTGATACACTTGCTATAGGGTTCTTACCCTAGTTCTATTCAAAAGTTACCCATCAAATCTTTCACAACAATGAGAAAAGTTAGCTGTGTCTACCAAATGGAAGCAAGAGTGAGTAAGCCAAAGAAAGAGATGGAATGAAAATAAAAAATAACTGAACATTTATTTAATCAGTGTAAAGCTACCAAGAACTGGAACCCTAAGAAAAATAATATTTATAACTAACATAATATAGAACATCCCTAGAAAGATAAGAAATAAGATACAAACTGGAAAACTCTAGATTAAAAAAATTCCTATAGTTTTTGCTGATTTTTAAATTATAAATGTATTGATATAAATACACCTTGAAAAGAAAATTTCCGGTAGATTTCCAGAGTTTTTGGATTTTATAGGAGCTCACATTTCTTTATAAAATGTACGTTTATACACACACACACACACACACACAAATGTATGCATATATGTGTGTGTGCATATATCTAAATATAAACACATATATACTATACATATCACCCAATTCTGGTTATATTTAGTGCTAAATTTATCCTGTTGCCATTATATTCAATGCAGTAATATATCCTTTATGTCCACAACAAGCTTTATCTTGGAACTCAGTACACTTAATGCAAGGGTGCCTCACATCAGACATTAGCTGTATTCCTATAAAAATACTCCTGGCAGAAAAGCTATGCAAGAAATTTCTACAAAGTGAATCATGTTTTAAATGTACTAGGGGAAATCATTATTTATAGGAACTACTTAAACTTTAAGTCTTTCTTTAAGTCTTAAAAAATTCCTTCTGTAGAAGGAATAAAAATTTTGTAATATTAGTAATAATTTAGATGATTTGTTTTGTAATGTTTTCCCAAGTCAGATTTTCTTGGAGTACAGCATATCTGTGCTATTTGTCTGCAAATATTAACCTTATTTTACAAAAAGAAAATGAAAAATTCCAGAAAAAGAAGCGCTGCTAACTGGGAACAGTATCTTTAGGATATAAATATTCCATCACCTCCTTTCTGTTCTTCTGTTCCCCACTTTATTTCTAACATTAATCAATCAATCAAAAATATTTATTAAGCACCTACTATGTGTCAATATTTTAATCCACCATCTCACATCTACAACAAATGGAATAACTCAATGCCAGCCTAAGAGATCACTCGATATGGCCCAAGGGGCATAGTTTCCTGGATAGGACCAGTTCATGGACAAAGAACTTCTGATTTATGAAAAGCAGCAGGACATGCTTCTTCATGCTTGACAGAGAGAAAATTGTCCTGAAACCAGTGATTTTAAGTCTTCTTCTCTTGCTTTATTTATCTCGTAGAAAGAATCCAGAAATCTTGGCCTAGAATAACTTGCTTTTTTCCTTTCTATCTCTGTCCTTTCCCAGTGTACAACGTGTCACTGTAACTTGACTAAGGTCCTTTCTAACTCTAAAATAATTCTATGATTTTATGACTAGGTCCGTGATTTTTGTTCCATTGTGAAGGCCCTGTTTCCAAAATGTGATAGGGAATCAAACTACTCTTGACCATGATGTATATAATTTAGAGGCCATAAAGGCAATTATACGGTGCAGTCGTTTGTGGAAAGCTTTCCATGGAACATGTGGTATACCCGAAGAACCAACTACTTATCTGGACAATGATTCTGAAAATAAAATTAAAAGAGCCTATTGGCAAATACTAGAATTAGAATTTTTTCTTTGCAAGCCAGTGCTAGGCTTATTATAGTGTCTAGCGTAAGACAGCCTCTTATTGCATACATGAAAACAATGTGAAACTTCTTAACAAATACTGATCATCAGGGGCAGGGACTAAGCCCATTCACTCCCAAAACTATGTTAGGAGAGAGGTGTGGTAGCTGTCATTGCCAACAACCTTAACCCCAAATGTCCCCCTTCTTACGCTACTTTTGATACTCTTCCTGGGCATTCTAGCCAGGATGAGGGCATAGGGTTGTCTTGTGTTTACAGCTGGTCACTATTAGAGCCCAAAACTCTAGTGCCAGGCATCAGGACCAGCACTGGGAATCTGACAACCAGCCACTCCCCAGACTTTAACTGAAAACACCAAGAAAAACCCTTTACTTCCCACCCCCACCTCCATTCTGCTCTTCCTGCACAGGGCATGAGGGGTACTATCTGTTGGAGAAGTTTTTTCTCCCAGGAGCATTTTTTCTCACGTTTTTTTAAAATCTCCAGCGATCTTAAGACCAGAGTTCAATGCATAAAACTTAAAAAATCCAATATTCAAACAGGTTAATAAAAATATCAGGAAGAGTAGGAAAAGAATTACTTTTTAAAACTGAATGAGAAGGAACAAAAAGTTCTAAATTCATTCAGCCAGTATCATCCACCTTAAAGATGGGAAAATTGAGAATCGAAGTTGGTTAATTGACTTGTCCAGGATCATATAGGCAAAATTTAAATTTAAAACAAGGTCCTTTTTAACTCCAAGCCCAGCTCTCTATCTACCACCCACTCTCATACTACTCATGTACAGTTGTATGTATCTTTTCCATGTTTGGTCTGGTTTCCTCTTTCCCATTGTTCATTCCATGAGTCACACCCTTTTGTACAACCAGACTAATGTGCAATGTGAGAGTATTTGCAGATCCTGTACTCAATTGCATGCCACCATGGAAGAGGGAGAAAATGTGAAACTCAAGGGATTGTAGAACTGAATCTTGTAAACTAAAAGTAAATAAACAAATCGATTTATTTCTTTAAAAAAAGACAAAAAAAGAAATCTGGGTTCAAATTCTGATTGTGCTAGGACTTGCTCAGTGGCTTATGCGTACTCAATAGAGGCAGTGAGGTAGTGCTATAGATGCTTACTAGCTTGTGACCCTGTACAAGTCACTTGACTGCTATGTGAATCAATTTCCCCAGCTGTAAGATGAGGATAATAATAGCACCTTCCTCCCATGATTGTTGTGGGCATCAAAAGCACTAATGTGTATTAAGTGTTCAGCACAAGGTCAGGAACACAGCAGGTGCTTAATAACTGATTCGTTTTCCATCAATAATGCTTTTATACATTTTTACTTGTTCTACTTGGAAGATTCAGATCATAGAGATGTATACAATATGAGGGTTTCAACTAGACAGATAATCCCATTAATTTCAGGACTTATTCTACAAGAGAATATATTTTTTAAAAATAGAAAAAAAATATTTAAAATGAAAAAAGAAGTTCTCAAAATATAGGTAAGATGCAAACTAGAAACTGGGTGGATTCTTCCAAATTGGAAGAGTCTTAAAGGATGAGTGTCTGTTCAAGTGATGGATCTGCTGCTTGTTACTTGTGTGAACTTAAGAAAATCACTTCCCTTCAATGACCAGCATTTTTCTTCTCTGTCAAATTAGGTAGATTGAGACGATGACCGCTAAGTAAAGTACTTTCCAACTCTCCCTGTAGGAACTTATAATTCTTAAATCATTTAGAGAATTTTTAAGTACACCTAAGTGTGGAGAGGAAGGGAGGGAGGAGGAAGAAAAAAGGAGGTCAACCAGCCAGGCAATCAGCTTGACAATTATGAAACAAAATGCATGCTCGAACGGCAGGATGGATTAATAGTTATTTTAAGCTTTAGCATTTTCTCTTACCATGTTCCTGTCTACCTTCCTTTTCATGATCAATTCTATTTACTTTTGCCTCCTTTCCACTCCCCCACCCCAATTTTACATTGTCAACAAAAAGTACTTCCAGTATAACACAATATTATACAGGTGTGTGTAATACGTGTGAATGAACTTGAGAGTTGATTGCATAGGTGTGTCCAAAAAGAACTGGCACCTTTCAACTAACAAAGGAGATGGAAATCAGGAATCTATGATAAAAAGAACATGTAGTCTCCTAACAGGTCTTCTCCATCTCCTTTCTCCTCTAATCTTTCATAAGGCTCTTTCTTACACAAAGGTCTAGTTGTGTCACTCCTTAATTCAAATGAATCTGCTCTGTACTTTCCTGCCTCCATGGCTTTGTTCACACCATTCTCTGTGTCTAGAATGCCCTTACTCTTATTATTTAGTGGTTTAATGCAGACATTCTTCAATTTCCAACTCAGATACTTCTTCTTCCACCAAATCTTCCCTAAGTTCTTCTTCAGATCTCAGTACTCCTGGTTCTACCCAGTGGGACCCAAGCAGAATAAATCTAGTTCCTCTTGTTCCCTTTAAATACCTGAACAGAGCTTACCACATTCCCATTGAGTCTTCTTTCTTTCTGGATAAACATGTCCTTTTCCCTCAAATAAAGTCATAAGCAAAGTCCTTTGCTATTCTGTTTGTCCTACTTGGGAGGCTCTCCAGTTCGTTAATGTCCTTCCTAAATGGGGGTACACACTGAATGAAACACTTCATAGACGACCTGACCAGAGCACAGTACAAAGGTACTACTACTTCCTTGTTAAGGCTATCCAAGTCATCCCCAAGAAAATAGAGGCATTTTACCCTCATCTTAAATTGATTATATTCTTCTCATTCCCCAAGTGCTGCAAAGAGGATCAGGAAACTGACAAAAAACATCTCACATACCTTTTACAACAAATGGAGTAATAGGCTGAACAATTCTATTTCCAACAAAGAGAAAGGAAAGTATTTAAACTAGTATCCAGCTGGCACTCTTTCTGGTGGATTTAAAATTACAGAGCAGAGTAAAACAACATGGGCAAAAATAAAGAGCAATCAGGGTCCTTTTCTGAAGAAAGCAGCCAGAATGGCCATGGGACCATGGTTCTAAGGGCCATCCACATCAGCTGTAACAACTGCCCTGCAGCATATGGTTCATTGAAAGACGCATCTCTTTTTTTGTTTCATCAAAGCTATGATTACCGGAAAGAGGAAATGCTCAAAAAGGATCACCAAAGAAAGCAGATTTTAAAAAAAAATTCTTTGTTTTTATCAAATGGAGTGTATCTTTGCTGCCTAAATGCAAAACATATTCTGTGGGGATGTTATTACCACATGCTATGTTGTTTCCCTTGTATTCACTCCAGTCACCATACATTTTTAAAGTAACAAGTTTATTTTATGACCACAACTCCATACAACAAAGCACAATCTTTGTTGTAGCAACTATACTAGGGCTTGTCTTACTTCTTTGGAAGCCAGCTTGACTCTTCCCACTTAAAGGTACACTCTTACCAAAGCTTCCCTTTATAGTAATTATTCTATAACCTAAATTATAATGATTATAATCCATCACTGAAGTACATGTTAGAGATTCTGAAATTAACATACAATTGAAGAGTCCTATATTTTTCGTAGTATCTTAAGAATAGGAAAGGACCTTAGGGATCAACTAATTGAATCTCTTACCCAATGCACTGACCTCTTCTATGGTAGACCTGATAGACATTCATCATATCTCTGCAAGAACTATATATAATTCCTCTTCTAGTGAATCTTGTGATTTGTATGATGATTTATCTGTCTTCCAATGCCTCTTTAACTCTATTTTACATATACTTAACTTCAACTATCCTATGACACATACTACGTACTCTTTCCATTTAACCAAAGTACTAAACATATTGGTGAACCTATAATTTTTAAGCTATTCCTCTTAATTTCCGTAATTTATCCTGTTCTCATATAAATATGTATGTATATATAAAACAATTAAATTTCAAGCACACATGTTTATATAGCTACCCCCAGTAAAGGATTTTGCTATTCATGCTTGAGTTTAATTTCTAAAAGTCCTTCACATAAATTCACTATGCACCAGTGTCAAAGACGATTCAGTTTAGTGGAGTTGAATAACAATGGTTTGTTCCAGGCTCATTCCTATATATTTTGTGTCTCTGAAAATGCTATTGTAGAATGAATGATTGAGGAGTGGCTAGGTGAATACAGCCCTGGAGTCAGGAGAACCTGAGTTCAAATCCAGCCCCAGACACTTAACACATTTGCTAGCCATGTGACCTTGAGCAAGTCACTTAACCCTAATTGCCCTGCCTTTCCCCCTCCAAAGAAGCTGAAAAAAAAAAGAAGAAGAGTGATTTATTAGAAGTTGGAGAATTGGGGTTCAGGTACTGGTTCTACTTTCTACAACGTTAGTCAATTCACATTCTTTAACTAACTATGGTTTTCTCACCTGTAAAATAAGGGGATTACCCCAGATCTTAAAAGTTCCTTTCAGCTCTAAACCTATTACGAACTTTGCAATTTATTTCAATTCCACTAATTGTTGTTCAGTCATGTCTAACTCTTCAAGACATCATGGACCACAGCATGCTGACACTGTCCATTGAGTTTTTGTGGTTTGTTATTTCCTTCTCTAGTCGATTAAGGCAAATAGAAGTTAAGTGATTTGCCCGGAATCACATAGCTAGTAAGTGTCTGATATGACAATTTGAACTCAGGGCTTCCAGACTCCAGCCCAGCATTTTATCCACTGAGTCACCTAGCTGCCTCAATTCCATTAATACCTACAAAATATATTACACTCTATTAGATCCTGGGGAAATAAGCCACATCCTTCAAGAAGTTTAGGATCTAAAAGGGGGACATAAGATATGAGCAGGTAAGCATCACATAAATGAGAATCATTTTGCCCTCTCCTGCTTCCACTCAAAGTTATGAAAGGGTTAGCTTTAGTGGGGTTTCCTACCATTCCGTGTCCACTGAACATGTTATTCCTTTTTTTTTTTTTTTGGATCCTATGTTCTTTTTGCTATTAACATTCTATCTATTGAAGTTGTAGCATTTTCCAAATTCAGGACACATCTGTGACTAATGACTGCTAAACCCTTTTCTTGGAATTCACTATCATTCCCATTCTTACTGAATTTTCAGGAATTCTTATCCGATTCATCTTGACCAAATTTAGTCTACATTACTTCATCTTTTATAGTTTCCTAGCAGCTGAATACATTGAAGTAGCTCTAAGTATTCAGCATGTTTGAAAAGCTTTGCTTAAATCCAGTTTAGCAATTTCCAGGAATCCTTTCCACATGTTCTCCTATACTCCAATTGCTATTCAGTCTCTAACAAGTTTGCAAAATTGCACACTACAACTTTAATTATTTAAGGTCGTGTAGTAGACTATTAGCTCTTTGTGGCCAAAGGTCATGGTTTTGTATTTTTCTATCCCAATGAGCACACAGAATGTTGTATGAATTTCTTGGGATAAAATTAAGTAATTAAATGTATTGATTTGCAGAAACTTCAGCATCTTTAGAAAACTTTCTGCATTTAAAATGTCTTGCTTTGGCTATAGTCACTTGTTTTACATGGCTTAGCATAAGTTCCTTAGATTTTGACACATATTGTTAAATTCTTTGACATAAAACCACATTTTATCATATTAAATATTAAACTTTTCTTTGACAAAGGATCCATTTTTCCAAGTCTAGCCTGTATTGTAGCATGGGATTTCAATGAGATTGAAATCCTCTGAGTTCCCAGGTCACTGAAGCACATTTATCTCTATCTCTTGAATAAATTTCTTATGGTTTTATCACACGAAGCACAGTGTAAGGTCATGTTGCAGTATTACATCTCCTTTGGGGATTTCTCTATGGCATAATTTTACATTTCAGAATATCAACATATTTATCAGGGTTCATTATTCTTTCAATGGTGTCAAGATATCTATATCCAATTGAAGTAAAAATCCCCCAAAACTATTTTATGAATGTTTTATCTTCTTATAAAGATATTCAGATCTTAGCTGGATTTCTTACAATGGTTTTAGCATAGCCTTTAATGAAAAAACGAATTTTGTCAGTAAAAATTACCTTTTTCCAATCCTCAACACTCCAACCTGTGTACTATCTTACCCATCACAAGCATTTTTTTCCCTTCAGAGATGTTATTAAACTAATCTTCTCACTGTTCTTTCAACTTCAAGAAGCCTATATCATATTGGGGAAGTAGCAAGGGCTCCCAAGTGCTTATAAAGACCTTTGCTTGTTTCCTAAGGATTTAAGAGGCTGTTTGGGAGCAACACTTTGTCAGTTCTTGAAATCATATTTCATTTTTGGTCACAATCTCCTTTGCCCTTCCTTGTGACCATTACTGTTTCATTGTGGGCTTGAATGACACTTGAAATACTGACATCCCCAAAGAACAGCCACTGAAATATCTCTATCAGTGAATAAAATCTGCTATTTAAAAGCAATAACTTTTGCAACTTTCCTTGGAGTCACATCCATTCTCAAAAACCACAGAATTAAAAGCACAACATAAGAAAGCAATGCAACACCTGATGATGACATGAAATCTTGCCTTCAACTGACTGAAAAACAACTAAAAGTTGGAAAACCAGCTCACTCTTGTTTCATCTGGGCAAGGTCAGGCATTCTGAGTAAGCCTCATGTCAATAGAGTCAAATACACAGTAACTCATGCTTTAACAAAAGGAAATTGTGCCAAACTATTGCTTATCCCAAGTAATTCCCACACCGCTGTTATCATTCAATTAATACTTACTAACCAATTAATATTCTATAAGTTCCATATGTTCTATATATCCTATCTAAAACATAACTTCTATGTATTCTAATATTTAACACATTCTATGAAACATCTTTTTATGTCTCATAGTAGTAGTCAATTGCTGAATTATCAGGCTATGATAACATTGATCCAATTATTAGTTAAAAGGAGAATATCTACTGAGATGTTAAAAATAATGTAAATAATAACAATACAGAAAATTGCTACTGTATCTAGATAAGGGACAGATAATATTATTATGCTTTTTTAGAGCTCCCACCAGCACTTAGGCACAGGGCTATAAATATATTAAAATCAGAAAATTCCTGAGGAGGCTTTAGTGATTACTAGTGCAATCCCTTAACTTTACAGAAAGACAAAAGGTATTTTCTGCAAGGTCCAACATCAAGTTAAAGGTAGATCTCCAATTACATAGGCAGCTAGGTGGTACGGTGGATAAAGTACCAAGCCTGGAGTCAAGGAGACTTATTATCTTCATGAGTTCAAATTCAGCCACAGACTGAATTTTGTGTGACGCTGGGCAAGTCATTTAACCCTGTTTGTTTCAGTTTCCTCATCTGTAAAATGAGCTGGAGAAGGAAATGGCAAAGCACTCCAGTATCTTTGCCTTGAAAACTTCAAACGGATCACAAAGAATCAGACGTGACTGAATGAAAATTTGGATTATGACTCCAATGTGCTGATTCTGACCAGGATTGACTAAATATTATTGCTGGGTGAAATTACCTAATCATTAATATTTTAGTCCATTTTAAATCTTTAGAAGTTTTCATTTTTCACTGTGATAAGCACATACAGGAGACTCTCTATACAAATCTACTGTTTGAGACCCAATATTTCCAGGAGGCCTGTGGGGTCAATGTTTTCTTCTTTTCCTGAAGAAGAAACAATGAACTGGTGAAGGAGATTGTAATGGTAATGGAATTTGAAAGATGTTCCTGTATTGGCTTGGTTTGGGGGTTGAGTGTTAAAACCCAGAGCTTGTGAATCCCACTTGTGGAATGGACTTGTTACCGTGAAGAGAGAGGGCTGAACTGGGAGGAGCTGTGAATTGGGAGAGAGGCCCAAGCTGAGAGAAGGCCAGAAGGACTTTTTGGAGAGCGGTATCCAGAATCATGGAGCCTGAGTTGCTGAGAGAAAGACTGCTGAGGGCCTGTTGGAGCTGCCCAGGACTTTTGAGAACTGCCACCCAGAGCGGCCAAGAACTGAGGAGGCAGGGCTGTGATGCCAGTATTTTGTTTGTCTGTTTTGATGTTGTTTTGCCAGATTCATCTGCTAGAGAAGGACAGTGCTGCTGTTGTAGAAGTCCTGGAACCTTGCTGTTGGTTCAGAAGCCCTGAAGGAAGATTTTCTTGTGTTATGTTTACAGAAATCCTGGAAAAGGGCCTTGCTGATGTTTT
>CM053594.1:270754002-270791638 GCA_028646575.1 Pseudocheirus occidentalis
CCCCAGGAACTGAGATTGCTGAGGGCTTTCCTCAGTCAAGATGAAAGAAGGGCTTTTCCTTGGATTTTCAATGCGGTGATGATATCTTAACCTTGTTGTAACTTAAGAGAGATGGCCTTTTGTACTCTCCTGCCCCTCTAGAGAAAGTGCTTAGTGTTGATGGATGGTATGGTAATTCAGGAATGTCCATGGGGTGGGAAACCTTTGGCCTTTTGTGCTCTGTGATTGACTAAATGATTGTACTTTGTTTATGATTGGAAACTATTCTCCATTTGAGGAAAGACTAAATGAATGTACTGCCCAGGAGTGGCTTCTGATCCAGCTGTGGGATAATTGGGCCTTGGTACTTTGCAACTGAATTGAGAACTTACTTGCTAAATGAATGACTTACAACGTATTTTGACTTTCTCTGTTCTGTGAATGTTTTGCTGAATAAATGGGGTTTGCTATGCTGATAATCTGAACCTTGGAAGTTGCCTTTTCTTGGCATTACAGAGATGCTTTGAGTAACCTCCAAGACATTCCTTGGAGATGAAAGGTCAGTGTTCTCCTTCTGTCCTCTCCCTTCCCTAGTCCCTTCTCTTCCTTGCTTTCTCTACCACCTATCTTATCACCACTGTTGCATTCTAACAAAGAAAAGGCCAGAGAAGGGAGAAAGGGAGGAGAGAAGGCACAGCAGTAGAAACCAGCAGTTACTGAGACTAATGGGGTTTTGTCAATAGGGGCAGTCTCAGGGGCACAGGCATAAATTTAGCAACACCAGCAGATTTTCCCACTATTCTTTCATGAAATACTTCAACAGACCACTCTATGACAGTCAAACTATGACCCAACAGTCTATGACAAGAACACTTGCTATCTAAGCCTTGCCTCATAATGCAATGACAGAATTTAGAAACAACCTTCAAGGCCCACTCACCTTAAAAACAACAGTCTGAGAACTCAACAGCAAAGAATGAACAAGAAATCAACCAAAAAAGTAGGAATTCTACTTATGTCAGAGATAGGAGGAAGCAAGATATAAAGAAAAGAAGGGGGAAAGGGCATATACAATAATAATATAATAAATGTATGATATTAAACATAAACGTAAAATAAATTCTGAAAACCCCTTTCATTGGACTTAGAAGTAATGGTAATAAAGAGAGGGTATTAACAGAAGTAGCCTTGAGAATATGAAATACTACCTTGGCTCTATGACCTGTTATTTTACAGACTGGTCCAAATCGAGTAGTTCTACACACTACAATAATAAAAATAAATTCTTTTCAACTCATCACAAACTTTAAAAATGGCAAACCTTTAGCTAATTACTAACTTCCCTAGTAAAAACATGGACCAATATAAAGAGTGCTAGATTTAAAATATGATCTAGGAACAAATCTCTGTTCTTCTTTCTGCCTGTGTGACCTTAAGTAAGTCATTTAACCCCTTTAGACCTTAATTTTCTCACCTGTAAAAGGAGGGAGAGATTAACTGTTAAGGTCTCTTTCAGTTTTTAATCTATCAGCTTATGATTTTCAAATGAGTGGGTTTGTCTCAGGCACTTTAATAGCCAAAAGCCAGGGTAGTGGAAAGGTGTCTAAGGGAAGAGTCTGTAAAGAAATGTCATCATAGCTTAATGACACCATTGACAGCAGGCAACTTGCCTGAATTAACAAGTAGGTAGTTTGGGGAATTACATACTCCAAGGGAGAGTCAGTAGTCAATGACTTCTACTTCAGTCTTCTATTTGGGAATGTCCATCATCTGATAATATGGCTAAGCCTGTGTCTTAGAGCTTTGTCTTTATCAGTAAGGAAAACTTCTAGGAAAAGAGACTCCCCTCTGTCAATGTAGGTCATTACCCCACTTTACAACTAGGTCAAATAACTTGCCCAGGGTCGTAAAATTTGCAAGCAGAACTTGAACACAGTCCCTGCCTCCAACAACTCTTATCACTATAACAGGCTGTCAAAATTCAGTTTTATGTTCTCAGGAAACTACAGAAAGACAATAAGGCAACATGGATGGAGAATTCTCCTTAAAGCTAGGTCCAACTTTAAGCCCTTCTCCTAACATATGCTATCTAAGTGACCCTTGGGCAAATCACTTCTCTCCTCTAATGCTTTAGTAAACTCTGATTTGCAAAGAAAGTGCTGATGTGCATTGGTAGAGTGAGTTTCCTCCATATCAATGAGATCATATATTCAGTCCTTAGTCTCCTCTCCAGAAAATCATAGAACCAGTTATAAGAATGGGTAACCTATATGTATTTTTATTTACTCACAAGTGAATTTTGGAAATCTTCAGTTTGTGACATATCACACTTATACTGATGTGAGGACAGATTTTTTATTTAATGTGATAAGTTTGTTATTACGGCAATTACACCAACCAAAGCTCAGTATGACGTAGCATCACCGTAGCATCACCGTTACTTCAGGTATCCCCTGCCATTTGGCTTTCTGTATTCTTCCTTGATTCCTCTCACATAAAAATAAAATCTTTCTTCTCTCCTCCCTGAGTCTCTTGTCTCTTTCCCCCATTCTCTCTGTCTTTGCCCATTCTTCCTTCACCATGCCTCTTTCATTACTCTCTCTCTCTGCCCCATTCCTCTCTTCAATGTCTCCCATTACCTTCCTCTTCTTATTTCTCATTTTTTTAACTAGGTTTCTGTCAGAGGCAGAATTTGAATTTGAACTCAAGTCTTCCTGACTCCAAGTCCAGTACCCTATTCACTGCCTCTCTGATTAGAAGGCCTTGAGGTGGCTTTTAGCTCTAGATATATGAACCTATGATCTCAAGGAAGTCTGAATATGGATGTTCTAAGTATCCAACAGAGCTAATCTTAAGGGATAAATCCTAAGGAGTTACTTGAGACCTAGGGACATTGAATTATTTGTCTGAGATCACAAAGAAATTAAGTGTCAAAGATGGTATTTGAACTCAGGTTTTCCTGACCCCAGCATCCCAGTATACTACACATTCTCCTACTAGATACCTCTAATTCATTATCATGAGTATTAAAAGGACTGTAGCATTCAAGTGCTCGCTTCCAAGGCCAGTACAAAAGACAGAATGTGCTTAATTCCTAGGATAGTGGAGTCTAACAAACACCGACTGGTAATGCAGCCTAGCAGGGGAAATGAGACGAGGACAAGCCTTGAAAAAAAATGCTACTGATTCATTCATTCCACAAAATAACACACTCTGGGCACACTCCATTCATTTGGAGTTAGCAGGATCAGCTGAAAGGTGGGAGGACCCATTACTCCATTCGAGGAAGCAACATATTGCTTGTGGGTACAGTTGAAAGGGTAATTCCTTCTCTGCTGTTTTTAGAGCTTCCCAGGAGATTGGGCTCAATGTCACAACTTGTTCATTCCAGTACTGATGTGTTTTCTCAATGCCAACTTCCTTCTAGCTTGTTTTACTCTTCTGGTACCATAGTACTTGTAGAATGGACCTTCCTCCTGCCCCTGGTGTCCGCCACCAAACAGTGACTTACTACTTCTAGGAGGCCCCTCTTGCTGGGGGCAATGCTAGTGTGAGGGGGTCTAATGCAATGACAACAGATACAGGTTTTCTTTTTATATCTCATCTCAGAGAAAGACTGGAGATTGCAAGTAGCAGGCTGTTCGGGCCTCCTACTGAACATCAACATTCTCTCCTTCCATGGTTTTATGTCGATTCACAAAAACATGTGTGAAACATCTGCCTTTTATTTAAACAAAAAAGCAATAGCTCAGATTGCTATGTTGTGGCATTTTATGTACAAAACCAATAGGCTAAATTGGGCGCCCTGTCCATGTGAAAGCACTTAGGTCTGTATGTAACTATTTCCTTAGGTCACCACAATTGCCCTGGTCACTAATTGTGTAGGAGGCCTCAACTTGGATACGCCGTGTGTGATGTTTAACAGCAGGACAGAGTTCAAGTGCCCTGATCATAGCATGCCACAAAAATCAGAGAGAGTCGAAGTTCTATACAATGGCCAAAGCAGCAGGAAAGGCCAAGAATAGGCTGATCCTTGAATGGTGAGAATGTCAGGGTAAGGTATATTGTTTTTGAAGGGTCTAGAAAGGGAATAAGCAATTATACGGCACCTACTGCATATCAGGCACTGTGTTGAGCACTTAAAAAACCCTAATATCTATTTCTTCATCACAACAGCCCTGAGAGGTGGGCACTATTATTATCATTCCCATTTTAAAGCTGAAGAAACTGGGGCAAACAGAGGTTAACTGACTCACTCAGGATCACAAAGGTATTAAATGCCTAAGGCCAGATTTAAATTTAGGACTTCTCGATTCCAAGCCAAACCACTTTGTATTCACTGTGCCACCAGGTGCCTCTAGTATTTTAATTACAGCTCCTTGAAATTTCCTTTCATTGTCTCCAAAATTATAATGAATCTTTTGACTTTGATAATGGTAGAACCATCAATATATGGAAGTGTCAAATCTATTATCTTATTAACATTACTTTAAAATTATTAAGTTCTTCTCTTCTCTCAACAATAGCCTAATAGGGGGTAGCTATGTGGCACAGTGAATTGAGCACTGGCCCTGGAGTCAGAAGGACCTGAGTTCAAAACCTGCCTCAGACGTTTAACACTTACTAGCTATGTGACCTTGGGCAAGTCACTTAACCCCAACTGCCTTGCCTCCCCCTTGCAAAATAAAATCAAATAAAAAAAAGAAAAACAATAGCCTAATAGTAACAATGACAGGCCTTTATATGGTGCTTTGGGATTATAAAACACTTTATCCACATTATCTCATTTGGTCCCACTAGAAGCTTATTTAAGCACATACTGAGCATGCCCACTAGATTAATAAAACAGAATGAAAGGTCTTAAAAAGGGGGCACTTTTTGGGGCAAGGTGTTAGAAACAGAATGATGACTTCCTCTGAACTAAAGGGAAGATGAAGATTCCTTCTGAAGCTCATCTGGAACCTAAGATTGACACATTAAAGTCATACCTGTCTCAGTTTGGCTTAGAAGATATAGGTTGTAGTTTTAGTTCCAAACCACTGGAGCAGGAGTTTTTAACCTGGGGTCTGTAAACTTATTTTTTCGTTTCCATATAATTGTTTTCCTTCTATTCCCATGTATTTTATTTCATCTGTTTTAAAAACTTTATGCTGAAAAGGGTGAGGGAAAAAATAAACAATTATAAATTACTTCGTATGTGCCAGGCACTGTGTTAAATATTTTATGAATACTAATTTATCTGACCCTCACAACAACCCTACAAGGTAGGTGTTGTTATTATCCTTTTACGGTTGAGGAAACTGAGGCAGACAGAAGTTAAGCGATTTGCTCTGGGTCGTACAGATAGTTAAGTGTCTGAGACCAGATCTGAACTCCAGTCTTCCCGATTCCAAGCCCATAGGCTTCACCAATTAACTAAAGGAGTCCATGCCTCAGAAAAAAAAAATTTTATTTTATTTTTTTTAATCTAAGAACCCAGCTCTAATAGGAGCTGGATGGTAATGGTTACAATCTCGTTTCTGTGCTGGACTAGGCAGAGTAACCTCACTGATTTGGCCCAAGTCAGCAAGAATTTGGACAAAACCTGGATTCAAGAAGCATATTTCCTTAACTTTTCCCTAGACAGCAGATTAACCAGATTAATTAAGATCTGTGCTTGGTCTCCCCTCCTTCCCAGACAAATTAGTCTGTGCTGCACATGTGAAATGTGCTGAGGGTCCCACCACTTTGGAAGCTGGAAAGAGCATGGCATACAGGAGAATGACCGGGGGCTCTGAGCTGTTCTGGTCAGTCTTTCTCACACCACCCACATCCCTACTCTCCTTCCAGGGCAGTAGCCTGGGATTGCTCTCTCTTTCTGCTAAGTTGCTCAGAATTTCCAGGCTGAGGATTTGTTCCTGGATAAGAGTAAAACACAGCCCAAAATGATCTTCCTTGTGTTGTGTGGATAGATTTTTAATCTTCTATATTAAAAGTACATCTTCATGTATAAAATGCCAATGAATCATATTGCTTTAAGGTTTGCAAAGTACTTTACAAAATATTTCACTTTACCCTCACAATAACCTTGGGAGGTAAGTGCTATGGTTATTCCTACTATTTACAGTTGAGGGTATTGAAGCACAGAGAGGTTAGGAGACGTGTCCAGAATCCCACAGCTAATAAATATCTGACACAAGGCTTCGGTCTTCCTGACTTTGGGTCCACGGCTCTATCCATTGCACCACCTAGTTAGTTCTAAAATATAGATATAAATAGGCAACTGGAATGGACCTTCCAGTTAAAATAATTCAACCTGCTTTTAGAAGTGAGGAAATTGAAAACTGAGGAGGTGACGTCAATTGCTGAAGGTCACACCATCAGTGCCAAAGCTGCTATCTGAAACCAAGTTCTATGATGCCAAATCCAGAAAGCAAGGGCTTAAATTTAAATCTTGCGCTTTTTTTCTTTAACACACAGTAAGTTCTTAATAACCGACTGGATGATGATAAAGGAAATATGGCAAAAGACATAGGGCAGGGTCATTCCCTGCAGTTGGGAGCTTCCTCCTAGTCTAGTGGTCCAACCTTGTTTGTTAAAATGAAAGTTCTGAAATGACTGAATATGTTATGATCTATTAATGTAAGAGGAAGGCACGATGCTGCAAAAAAAGAGAAATATATATACAAGGAAATGTGGAAAGATAGATATAGATATAGACACAGATACAGACGTAGATGTAGACGTAGATGTAGACATAGACGTAGACGTAGATGTAGATGTAGATATTTGGATGCTAAGCTTAAATAGAAGAACCAGTATTGGATACCCATTTACTACAAAGCATATTAGAGCTCAGAAAGAGAAAAAGGAAGCAAATCCAAAGGAAACAGATTACACAGCTTTAGAAAGGGAGACACAGGAAAATATTTTCCACATTTGTTTGGTGTTGCTACTTATTTCTAGGCTGTTAAATGATAAGGATTATATATTTCATAGGACCATAGGTTTAAAGCTAGAAGGAACTTGAGAAATCATCTAATCCAGTGGCTCTCAATCTTCCTAATGCCGCAACCCTTTAATACTCGTATGTGGGTGGACCCACCTGGAGACGGATAGAGGGGCGGTGTCTCAGTTCCTAAAACCATCAGAAATATGTATTTTCTGATGGTCTTAGGTGACCACTGTGACCCCTGTGAAAGGATCGTTCGGCCCCCAAAGGGGTCGCGACTAACAGGTTGAGAACCGCTGATTCTAATCCAACTCCCTCTTTTACATTGAAGGAAACAGGTCTTAGGTGGGGGCCCAGGCATGGGTGGTGGGGTTAAGTAGTGGACTGGCCTCAGGTCATATAAGTAGTACTCATGACAGGTAGGATTCAAATTTCGACCCTCTGACTCCAGAGCCAGGGAGCCATTCTGTGATTTGTCTTTTTTTTGTGATGATAACAATTTAAAATGAAATCCCTTTGCTTGGTGGTGGACAGAGCACTAGGGAGTCAGGAAGGCTCATCTTCCTGAGTACAAATGCAACTTGTAACACTTCCTAGCTGTGTGACCCTGAGCAAATCAATTACCCGGGTTGGCCTCAATTTCTTCATCTATAAAAACGAGCTGGAGAAGGAAATGGCAAACTGCTCCAGCATATTTGTCAAGAAAACCACAAATGGGGTCACAGAGTCAGAAACAATTGAAATGACTGAGCAACAACCTATTCGTTGTAATAGTGAGTGAATTAATAAATGAATATAATGATTAATTAATAAATGAATAAATAACGGATCTCTATTTCTAGAATTCTTATTGTTGTAGGATTATACTTGTATTAAAGCAAATTCAATGAAACAAAACTATTCTGGCCTCTGTAGTTTCTAAACGTTTTAGAATCATGACACTGATGTTTAGGGGAAAAATGAAGGTGATAACTGAAGCCATTATAACAAATGAGAAAAAAGAGAAACCAGAGCAAACCAGTGGGAAAGAGTGAGAGGAAGAGGAGGAATCAAGTCAAAGAGATAAAGTAGGGTTAAGGAAAGACATATAGTGGGAACTATGACAGTACTGGGTGATGGAAGAAGCCACAGGTGGGAAAGGTATCAAGGAAGACAGGTCCACAGGGTTATATGCTTCAGAGAGATTAAGAGCAATGAAAGCAGAAAAAAAAATGGCCCTAGGAATTAGCAATGAAGAGGTCAACAGTGATGATGTGGAAAGTTTTTCAGGTGGAATGGTAGAGAAAGAAGTCAAATTGCAAAAGGCTGAAAAATATACATGGGTGATGAGGAAGGTGGTGACAATGAATTATATGTTCTAAGGCAAAGACTGATCTAAGGAGAGGAAATACTGCAAAGTTTTAATACTTATTATGGTAAATGATACATGAGGCCCAAACAAAATGGAAATATTAACTATTCTGAGATTGTCCGTGTGAGTGAGACTATAGACTAAAGAAGTTCAACTAAAATTAATCAAAGAAAGCAAGACTTTCGTTTCTCTAATTTAATCCATGCATACATTTTTTGACTGCTAGCTAATCTGAAAGAACAGCATTATATAGGATTTGTAGCAGTTGTGGCATGGAATGCAGATAAGTCTATGTTGTATGATTTTTTTGAAAAAACAAATTATACATGTTTTAACTGAAATTACTCTGAGAGAGGTTTGCCATAATGGAAACTGCTAAAAATAATATCATTCCTCGATGAACAACAGAAGTTGCTAAAATATTCTGAATCTTTAATTAAATTATATATCCACCTGACTTCTTAAGAAGGTTTTATTATAATAGAGTAGTTTCCCATTCACAGAGTTGTTCAATCATTTTAATCTTGTTTTAAAATAGAACATTGCTTGGGCATCTGTCCACCTTTTAGTTTCTTGCTCTTCTGCATTTTTCATTTTACCTACTTTACATTGTCGACATAATATACAGTATCCGCATTTAAAATGTAGTTTTAAAAAGATTTATCTTTGACATCTGGCATAAGCATAGGCTGAGGAAACCCACTAAGGGGAAACTACTAACTTATCCTGCCTAACCTTCAGTGAGGAGAAATGAACCAAAACAACTTTAGCTCTTCCCATAAAGACCCTTCTCCTTGATTCCCACAGCCAAGAGCATTCTGAGATTCTCCTAGACTACGTCCCCATCTGATTGGACATGTAGAGAAAGTCAGTGGGCAGGCTGATTGTTCTCCTTGGAGAACTCACTAGTATGTCTCTCTGTCCTCATATGAACAGTCAGAAACAAGTTCCTAAAATTAACAAGAGTCCCTGGAGGGTCATCTGCAGAGCCAACAAATGTGATCATTGATATATAGGAATTCAAGTTCCCTCGTATCATGTTTTTCATGCTTGTCTAATTATAAACAGGAACAGAATGGAGCAAGAGGAGCAGGAGGGGAGGGAGATCTCTCTGGGAAAATGAAGAAACAGCAAGAAATCATTGGAGACCGTTTGTAGGATTTAGATTCATGGTATCACTTTACTCCAACCCTAACATGTTCAATAATGTTACCTGTAGGCTTCTTCTCCAATCCCACTTCCTTTCCTCCAATTTTTTGTGCTCTTTAATACAGAACAGTTTGTGGTAGTTCAGGGTTCCTTCCAGGGATGAGTAATCATTAAGATCCCAATTTCTTTCCCATCATTTCCTACCTTTTAGAGCATTGTGTACAGGTGCTTATGTGTACATGTGTGTCTGAAAAGCAATTTTGACAGAGTTGAAAAAGTCATGCCCTGAATGGTCCCCACATCCTCCTCAATAACAAAAAAAAAGTCTTAATTCTGAACATCTAAATGAAATAAAAATGACCTATGGAAAGTAATAAAACTCTAATGGGAAAAGTCTGCTGTCCTTCTCAAAACAAGGAAACCAAAATGTTGCTTTCTTATTTTTGCTAAATGCATTAAGATCAGACCAATTAACAGTCATTTGAAGCAGCATTGTCTAAAACTTTTCTTTGGGAAAAAAATCTGTATGTCTTGGAAGGTGGTTCTGAATCTTTCCTTATGTATAATAAGTGTTATTTCTGAGGAAGACTGGTTCCAGGTCTCCTTTTTTCCCCCTAAACCAAGACTTACAAGGAAGAAGAAGAATTTGCCCTCAAAGCATTTTTCAAAAGTCAAAAGCTTTTGCTGAGTTCACTTCAGATTTTTCTGATAGTGGGGCTGCACTAAGTGGAAATATGTTCTGTCTTTTAACATAGGAAAATAAAAGGTACCTCACTCACTGGGATGTCATCAGAGGGAGAAAGACACCGCTCGAGTCGGGCTGTAGTATAATTTTTTTTTAATTGAAGAGAATAAAAAAGTATGAGAGAAAATGCCAACATGTAGAAAAAATTGGTTAATTAACCAAGATTGAGTAGTACTTGTTACATTTGATTCCTCTGGCCTGTCAAACAATGATTTTCTGCCACACAATCCTCTAGAACACAGCTTACAGAATCTATACATGGACCTCTGCGTTGTAGATCTGGTTTCCAATCCACTCCACTACTTCTCCCACTAGCTCGGTGGCTTTAAGGGAGTTACTGAACTTTCCCGGATCCCAGGCTCCTGACCTGTAAAATGAAGGCATTGTAATACAGTCTAGACTTGATTATTTCTAAACTGTCTTCCAGCTCTAACATGCTATGAGTCTACAAATCAAAGCTACAGATAGTACAGAGGGAGAGTGGAAATGGTATCCACAAAAAGTTAAGAGACACAACAGAAGGCCCCTCTTCATGCTTCATGAATCTGCCTGTGGAGAAATTGGCTGAAAAGGGATAGATGGATTGTAATTTTCTTCACCGAAGGGAGAACCCACCTCAGTGAGATCACAGATTCCTTAAAATATTAAAAAAGCTCAGATAGTGCTAGAGGCAAAGGATTTTGCCTTCCCCAGATGCCAACCCCAGAAAGTTGGATTGTGTGATTCAATTCCTGCACAGAAAACAAGAATGTGCTTTTTTCTAACATCACTTCAGACATCATGGTTTCCAACAATACATGTCTAAGACCCGCCAGATGAAGAGAATTGAGTTTGAAATGATTGACTTTTTCAAACTCATTTTCCAAATTAAGTCATAAGACTAAGTCCATAAAACGAAGTCATTGCCAGTGTGTGTTTGAGAAAAGGGACATGGAGAAATCCTGATGGACTGAGAGGCTGGCAAAATGATGTCACAGCATGACACCAAGAAATGAGATCTTTATTATTCACGAGCTGAGCATGTCAACACCAGAAGAGTTTGGAGGGGCAAGCTAAAAAGCAGGCACAGACAGGGCCCACCTGCACGAAACACGTACCAAATCCCTCAGAGGTTACTTTTTCAGTCAAAACAAAACAAAGCAAAACTGTGTGACATGTCCTCATTTGGAGCATGGAAACATGATACAGCAGGGGAAAAGCTTCTGTCACTGCCAAATGCAAAAGCTGTTTCTGCTGCCTCTGCTCCGAGGTTAGGCAGGCCATGTGGAACAGGCTCTGACTTTTTACTTACTACAGTGCAGCTATGAGATGATAGTTATTGCAAGCTGCTGTCAGAGGAGATGGGGAGCCATTTGGGGAACCCAGCCATCATTTCTACAGCAGACCTTCATGTACCACACACAACTGTGTACACATCATATGACCAGATGACAAATAGACATGCTTGGTTTTCTTCATAAGCCTTTTTCTTCCTCACTGGGATACTTTATGATTATACCTTCAAAATTCTTTCTCTTTTTTTTTCTTTGCTATCCCTAGAGAGCTAAATTTCTCATCAAGTGTCTAGCCATCAGAGCCTTCCTATGTTTTTTTTTGAACTCTTAGAAATCTGCTTTTCTAAAGTATGTGCCTGACTGTGTTCAGGTTTCTTTTCCTTTGCTAGGACGTGCTCTAAAATATTATATTTACATTTGCTCTCATAATTTCTCATAAGTGTAACAGCAGAAGGGACAATGCTGGCAGACTTCCTAGCACACCCACGGCTAAGGTTTCCAGTTCAGTGAGTATGAATCATGATATCTACAGCCACCCACAGATGCTTTATGACTGGCTATCCAGGAAATATCACCTGTGTGGATGTGGGGCAGGAAGACGGCTGCCCCTTACTTATCCTGCATTCTTTTGTTCCCAGCCTGTATCTTCCTCACCCAAGGCCTAGTCCTGAGACCAAGGATTCTCCTAGTTGTACAATTCCTGAAGTTGTACCCTCTTCTTGGATTAAGTAATGGGTGAATTTAGATGCTGTATTCCAGACTGAGGCCCAGAGGTCAATGCCATTTGAAAAAGGAGTGTGCCAAAGTTCAGGCACTTTCTTCCTTCCAAGTTTCAGAAATGTCTGAGTCGCTGACTCTTGCAAGGAAGAGGCAGAGGTGTGCTGGATGCCAATTCCCCTTGGGTGGTTAATGCCAGGAGGTCTCAAATGGGAATTTGGCAGTCATAACTGGTATGCCATCACTGGTATATATTGCCAAAATGTTATCTAAACTTACAAAAACTTGAAGTGGCAACAGATATTTTGAAATGTTTCCCTCTTCCAACTAATCCTGATTCACCATTTCCACTCCTAGCCCAACTGTCTAGGTCCTTAATGCCTCACTACTGGGTACCAGTCTCATACTTGGGCTAGTTGCCTCTAGTTTCCCCCATATTCCAATCTGTTATACTCAATATTGTCAGGCTAATTTTACTAAAATACCAGTTTCATAATGTCACTTCCTTACTCAAAAACTCTTAGAAGCTTCCCATTACCTAGAGACAAGGGGGGAAGGTTCTTAATCTTTTTTTTTTAATTTGAGTTATAAATACTTTTGGCAGTCTAGTGAAACTTACATACTCAGAATAATTTTTAAATGCATAAAATAAGGTATATATAACACTGCAACGAAACCAATTTACTGAAATACAATTATCTTTTTTTTTTAAGTTTGTGGACCCCGGACTAAGACTCCATGTTCTAGAGTAGAGGTCTCGAACTTGGGACCCCCACAGAGCAAGAGTCCTTAGTGCTGCTTAAAATATAACAGGGGAGATGGTTAATGGAATGGGTAAAAATACAAGACAACATTTGTTGTTGCTCAGTTGTATCCTACTCTTTGAGACCCCACTGACTTGCCCATGAGGTCTTCTTGGCAAAGATGCTAGAGTGGTTCGCCATTTCCTTCAACAGTACCTCCAGTTTACAGATGAGGAACTGAGGCAAATAAGCATTAAGCAAGTGCCCAGGGTCACACAGATAGTGTCAAAAGCCAGATTTGAACTCAGATCTTCCTGACTCCAGGCCCACTGTACCACCTTGCTACCCCTAACATAGATAATGCTAATTTATGGTTTCCTAAGTTAATATGAGGCCACAAGGATAGTTTCTATTTGAATTTGACACCACTGACCAGAGTATCAAGTGTAGATGTTTCAGGATGGTATGGGAGATCCTCAATAATCTGTTTCTACTAGACCTGTCCAGTCTTATCTTTCCAACAGAGGGGAAGAGGAAAACCCAAATATAAGGGAATTCTATCTAAAAGGAGCACCACCCTCATCACTGACTCCTCAACATCCTTTGCTCATTCCTTCCCAATTTCATGCTATTTTCCCTGCATAAAATATTTTCTCCTCCCACCCCATCTCTTCACATATTCAATCCTATTCATCCTTAAACTTCCACATGGTCCCCCCCCCAGTCCAGACCACAATGACTTCCTTTCCCTCTTATGATTCTTCAGTCATCCTGACAATTATATACTGTCTCATACTGTTACTTATACATCTCACATAGATGTCTTCTCTCTCACATTAAGGAAGCTCCTCAAAGTAGAGATCCTTTATAATATTTAACTCAGCTTCTAAGCCATTTCTAAGAGCATTCTTCCAGCAGTCTACCCAGATCAAAAAGCTCTAGTGTAGTGGTTCTCAACCTGTGAGTTATGTTCAGTTTGTAACAATGAAAACACATCCTGCATATCAGATATTTACATTACAGCTCATAACAGTAGAAAAATTACAGTTATGAAGTAGCAACAAAAATAATTTTGTGGTTGGGGGTCACCACAACATGAGGAAATGTATTAAAGGGTCGTTGTATTAGGAAGGTTAAGAACCTCTGTTCTAGTGGCTTCTTTCTGTCAGTATTAAGAATAAAATTCACACTCTTCCGTTTGGCAACCAAAGACCTTCACTACCTGGATCCAGCCTACTTTCTCAGATTTATTACATATTATCTCCCTTCACACACTCTATATTCTAAACAAAATGGCTTATTTGACATTCCTCATAGACAACATAATAAATCTTTTTCCACACCTCATTGTGTGCACCCCTTCTTCATCTTTGCTATAAGGATCCTTATCTCCTTCATAGGGTCTTTTCCTGAGATCTTTTAACTTTTAAAGATTTCCTCACCCCCAAGGTACTTTACATTTACTTATATGTATATAGCTGCATTTAGCTACAGAAGAACATAGATTCTTGAGGCAGAGAAAGTTGTTTATTTATTTTGGTTTGGTTTTGCCTTTGCATCAAGAATACCTAGCACAAAGCCTGGCTTATAATAGGTGCTTATTGATTAGTAGGTCCATAAATGTATTTACTCTGTGCCAGGCACTGTTCTAAGCACAGGAGAGATGAAGAGAGGCCAGGTTACCAGAGTTACCAGTAACTTACTAATTGCCTCTTTCTTTGTCCTTATATACTTTGAACTTTCTGCAGCATCTGACCACTCCCTCCTTCTTCAAGAAACTTTCAATCTGGGCCACATTTATTAAACATCTCTATGCACTGGATTTAGTCCTTAACCTGGGATCCTCCGAATTATATGACATTTCACCAACTTGGTTCTCCCATCTAACTCCCCTTCCTTTCCCTGCCTCCCCTTTGTTTCTCAACACTGTAATACAAAAGTTCCTACAAAACGTGTTTTTCTTTTGACATTCTTCTTTTCTCTCTGTTTTAATGGCTTTGCTCATGCTCAAAGGTTCATCCATTGCCTCTGAAGCAGAGGATCCCTGAGCCACTCTAATGCTAGCCTCACTGAGCTTACTCCCATATTTCTAACTGCCTGGTAGACATTCCAAACTTGATATCTCATATCACCTCAAAACCTTCATTTCTAAAACTAAATCATCATCTTTTCTCCAAAATCAGTAACTGCCTTTGTTCTCTGTATCACCTACATTTAAGCTCTGCACTCATCTAAAGTCAGACTGGTGACCTCAAAGAGCCCTCCTTTACTCAAATCCAAGTCCACTGAAAGTCATGTCTCCATTTCCCTGACGTCATGATTCTCTTCAAGAATGAAGGACAAAGGGACAGCTGGGTGACACAGTGAATAGAGGTCCTGGAGTCAGGAGGACCTGAGTTCAAATCCACCCTTGACATTTACTAGCTGTATGACCTTGGGCAAGTCACTAACTCCAATTGCCTTGCCTTCCCCTCTTGGAAAAAAAAAGAATGAAGTACAAATATAGCAACAACATTTTTAATTCCTATTTCTTCCTTTGGACAGTTTAACCCTACCCCCTATTTTAAAACTACCTCAAAGCACTTAGAACTCTTAAAAAAGACAGTAACTTGTACTTTAATAATAAATTAAAAGAGGCTTATAGGTGAAAATGTCATTTAATCAAATAGACTACCTTCTAAAACAAATATAAAATATTACACAAAGTTGCCTCATGGACCTTTAAGTTTATAAGCTAATTGTTAGAGTTTGAGCTCGGTGAGTAATGAAATACTGTCAATTTTTCCGTTTAAATATCTGCCCTATCTATTCATTCATTTCCCTTCCCACTATTATTGCCCTATACCATACTCTTGTTTTCTTGTCTCTTTACTAAATAATAATAACACATATGGAGTGTTCATATGATCTCATCTGACCCCATGTGGTAGATGTTATTACCATACCCATTCACAATTGAGGAAACTGAGACTGAGAGAGGTTGTGTGACTTGACTAGGATCACACGGCTGGTGCATAAGTAAAGTTTAAACTTGGGCCTTCCTGGCTCTAAACCTAGCACCCTCCATATAAAGTCACCTCCATGACTATTTCCATAGCCTCCTCAATGGTTTTCACTGGTCAGCCTCTCCCTCTTAACTCCATCCTGAAGACTGTCACCTAATTATTTAAAGTACCGATTTGATTGAATTGAGTCCCCTGCTCAAAAAACTTTGAAGGCTCTCCCTTTGTCTAATGGATGAACCCAACTCAATGTCCCATTCAAAGTTCTTCACAGTGTGGTTCTGATCTTCCTTTTCAGATTTATTATCCACCATCTTCCTTCATACACCTTACACTCCACCTAAACTGTATTATCTGTTGGTGCCTAAACATGTAGCTGGCTTCCCTATTTTTACAGTTAAGGAAACTGAGGCAAACAGATTAAGTGACTTGCCCAGGGCTACACAGCTTGTCTGAGGTGGGGTTTGAACTCACCTTGACTTTATCACCTAACTTCAGGAAGGGAGGAGGATTTTAGACCTGTAGGTATAAAGTGGATAAATGACTAATTAATTATAGAGTACGTATCTGGTAAGTAATAGGGAGCCAGTGAAGATTTCTGAACACTAGTATGTAAAGAGAGATTTAAACAAGAGGGAACAAGGCCTACAAAGGAGCAACATCTGTTGGCATTTTTGCAAAACCAGCAACAAGTTATTTGTCTAGCTAGCTAGAGAGCAAAGGAAGAACTGTTAGCAGTGAACAGTTCAAAGGTGTGAACAATTAAGTAGAAGACTTCCCAGAAACGGAATATTATTAAAAGGTGAGCACAGGTAACTAATGAACTTCACTGCTCTTGGCCTTTAAAAGTAAACTCAATAAAGCACTTGGAAAGAAAGTGGGGGGGGGGGGAATAGTCTGTAATCAGAGAGCCAAGCAAGTAATGAGTCAACCCACATTCAAAGTCAGTGACTCTAGAGGCTGATTATACTGAAATCTCCTCAGCTACCAAGATAAGCTGAATTTCCCTCAGTGCCATATTTCAGTCAGGTCTAAGAAAGCAGCAAGATTTGACAGAGTGTTGGGTAAACACTGATAAAGTATACCTTTGGAAAGACAAAGAGGCTTTCTTCATTTAGATGCGTTAGTAAGTTTAGGATATTTTATTGTTGGACTGGGGTGGGGTGGAGTTTCCAAGAAAAATCAGTAATATAATCAGACAGAATACAAGCAGGGCAATTTGGTGATTGATACTTCATTAGAGGGAGGCATGGCCATTTAGAATATAATTATTCTAGAGATGATCGGGTGTGGTCGAAACACGGTTTATTCAGATCAGTATTTTTTTTTTCTCTGATAGCAGTACCAAAAGGTTGGAAATGATGAGGCCTAGTAATAGGAATGGAACATGTCCAGAATCAAGGTCATTATTTTTGCCCCTAAACCTTCTCCCTCCTTTTTGATTTAATTCTTCCTAATACCTTCATTTGCCAGTTTTCCAAGCTCCAAATAATAGCACTCTGATTCTTCCCTCTGCAGTCATCTACCGAGTTCTGGGGAGTAGTACATGTCTCATGTCCCTTTGCACCTCGCTATTTTCACTGCCATCATCCAAATACAAGCCCTCATTATAGCTGCCCTTGCCTCCTGGCAAATCTTTCCAAATCTCCCTTCTCCCCATTCTAGTTTATCCTTCATGCCACTGCCAGACTAGTCTTCCTTACGTATTCATCAGGTCATCTTTTGTCTGTTCAAAAATACTTCGGGCTCTCTTTTGCCACTTAATTTCACATTTTATTTTCCTGGCATTCATGACCTTCCATATTTTAGCACTACCCACGCCCTTCTATACAATCCACACTCCAACCAAAAGGGATTATTCTTCACCCTGTGATTTCCTGCATACCCTCGCTAACATTCCTTATTTCTAGAGGGTCCTCTCTCCTTATCTTGGCCTACTGGCTTCATTCCCATTCACCTTTTAAAGCTTAATTCAAACAATCCCTCCTTCATACAGACTTGTCTGAACCCAACCACAGGTAAAAATCCTTCTCTATAGGTTCCACGTGATATTTTATTTTATACCTGTCTAATACACTTATCAAGGCATCTAAGTAGTGTACTGGATAGAGCACCAGGTCTGGAGTCAGGACTCATATTCCTATATTCAAATCTGGTCTCAGACACTTTCTGTGTGAGCTTGGGTAAGTCACTTAACCCTGTTTGCCTCAGTTTTCTAATATGTAAAATGAGCAGCTGAGGGAATGGCAAACCACTCCAGTATCTTTGCCAAGAAGACCCCAAAAGAGGTCATGAAGAGCTGAACATGACTGAAAGGAAGCAATAACAAGAAAAATATACTTTCTCATAATAGTGTATGCTAGCTTTCCATGTATAGGGAGAAAGATAAGGTGGATCCTTCATGGCAGTGAAGACTCCATATCTATGGAGAAAGCTGTCATCGTGACACAAAGAGAGGCAGAATGGACATCTCTAGCCTCTTCTCTCCCCATCCTTTCCAAGGCAGACTTTCATTTCTGCTAGAAAGAGAAGCAGGAGATTGAGCCTGGAGGCCACTCTTCTCTCCTCAGAGAGAGGGGTCTAGAAGGCCAGAATATATCTACCTGCCCCCTTAAATGTTATTTGTCTAGGGATTATGATTGGGTTCCCAGCTTTTGCTCACTTTGTCATTTTGTGAGAAGGGAGACCCCAAGCTCTGAATCCAAGTTTTGATCCCTTCCCCACCTAAAACTAGTTCCACAATGAAAACCCATAGCATAGGACTAAGAAGTCAATTTATCCAAATCATAGCAAAACAGAAATCAAAAAAGGGAAGAGAATGTACATCAGACAATACAGAGTGAGAGCACTCTCCCATACTGTGCCAGATAACTCAATTAAACCAAAGAATGTCTGACATTTCCCCCAAAGAAAACTCGCTGGCATCTGTAAAATTCCCTAAAACAAGCTGGAAACAAGGACATAGTGAAGACTGCCTGCTCCTCTCATATCTACCTAGTCTTTTCCTTCAGCAGCCTGAAGTGAGGTTGGCCTCTTCCATCTTCTCTCTTGACACAGAAAGCTGACTCAACACTCAAAGAAGACTTGAAGCTTGACCAGTTCCAAAGACAATTGGCCCTGAAGAGTCCCAAAGTGGGACTAAGGGAATTCTCATTTGTAGTGTCTCGAAAGACACTGACAAAGGCTGGAGCTCTCTTGCCTCTCACCAACTCTGCCTCCCCATCTATAGGGCAGGGCTTTCATGTACAACAATAAGAAAAGTCCCATACCAGTGGACTTTGGGACAGGGGTTATACATGTAAGAGGCTTTATTTCCTTTGTGGACTAGGGCTAGGCATTAATTAAATTTTATATCTTCCTTAGCACCTGGTACAGGGATACATGCATAATAGAGTCACGAGAATTATCTGTTGAATTAGGCCCCATAACTACAAATATATCATGTCCCCTTCCTCACAGACTAGCTTTGAGAAAAATTCATTACCATGGAAGTGAGGAAGACAAGTAGTTCTAGGAGGGTCCAGACTATTTATAAAACCTTTTAACTCATGGATGCAGAACAGTTTGTTTAAGAAGTAGGTCTCCTATCCTTGATAGCACTTCCAGAGGTAAGTTGTACAAAACTTACTATGGTTAAACATTTGTATTTTTGTGAGCATTTCTAGCATGAGGTTGGAATTGAAAGGCCTCACTTTAGCAAGAATATCTGGGCCCAAAATAGTTCTCCAGACACTGCTCATTTCCTACAACTCCCCTATGTGCAGGTAGTAAAAGCTTTTCTTTACCATAGGGACTTCAGAACCTATTTAAAATGAAAATGAGATCAAAGATGCTCCAACCACACCTTAAGGAGGAGAGGAAAGCCCCTACTAACTAGGTTGCCTGGGAATTCTACTCACAAGAAAAGCATATCTAATTCTTTTCAAATGCTTAGACCTCTTAACCAGACTAGGTACTTTTTAGCATTCATTTTTAGAAGTTATTTTTATTTTTTCATTTAACAATCATGTTTGTATTAATCTGTCCCTTCTGCTCCTCATTTAACATTTTTTAAAAAATCACTGAAAAATAAAGTCCTTGATACACAGTTGATAGCTAAGTCCAACTCTGAATTTTAGAGGTTATTCCCTAGAAGACTTCTATTGCAAATAAGTAAGTAGATGCAGGGGTTATTCAGAAGCGATTTGTTCATAAGATCAAAGATAATGCTAAGACCATCTAGTCTAACCCCCTTATTTTACAGATGGATGAACTAAAGCCTTGCAAAGATCACAAAGATAGTATGGAATGGATGTGAACCAGGGCCTCTAATTTGAAATTATGTTCTTTTTCCTGTATCATGCTTCTGAGCATTAGGAAGTAATATATTTGGAATGATAATTGTTATTTCTTTTTTTGTACTAGGAAAACATAAGTAATACTATCACTAGAAGATGCACATTAGGCTGAAATGTCAGTAACAGCGAAGTCAGAAGAGCCAAAGAAATTGATTGGAGAACTGAAATTTTGCCTCTATTCCTTTAAGTGTAGCACTGTATATTTTTATGCCATTAAAAAAAAAACAATTATGAAGTTAAGTCAAGTTTGCTGATCAAGTAATATTTGCAGTGGTATAAGAGAAAGGGCCTCTGGAATCAGAGGACCTGGGTTCAAATCCCACTGCTACCACTTACTACCTGGGTGAGTCGTTTGACTTCTCTGCTTCTCAGTTTCCTCATCTATAAAATGAGGAGGCTTTGACTAGCTAATTTCTGAATTCTCACCAGCTCAGATGAATTTGGTGCAAAGACCACACTTGAAAATGAAGCAAAGCTCTATCATTCACAGCTCTTAATTGTAGTACCTTCCCTCCATTAATCATTTTCTATTCATCTTACATATGGTTTGTTTTGCATATATTTGTTTGCATGTCATTTCTTCAATTAGATTGAAAGCTCCTTGAGGGCAGGGACTGTCTTTTGCCTCTTTTTTTGTCCCCAGTGCTCAGCACTGGTACATAATAGACACTTAATATTGATTGATGGGTTGATTGATCTTTAAACAAAAAAGACCTTCCAATAAAAACTAACAAGCAAAATATTATTAAATAATATTTTATATTTCTGTATTACAGCAATACATAGCATGGCATCATAAAATGCTAACTAAGTAAAATGTGAGAGTTTCAGAATTGGAAGAAATTTATAGTATATCTCTGAATAGGAATCATTTCCACATTAGAAAGCAATCAGTCGTCAAAGCTTTGTTCTAGTGGAAGACCCACTACTTTTCAAGCGTATGGCTATTATACTTTTGTACATCTTTGACTGTAATTTTTACCCATTCTCTTGGTGTTACCCTTTGTAGTCAGAGACAAACAGGACAAATCTAATTCCTTTCCAACACCACAGCCCTTCAACTATTTGAAGAAGAGGAAGTGTATCCTTACTGAAGGATACACTTAACTCTCTATCCACCCCACTTCCCAAAAAATATTTTCAAGGACAAATACTTTTAAACATGTTTTCTCTTTTCACAAACTTCATCCCTTCCATAAGCTATATCTTCCATATTCCAACTTGCATTCTCAGTCTTTCCTTCAAACTGAGTGTATTTCTCCAACCCAAGTTCCATTCACTTCTGCCACCATTATCCCAGATTCACTGGGACTAGAAATCTCATAGTTCTCTGTGACTTCACTCTCCTTCAACCCTCTATCTGACCTGTCACAAATCCTATCTATCATTTTCCAAATTCAAGAACCTCCATTTCAAACCTTCCATCTCTTACTTCCCAGTCTTCACTATCTTACACTTGTTTTACTGTATTATCCTTCTAAGCCGATCTCTATCACTCAAAGACTCCTGCTCCTCTCATCCATCTTGTATATACTGCCATAATCTCTTCAAATACCCCTTTAATCATGGCAATGCCCTTGCTTAAAAATCTAGATTGGTCACTTTAAGCCCAAATTCACTCTCAAGGCTCTTCCTCCCTGTCTGAAATTATTATCCATTATGCACTCCCCTCATCCTACCCCCAAATCATTTCTTTTCCCACTCCAGTTAATGGCACCCTCTCATTTCCTAGGCTCAAAACCTCAGTCATCTGTGACTCTTCCCTTTCTTTCATCCAACATCTAACAGGGCCGTCAATCCTGTTTTGAAATTCTTTTTGACCAGTTGTAATAGTATTAGGAATTTGAAGAACTTCCCTGCCCCTTAAAAAGCCTAAGGGAATTTGAAGACCTTCCTTCCTTCAAAGATCTTCCCTGCACCCTAATATGCTGAATGTAATCACATGGAGCCTGTGGTAGAAGGAGTTCACTGAATGATGGAGCAGAGCCCACAGGAAGCTAGAAGTCAGAGCAGTTAGAGGAGAAGGAGGAGAGGATGCATCCACAGAGGCAGCTAGGCTTGTAACTGTTGGTTTGTAGGGAGGCTACGGTATGGTGTGGCTCTCTACTGCATTGTGGTATATTAACTTCTATGTTGCTATGATGGATTTGTTTCCTGGTGTTGGGATTTGGCTTTCTGGTGTCTGAATAAATGTTTTGCTTCTGTCTTATATATGGAGAGTCTGTTGTATTTTTCAATAGAGAAGCATGCCAGAATATTTACAGTTGCCATCAGCGCTGTGAATATCATGTTGGTGCTCCACCAGTAGTTTGCTTCCCATTCCTAAGACCAAAATCATAGTTCAAATTCTGATTGTTTTTCACCCAGACTATTATGGTAGCCTCCTGATTGCTTTCCCTCATCACCAGTCACTGCCCCACTAATAAATGTAATCAACATGCTATATAGCCAAATTAATCTTCCTAAAACATGACCCTAATGCCATCACTCAACTGCTCAAAAGCTTTAAATGATTCTCCATTGCCCAATAAGTCTAAATTCTCCAACATGATATTATTCAAAGTTCCTCCATAGTCTGCCCACAACCTGCCTTTCCATTCTTATGTCCAGCCATACTCTGAATGACTTGGTCCACTCATTCTGCTCTCACTTCATCCCCAAGTACCTTCCCCAAAGCTTTACACCTTATAGACATCTAATAATTGTTTCTTTTGCTAATATTCCTCTATCATCAGCAATTCTGATAAAAACATTATTCTCTAAAGTTTTTTTGGAAATTACAAACATCAAATTCTATCATGATGCTATAATTTCATGTTCATATGCCAGGCTGGAGTTTAATCTGCAAGTAAGCTTCTGGAGGGCAGGCTTTATATATGTATTGATATCCCTACTACCTGCTCAGTGCTTTAAGGTGCATACACAGCTAGCACTTAAAAAACATTTATTGGACTTAACTGCATATGGTTTTAACTGGAGTCAAAGTATTTAAAAATCAACTGATCATATCTGATCCAAAAGAGTTGTTTTTATACCATGGTAAGAATATATCACAGATTATATGCCCAATACAAAGAGTCACATTCCTAGGAGAGAGTTTGATAAATGATGTACTCTCATTTTTAACATGTTGGACTGCCTGACCTATGTGGCTTAACTGAGACAGACTGATGACATCTCCATGTAGACTTTCTTGAATATGCAGAAAATGCAGTGGAAAAGCAGACCGACTAAAATCAAAACAGACATAAAAAGTGTGCAAAAGCCAACAGTTATGGAATACAAGACGAACAAAGAATACATGCCTCATCGCGCTCCTCATAAGCCAAATGTGAAGAGGTTTTTATATATGACCATAAACATCAAAATATGGAACAGATGAGTTTGTTTCTTTCATAAAGGGAAGAATAAACCCAGTCTGGAACAGAAAGGTTCATGTATATTGGGGGATTATATAATACTAATTTTCCTTTTCCCTCAGTCATTATTGACCAAAAGAAGAGAATTAGTGTTCTGTTTCCACTCAAAGGCTTAGTAGTTCACATATGCTTATCTGCCCTTTCCATGAGATGAAAAATTCCTGGAACAAGTGTCCCCAGTTAGAACAGACCATAGTAGGGCTCTCAGACAAACCTGTTGACAGATTAATAGGTAGCATTTGCATAGCGCTTTAAGGTTTGCAAAGCCATCTACCGATATGATCTCACAACAAACCTGGGAGGTAGCTACTATTATTAACCCTGTTTTATAGATGAGGACTGTGGCAGACAAAGGTTAACTGACTTGCCCTAGGGTCTAAGGCTTGACTTGAACTCAAGTATTCCTGACTTCCGATCTTATGCTACTACCTCTATTGCGCCACCTAGTTGCTAGATTGATTTTATAAAACCAGAGTTGACCTACTTTTGTTAGAATATGAGACCCTGTTAAAGGGTAGCTTGATATACTTTAATTGGTGGTCTGGTCTGCTGTCTAATTATTATTTATTATTACTTTTTTAGTCCAGACCTGTGATTTTACTACTGGAGGAAAATTCTTGTGAAGAAATTCCCATTCCTGATGCAAATCAACAACTCTTCTGCAGTTTCTAGTCTAAGAGAGTTTCCTGGGGCAGGAAGAAATTAGGTGATTTGTCACAGAGACAGTATGTGTTAGAGTTAAGACCTAAATTCACGTTTTCCTGACTTTGAGGCTAAATTTCTATCCACAATCTTATGCTAACTATGTATTATGATTACTGCTATCACTAATAATGGACATTTATTACTTTAAAGTGCATAATGAGACAGAAGTACTTTGGAACCTATATTATTTAATAAATAAGAAGTTTTATTCATTAGTATACTGTTTATATTAGTGGCACCAAGGTGTTTAAAATTTATTTTCTAACACTAGTTTTCTTCTGGAATCTCATTCATGCTCTGCATTTTCCTAGTAAATGCCTTCCGTTTATAGTAATGATACTCTTATAAAGATATATAACACATGATAAATGTTACAAATGTTTACAAAGTGGTAACATGCTTTTTTCATAATAACCATGTCAAGTAGGCAGAGGAAATATTTTTCTGATTTTTTCTGATAAGAGAGCTGAAACTCAAAAGGTTAAGTGATTTACTCATGGTCACATAACTGTCAATAATGTGAAGTAGGATTTGAATTTATATCTCTGGATATGAAAATTTTCAAGAGTAATCCAACCTTTACTGTCATTTAAAAAATTTTTGCATTAAGAATAATATTTATAGGAGATTTCATTTCACATGTTTATGCTCCAAAAAAAGAATTTTTTATTAAGATGTTTGTAAGAAATGTTAAATGCCCCTTCCCTTCCCCCACCACCAGCAATGGAAGAAATATAAAATTTAGTGTCTCCAGCAGATGGAAAGTTTGAGGCTTAATGAACCAATGAGGGAAAGACTTAGGAATCCTTGTTTTGGGAAGGCAGAAGGGACAATCAAGATTACTGAATCCAATCTCTTCCTTTTACAGAGGAGAAAGTACATACAGAGAGATGTGGCCTTTTTCAAGATCAAACAATCCAAGGGATTACTAATGAACTTTAGAAGTAACAGTTAAGACCACCTAGCCCAAACATCTCATTTTACTGATGGGGAAACTAAGACTGAGAAAAGCTAAGTAATTTGCTCCCATTCATATCACTAATGAGTGACAATACTGGGTCTTTTGACTCCAAATTCATTGCTTTTTCCTCCACATCAAACTGTTTCACCATTTTTAAAAAGTGTGCTTCTTATTAACTAATTAATTTATTTTTAGTTTTCAACATTCACTTCCACAAGATTTTGAGTTCCAAATTTTCTCCCCATCTCTCCCTTCCTCCTACCTCAAGACAGCATGCATGCTGATTATCCCTTCCCCCAATCTGCCCTCCCTTCTATCAACTCCCCCCCCTTCTCTTATCCCCTTCCCCTTCCATTTTTCTGTAGGGCAAGATAAATTTCTATACCCCACCACATCTATATCTTATTTCCCAATCGCATGTAGAAACAGTTTTTAACATTCATTTTTAAAACTTTGGGTTCAAAATTCTCTCCCTTCCTCCCTCCCCACCCACCCTCACTGAGAAAGCAAGCAATTCAATATAGGTTATACATGTGTACTCATGCAAAACATTCTCCTAATAGTCATGTTGTGAAAGACTAACTATATTTCCTTCTATCCTATTCCAACCCCTGATTATTCTATTCTCACCTTTGACTCTGTCACTCTTAAAAAGCATTTGCATCTGACTACCCTCTCCCCCAATCTGCCCTTCCTTCTAATATTCCTCCTCTTATCCCATTCCCCCTTCTTTTCTGCAGGGTAAGATAGATTTCCATACCCAATTGAATGTACATTTTATCCCCTCCTTAAGCCAAATTTGATGAGAGTTCACTCATTCCCTCTCATCTCCCCTCTCTTCCTCTCCACTTTAAAAACTTCTTCTTGTGGGGCGGCTAGGTGGCACAGTGAATAGAGCACCGGCCCTGGAGTCAGGAGTACCTGAGTTCAAATCCAGCCTCAGACACTTAACACAAAAAACTAGCCATGTGACCTTGGGCAAGTCATTTAATCTCAACTGCCCTCCCAAAAACAAACCAAAAAAAGCCAAAAATAAAATAAAATAAAATAAAAACTTTTTCTTGACTCTTTTACATGAGACAATTTAAATATAATTATATTATTATATAATATATACATATATTCTAATATATATCTTATATATACATATATTCTATTATATATTATAATATACTATATATTATTATATATGTGTGTGTATATACAGAGAAAAAGACAATACAATAAGTGCCTTATGATATCTCTCTCCTGTTTACCTCTTCATGCTTCTCTTGAGTCTTATATTTGAAAGTCAAATTTTCTATTCAGTTCTGTTCTTTTCATCAAGAATTCCTGAAAGTCCTCTACTTTATTGAATGTCCATTTTCTCCCTAATGGATTATACTCAATTTTGCTGGGTAGGGGATTCTTGGTTTTAATCTGAGCTCCTTTGACCTCTGGAATTTCATATTCCAAGACCTCTGATACCTTAATGTAGAAGCTGCTAAATCTTGTGTTATCCTAATTGTGTTCCTATAATACTTTAATTGTTTCTTTCTGACTGCTTGCAATATTTTCTCCTTAATCTGGGAACTCTTGAATTCTTGAATTGGTTATAATATTCCTTGGAGTTTTCCTTTTGGAGTCTCTTTTATGAGATGATCAATGGATTCTTTCCATTTCTATTTTACTCTCTGATACCATGGCAGTTTTCCTTGATAATTTCTTGAAAGATGAAAAAAAGATGCTTTTTTAAAAAATCATGACTCAGGTAGTCCACTAATTTTTAAATTATCTCTCCTGGATCTATTTTCCAAGGCAACTGTTTTTCCAATGAGATATTTCACACTGTCTAGTAATTTTTCATTCTTTTGGTTTTATTTTATAATTTCTTGATTTCTCATAGAGTCATTAGTTTACATTTGCTCCATTCTAATTTTTAAGGAATTATTTCTTCAGTGAGCATTTGGACTTCCTTTTCCATTTGGCTAATTCTGTTTTTTTATGGTATCCTTCCCCTCACTGAATTTTTGGACCTCTTTTTCTATTTGGGTTATAGCCTATTTTTAAAGTATTATTTTCTTCAATTTGGGGGGGGGAGAGGGTCCCCTTTAGCAAGCTGTTGATTTGTTTTTCAGTATTTTCTTGTATCACTCATTTCTTTTCCCAATTTTTCCTCTACTTCTCTTACTTGGTTTTCAAAATCCTTTTTGAGCTCTTCCATAGCCTGAAACCAATTTATATTTTTCTTGGAGGCCTTGGATGTAGGAGCTTTGACTCTTGTCATCTTCTTCTGGTTGTATGTTTTGATCTTGTCACCAAAGTAAGATTCTATAGTCTGAGTTTTATTCTTCTGTTAGCTCATTTTCCTAGCCAATTACTTGACTTTTAACTCTTTGTTAAGGTAGGACTCTGCTTCTAATGTGGATGGTGTATTGTTCCAAGCTTCAAGGTTCACCATCTTAATAGAATGAAATTTATTGGTATGGAATATTCTTCGATGGGTCTTCCAGTTTCATGTGAGGGGATCTAAGAAAATATCAACATAAAGATGTGTGTATATATATATGTGTACGTGTGTACACACACATATATATATATGTGTGTGTAGATGTAGATGTTGATATATAAAATTTAAAAATTCAAATAAAGACTATAAATGCTGTTGAAATAAGAATCATATTGCCAGTTGTGTGCTAAGTTGCTACTCCTTCAGAATGCACCTATATTCAGCTTTTACTTTCAGTGTTTATTAGAGATAGTTAATCAAAGTACATCCTTTAGAGTTAAAATCAACCTCAGAAGTAATCTGATCCATTGCCTTCATTTTGAAGATGAGGAAACTGAGGCCCAGAGAAAGGGTCTTGTCTCTAAATAAGAATTCAAACCCAAATTTTCTGACAATATTTGTTGTTCTTCCCATTATATTTCATTGCCTAGTTATTAGCCTGGTCAACCTAAAGATGTTGAGATACAATCTGATCTCTGAGATTGTTAGAAAATGTTAAAACTAGAAGGAACCTTGGATATCTTCTAGTACAAATGCTGTTAAATTTTTTGCTGAAAAGGGGATCATTTATGGAAGTTCATGGATAACTCAGAATTAGTAAATGAATAAAACAGGATTATGAAGACCAATTACATTGAAATATAGGCACCAAACCAGTTTTTAAAAAACAGTAAGCTCTCAGACACCTCTGAAGTTTATCCACAGACCACTTGTGGTTTCTCAGACCTCAGGTTTAGGATCTTTGGGCTAATCTAATTACCTTATTTTACAGTTGACAGAACTGAGGCCGAGGAAAGAATGGTAACTTCCTCAAAGTCACCCCGCTAATGGTGGAGCACAGACCAGCACCCAGTCTGGCGTTTCTTTTCCTAGAGTCCTCATCTCGTAGGCCAGAAAAATATTCACTGACTTTGGAGGTTGAAAATGTCCTAGGATTTCATGATGGGCAGACCAAATCTATACCCAAAAGAATTCTTTGCCAGAGGTACATACAATTTGAACAGACTCATCGCTCATTCTCCTCTTTTCCAGGAATGAGCACTGCAGCCTGCCAAGGGTCCTGCAGAGCTTTACATGTCTGATTTCAATGGTTTTCAATCTCTGCAGCAACTCTGATGAGGTCACTGGCCACATCAAGTGAAAACCACTGAGTAACTCTTTCCATAGTTCTCTCAGACCATCAAACTTGAGTTCCCTCATTACTTTCCTCTTTACCACAAAATATCTGTCTCTCCACTAATCCTTTCTCCCTTCCCACCTGTCTCATAGGAGGAGGTCCTCCTTCCATTGCAAATCTGACCCTCCACTTAATAGAATTGCTCTCAATTATCCCTCTATCCTTACCATTCTCAGTCTGTTCCACTCTACTGGCCCCTTTCCACTTTACTGCTTAAAACAGGCACAGGTCTCCCCTACCCTGAGAAAAAACTGTAGTTTACTTCTTCAAGTTATGATCACCAACTTTCTTCCTTTTACTACAAGGCTCTCAAATGAATGGTCTACATCTAATGCTTCCATTTCTTTACCAATTATTCACTCCTTAAAGTTTCATAATCTGCCTTGCCCCTTCAACATTCTGCTGAAACCACACTTGATGATGATCAGTAACCTAATTACAACACACCGGTCCTTTTTTTTCAAGTCTCCTTCTTCCAGATTTCTTTGAAGATTATGATGCTGCTAATTTCTCTTTATTTTAAGGCTCCCACTAAACTCTTTCAAGCATTCCTAAAATATTGATTTCATCACATTACTTTCTTCCTTAGAAATTTTCGGTGGTTACTATATGCTGGCTGGATCAAGACAAAGTCTTTCAAGGACCTCCACAATCTGGTCTATAATCTCCGAGTAATTGTAATAAGAAATTTTAAGTTGCTTGAGTATCCTGTCCACTATTACTATTACCACTTCCAGCACCACCCCATCCCACCTCCCCATAGTGATAAAGCTCAAAGGGAGACCACAGGCCATCTAGTCTAAGAATTGTATTTTATAGATGAGGAAACCACATCCTGGAAAAGTGAAGTTCCTTGCCCAATGTCAGAGAGAACTAAGATTTTAACCTAAGTTCTGACCCCAAATCTGCAGCGCTTGCCTTATGCCTGTAGGCAGCTAGATGGCACAATGGGGAGAACACTGCGCTTGAGTTCAAATCTGGTATCAGATACTTAGTAAGCTGTGTGACCCTAGACAAGTCACTTAAACTTTGTTTATTTCAGTTTCCTCATCTGTAAAATGGGAATAATAATAATAGCACCTACCTCCCAGAGTAGCTGTGAGGATCAAAAGAGGTAATAACTATAACTTAGCACAGTGCTTGGCACAAAGTAGATACTTAATCAATGCTTTCTTCCTTTTCTGCCATTTGATCTTCACAGAAACCCTGGGGAGTAGGCACAGTTATCATTATTATTTGCCATTGAAGTAACTGAGGTTCAGTGAGGTTATATCATTTCCCCACGGCAACATAGCCAGTAAATGTCTGAGGTGAAAATGAAACCACATGCCCCTGGCTCAAAATCCACACAGTACATGCTCAGAGATTTTCCCCAAATGAACAAAGAATATTTTCAAGAGGAATGGGAGCTGAAATTCACATATATACAAACATATTTAACACATATACATAATCAATAAACAGTTATTAAAGTGCCTACTATGTGCTAGGTACTCTACTGAGCTTTGGGGATACAAAAAGTAGCAAAAGGCAGTCCCTACCCTCAAGGAATTCACAATATTAAATGGGAAAATAAGTTATGTACAAGTAAAATAAAAAATAATTAAGGGAAGGCAATAGAATGAAACAAGGTTAGAAAAGGTTTCCTATAGAAGGTGAAATTTTAGTTTGGATTTAAAAGAAGCCAGGGAGGTCAGGAGGTAGGGATGCTATAGCAGCAGCCACATTGGCATACTCAGGATGGCTGTTAGCATTGGTTCTTAAATCTGCTTTACTAGGAAAGATAGCTGTTCAAGGGGTCAGCAATCTTTTTTTTTAACTACATTCACTAGTTCAGGGGAAAAGAATTCCAGAGAAATTACAGAGAAAATACAAGCAGAGAAATAAAGGCCAACAGACAGGGCTCTGACTGCCTGTATCAAAGCAATATTACTATACTCTTTACATACATGCCTGGGATCAGAGAACCCTTATATCTGAGCAGTCAGGGAGCTCTGAACATATGTCCACTCAGAATCTTGATCTGGGAATCCCAAGACACTTCTCATTAGCAACCCCCAAAAGCAAAATACCAACTTAGAGTAATTATACACTTCTCAGAGTCAGAAGGCATCACAATCCTCCTAACTCAGTGTTTAATTAGAAATTAGCAAAAAGTGCAAAAGCCTTCCTACAAGAAAGCTTCCCCTAAATAAGCTTCCCTTAATGAGCTCCATGTGAGGTCTGTTAATGGGCATGGAAGATCTTAGATCCCATTAACATTACAGATGCAGAGGAAGAACATTCCAGGCATGGAAGATAGCCTAAGAAAATATCCAGAGCTGAGAGATGGACTGTTTTGTTTGTGGAATGGCCAGAGGGCCAGCGTCATTCAATCAAATGGTGCCTGGTGGGGAGTAAGGTGTCAGAAGACTGGAAAGGGAGGAGGACAATAGGTTATGAAGGAATCTGAACGTCACACAGAAAAATTTATATTTGATTTAATCTTGGGAGGTGATTAGGAACCACTGGACTTTACTGAGTCGGAGAACTCATAATTGTACATATATACATATATATGTGTGTGTGTGTATGTATATGTATATATATAATTATATATTGCAATATACATATATTTTATTTTATACTACATATTACAAAATACATATATTTTATTTTATACTATGTATTACAAAATACATATATTTTATTTTTATCATTACACATTTTATACATTATATATCACATCATAACATTGTGATATATCATATAGCATTATGTATCGTGATGCATCATCATATATCACAATATATCAGTATCTATTGTAATATATCACTATCTCACAATATATTTATCATGATATGCATAAATGATCACTGTGGGTGTGTGTTCCATGCTCAAAAAGCCTTCACTGGTTCCCTAACACTTTCCAAGGGAAATTCAAATTCTCTTACCTGCCTTTCAAAGTCTTCCACAAGCTGCTGCTATCTTACCTTTCCAGTATTATGGCATGCTCATAATCTTCTATGCATTCCATATCCTAGAGTCAACTATCTGTTCCCAGAACAGGTCTCTGAGTCCATATTGAGATCGTTCTCTATGCCTGGCACACCTTCCTGGCCTCTTTTCACCCACTAAACTCTACATTTGAAAGCCCAATTCAAATAGCACATTCTTCAGGAAACCTGCCCTGATTCCCCTGGTTACTAATACTTTCCCCTCTCTTTGCTCATTTGGCACTTTGTTGTGTTAAATTCTGAATGCACCTTTTATATAATAATGCATGTTATCCCTTTATTACTTTTCCTACTCTTCAGTTCTATCAGAGTAAGGACAATATCTCATCTAAACTCCGTATCTTTCTCAGACGGTCTAGTGTATAGAAATAAATGTTTGCTTATTTTTAATTCAACTATAGTCACTGAACTTTATTTCTCATCAAGGTGCAATACTCAAGTAACCAATCCATGAAGCAGATACAAGAGGAAAGAGCAAAGGAGATGACGTCTCGGTTTGTTTGTTTTAAGGCTACATTTATTAGATATCATCTCCACTTACGAAAAGTGACTTAAAAAAAAATCACAGCAGCCTAAATGTGATTTGTGTATGTGTGTATGAGTTTCATGCAACTTTGTGTCATTCCATAGCATTTAAAATTTGATTTGCCACTGGAGCAAAAATCCATATTTATTTTTCCATCTGTGCCTTCGTTTGTGTAGAAGGTTTTTGTTGGGTTTTTTTTAATAGCAGGGGGAGTGACTGGGTCATTAACAGAACAACTCAGACTTATAAGTAGTTTTTAAAGAATCATTAGATTTCAAAAATTCTCTTTGGCCTACAAAATCTGATGTTCTTCCTAACACAAAAAAAACCTGCTCCCAAATCCTGAAATCCCGTCTGTGCACCAAAATGATGATACCGATCTGTTGCCACTGAGAAGTCTATTTTGGATTGTTTTTACAGTGGTCATAATGTGCTTTTGCCAGCCACCCACACATTATTACTTGGTTTCCCTTTGTGATCACAAAATAGCACATGTTAGTGAGATCATAAAAGCACATAAGAAATGCCAAACTGGATGAGACAAGTGTTCCATCCATCCCAGTATTGGGTCTGGGCCCCAAGTGATGTTTTGTGGGATTATGTGGTAGTTGCCATCCATGAAATCTCCTGTGGGGCTACTTCTCTAACCTTTTAAACATTTCCAACTTCCCCCTTTTAATGCATTTCAGGTCTATAATCCACAGAGATTTCTTTTACTTAAGTATATTTTCAACTGATACTAGTTCTTAGAACAATGACTTCTTCAAAAAGCACTTTCTTCTTTTCCTTAAATAAGTTGGGGGCTTCTAGGGATGGAAGGCTGCATACATAATAAGACCCTACTTATATGTATTTATGGGGTTACACACAGAAAGACTGTGTGTGAACACTAATGGCATCAAAAAAATTTTTTTTAAGAATTCTTCAAATTTAATGCTTACTGTGTAGAGTGATCCCCTTTTATTTGCCCTCAAAGTCTTTTTGTAAGTCTCAAGGGTGCCACTGTAGTTGTAGTATTTAGGGATCTAATGAACTGGTCAGGATTCACCCTATTCATGCCTTTCATGATTCACTAGGTTATGATCATATCTAACTGTAATTCTTCATATCCCCAGGAGGAAGAGTCCTGTGGTATCTTCTTTATGCCTTCAAATACTTTTAGGTAACTTTCTCTCCATCTTTTCCAGCTTCATCATATCTTTCTTGAAATGGGGTCATTAATGCTGCAGACAGTGTCAAGGACTGGCTAAATGATGATTTAATACATTGGTGAGATTATGATTTCTCATGAAGTCAGAAGCCTGGGGCTGAATCTAGTAGGATAAAATTCAACAGGGGTAAATGAAAAGTCTTATACTTGGGTACAAAACAAATCAACTTCACAAGCACAAGATCTGGGATTTAGAGTAAAGCAGTAGTTCTGAAAAAAAGAAGGCTGCATGCTCCTTATGAGTCAGCAGTATGGTATGATAGGGAGCAAAGCTAATGTAATCTTGGGCTGCATTAAAGAAAGTTGTGACTTACAGAAGTAGGTCAGAAGTCAGGCCTCACTTGAGGTACTGTATTCAGTTCTGAGCACCACATTTAAAGAAATATATTGACAAGAAGAGTCCAGAGAAGGCCACCTGGGATGATGAAGGGCCTTGAGTCTAAGTCATCTGAGGATTGGTTGAAGGAACTGACCATCATTTCCCCAAAGAAGAGAAAACTCAGGATTTGAAGAATGTCATATGTAGAAAGTATTTGACCTGTTCTGTTTGTCTCTAAAGCAACGGTTCTCAACCTGTGGGTCATGACCCCTTTAGGGGTCAAATGACCCTTCCACAAGGGTCACAGGGGTCGCCTAAGACCATCAGAAAAGACATATTTCTGATGGTCTCAGGAACCAAAACACCTCCTCTATCCACCTCCAGGCAGGTCTGCCCACATGCAGATACACCCACATACAAGCACTAAAGGGTCACAGCATTAGGGAGGTTGAGAACCACTGCTTTAGAAGATGGAACAGTGGAAGAAAGTAACAATAATGTAAATTGAGGCTTGATGTCAAGAAAAACTTCCTAACAATTAAAACTATCCAAAAATAGAATGGTCTGCCTGGTAAGGTGTTTCCTTGATGGTCTTCAAGCAGAGGGTGATCAATTTGGGCATAGGCTGTAGTAGGGATTCCTTTTCAGGACAGATTTGATCAGATGGCAGCTAAGAGCCCTTCCAACTCTCAAACAGGACTTTGGGGTAGGGTAGGCAAAGATACTTGAGGAAAAATTCATTAAATACTAACCCAAATAAAACTACACTCCAAAAATATGCTGAGAACAAAGGAGAGACAAAGTAAGCAGTTTATAAGTTTAGTGGCAGAAAATTTTATTCCCTTTGGCACACAATTATTTGTTTTGTAAAAAGTTGTCACATTTGTAACAGTGAGAGCTCAAAACTTCTGGTAAGAGAGTCACACCCTGAGGCTCTAATTTCCAATTTTTAAACTGTGCCTTGGACATACCAATGCCTTGTCTAGGCTCTGACCAAAACATATAATATATGTAGCTGGGAGCCTTGAGGCAGAAGAGATGAGATGTTGAGTTATGATTAGAACATGGAAAGAGTAGGTTCCAAGATGTATCTAGGCAGTGAGCGAAGAGAAAAAGCAGGGGAGGGGGAGGCTAGGTGGCGCAGTGAATAGAGCACTAGCCCTGGAGTCAGGAGGATCTCAGTTCAAGTCTGGCCTCAGACACTTGACACATTTACTAACTGTGTGACTTTGGGCAAGTCACTTAACCCCAATTGCCCTCCAAAAAGAAAAAAAAGGGATGGGAAATCTGCAGAAGGGCTGTATTTTGGCAGGTAGACCTGTGCTAAGGCAAAACAATGCTCTAGGTTCTAGAATATGCCAGTGAGAGGAAGATATGTATGTATCCTCCAATAACAACAGCCAGGCTCTCCAGGGAAGCAGGCAAGAACTATTCTTCCCCCACGCAATTCTTACTAAAGAATAACTCATATTACTTTCAAAACCATCCAGAGGAAGCTCAATTCTAGGATCCAACTTCCATCCTCATCCTCAACCCCTACAAAATTTCATCTTCCACTTAGAAATACTAGAAATTCCTGTAAGCCTTTCATTCCACAATTAGAGGTAAAAGCAAAACTATATATGTAAATTCCTTGTTGGTATGGCACATTAACGTAAATGAGTTTTAATCAATTATAATCAATCAATCAATGGGTTATCAGAGTCTGTAAGAGTTTAATATATACAGAAGTCTGAAAACAGAAAAAAAAATGTGATTTATAGTGGGAAAAGACCCTAGCATTCATCCTGAACAGGGATTCTTAACCTGGGATTCATGAACTTTTTAAAAAAGTATTTTGATAATGGTGTTTCAATATAATTGGTTTCTCCTATGGCCCCAGGAATTTTATTTTATGCATTTAAACATGATTCTGATAAAGAGTCCTTAGGCTTCACTAGACTGTCACTGAAGGGTTCCAAGACACAAAAAAAGGATAAGATGCTCTAGGTTAGAACATCTCCTCTATATCACTAATGAGGACTCGAAGGCCTAGGAAGAGAAAATGTACCTGAGGACAGACAATTATAGACAGCCCTAAAGGGAAGGAACTGGAAGTAATGGGCAGAAGTTACAGAGATACAAAATTAGGTTGTAAAGGTAAAACTTCCTAGCAACCAAAGCTGCTCCCAAAGCAGAATGAGCTGCCGATGGAGAGCTAACCAACACACTGGATGAGAGAGGGCCAGGATTCCCCAAAATTCTGACAAGGGAGACCACTGGGCTGAACCTGATTAGACGAAATTTGGAAGTGGTAAACATCAAGTCTTACACTTGAGTTTAAAAAATCAACTTCACAAGTAATAATAATAATAGTACTTAGACTAACACCTATATAGTGCCAACTATGCTAAGCCCTTCATAATTATCTCATTTGATACCTTTATAGGTAGGTGCCATTATTATTCCCCATTTTACAAATGATGAAACTGAAGCAAACAGAGGTTAAATGACTTGTTTGTAGTCATAGGTCTTCCTAACTCCAAGCCTGGTGCTCTGGCCACTGCATCACCCCACTGTATGTATAAGATGGGGGAAACAACTAGACAGAAGTTCACTTAAAAAGTGTGTTCAATTTTCTCAAGGCCTTCAAGCTTAATATCAAAGGGGATGACAAGGCAGCCAAAATAGCTAAAGCAATAAAAGGCTTATTCTTCCTTCTAGAATGTTATGACCAGATCACATCCAGAGTATTATATTCAGGTCTGGGTACCACATTTTAGGAAGCACACCAGTCTGAAAAGCATTCAGAAGGGGTCAGCATTCATTGAGATAGTAGGAGGACTGGTCAAAGAAACAGAAGATGTTCAGCCTGGAGAAAAGAAGACCTTGGATGAATATGATAAATTGTCTGTCTCCAAGTATTTGAAGGGCTCTGAGACAGAAGAGCTTATTAGATTAGGTCTTTCTGCTTAAGAGGGCAGAAATCAATGGATTTTGTAAAGAGGAAAGTTCAAGTTTGATGTCAGGAAAAACTTCCTAACAATAAGTAGCATCCAGAAATGTTGCCTCAGGCAAAGGCTTGATGATTACTTGTCCAGAAGGCTGTAGAAGGGATGATAAGATCCCAGATTTATCCACTTGGGCAGCAAGTGGCAGAGCTAAGATTAGAAATGAGAAACTCAGACTCCAAAGCCAATGTTCTTTCCATTCAATCACAGACTCCATTGTTCAGGTATGAGTCCAATAGTCTCTTCCAACTCTGAGGTTCCATGATTCTAATTCAGTGAGGACTAGACAGTTTTGAGAGATTTTTTAGAGATGGAATCAACAGGATCTGGTGACTAACTCAAAATTAACTCAGTCTAACCAATTACTGCTTATGTCCAAGACTTGAGGAACAGCACACCTCACAACTTTGAAGAGAACATGTGTAATTCTTCAGAGTTTGGCTGTATTACAAAACCATGCTGAAGTAGTAAAGAGAGGGTTGTTTTTTACACTGAATTAAGAGTCCCTTCATTGTATTAAAGTTATTCATTTTACCCTAATTTTAAACAAGAACAGAGAAAACAGCACACGGGAAAGAGTGAAGAAGCAAAGACATTTTTATACCATTAAATACACA
>CM053594.1:270792138-270811212 GCA_028646575.1 Pseudocheirus occidentalis
TTAAGTTCAGTAAGCAATTGGTCTATACCATATTCTAATCACAGGCCCAAAATGAGGCTCAAAAAAATGTGCAATTAATTTGAATCAATCTTTTTAAAGAGGGACAAAAAAACCCACCTCCTTCTGTTCTAGCTGACAAAGAACCTTTCTGGACAAAAGGTAATCATGTTAATAAGCTGAAAACAAATGAAAATGCTTCTGCAGCTGTAACAGTAACACCTGCACCTGCATTTGAGACAGATTTTTGCTATTCCTGCTGCACTAACAGGCTGTGTGACCTTGGGCACATTATTTAACTTCCTTCAGGCTTTAGTTTCCCAATCTATAAAACAAGGAGATTGGGCTGGATGACCTCTGGGGGGTCTTTCCAGCTCAGTACAGGACAGCAGACTTGTAGTAAGAAGTCTGTTGTTCAGTCATGTCCAATTCTTTGTAACCCCATTTAGGATTTGCTTGGCACAGATACTGGCATGGTTGCCATTTCCTTCTGCAGCTCATTTTACAGATGAAAGAACTGAAGCAAACGAGGTTAAGTGACTTGCCCAAGGTCATACTGCTAATAAATGTCTGAAGATTTGATCTCATGAAGAAGAGTCCTCCTGATTCCAAGCCCAACTCCCCAACTAGGAAATCAAAGCAAGAAGACATGAATTTCTATCCTATCTTTGACACTTACTAGCTGAACAGATCACTTTGCCTTTTACAGTCTCTGTTTGGTTATCTCTAAAAGAGGAATAATAATAATAAATAGGCATTCTAATTAGGACGTAATTAACCCTTATGGCCTTTCTTCAATGGAAGGGTTTAATTGAAACCTTAATTTCAACAAGCCCTCTTTGCTCCCTACATGTAACAATCTGGTTGCTCTTTGCCACTTTGTACAAGAGAGAAATTAGTTTTATTTTTCATGAAACTTGGCTAAAGGCTTACAAAATATTACAGACCTACTGCGCCATTAGCATGAATCCCCAGTGATAATCTTTTCCCAACTATAAAGGATGCCTCCCACAGATACTGGCTGTCCCATGTTAACAGACTAGTACCCAGTCTGCACATAATTGGTTCATTTACTGGTAGTGCATACAGGCATTTAACTTCTTCCATACCTGCTTCTAATATTTAAAGGCTCTATGAGCCTTTTCTAAAACACATCCCTGTAGTATGCATTCACACAGAACACACATGAAGTAATTTCTGCATGCCCACTAGCTTTGCCATCTTCTGTCATCTATCAAATACTGCATAATTTTAATGCAGCTTCACCCCACATATTTTATATTCTCATCTAATGTTTTATTGCCACTTTAGGCTAATGAAGTGATTTTAAACAGGCATAAGACATTACCTCATCTGTTTCACGACCAAAGGGTTAATGCTCTTTAAAGCTCCTGAACATAATGAATGGTTTTCTTTCTAAAGATGCAGAATAAAAATCAATAAAGGGGAAAGATGGCCAATCTGCCATAACAGAAAGAGGTGGAATTCCAAAGGACCCTCAGACCAGTCACTACACCCCATGAGCCTCAGTGTTCTCATTGCTATGATGGCATTGGTCTATAGTATTTCTCAGGGCCCTTGCTGATCTCAATCAATTATTTTAATGTGTCTAATAATTAATGATCATCCTCAAAGTTGGCCTAGTAGAACCTCTACCAGAAGGCTCTCCAGTTGAGGTTAGCACTCTGGCTAATTTTCTGTTCCTCCCAATGGGAACTCCCAGAAGAAAAAAAAAACCCTCTACCAAAGCAGGTTAGCATCTTCTCTGAAATATATTGTCTTAGAGAGTTGCTGCAGGAACTGAGAGGTTATGGTTAGCCCAGGCTCACACTGCCAATGGGTCAGAGATGAGACTTGAACCCATGTCTTACTGGTTCCAAGGTCAGGTTTGTCCACCATACTCAGGTGCCTCCCATTATTTCAATCTGTAGAAAAATATTCTTCCCACTTGTCAGCAAAGAGGCAGGAGACAATAAGAGCAAAGTGTTATACACATTGTCAGATGCAGGAATCACGGTGTCAATTGATTTTACTGAGCTATTTGTCTTGATCAGAAGAAAAGGTTCAAATGAGGAGCGCAGGAATAGGAATCATGGAGGAAGCATCAGACTTGGAGTCAGAAGATGTAGTTTCAAATCCTACCTCAGGCTCTTACTACCTATGTGACCCTGGGCAAGTCACTTAACCTCTCTGTGCCTTAATATACTCAAATGTAAAATGAAGAGTTCCATCCAGCTCTAAATCTATGATTTTGTAATATCAGATGACTATAATACAAGGTGTTCCAAAAGTCTTAGTGCAGATTTAAATGAGTAAAACTTCATACTAAGACTTTTGGGACACCTTACACAACAATGAAAGACCTCAATAAAACTTTTTAAAAATTAATCTAACCCACCATATACAGTCACTCATTTGTACTCATCTGATATCAATCATAATATGTGAGTCTCCCTTGCAGGATCCCTAACACTCACAGTCCTAAAAATACTAGTAGTGATCTCCCAGAATAGACAATAGTTCTATAAAAGATCTGGAAGTTTTTAGTGAAATACAAGTTAAAAATGAGTCAACAGCATGACACAGCAGCCAAAAAGACACTAATGTGATATTAGCATATATTTAGAGCATATGAGTGCCTGAAATGAGAGAGGGAAGAGTTTGGTTGTATTCTCTCCTTGTCAGAGCTCTGTGTTCAATTCCCAACACCGCATTTTAGAAAGAACAACGGTGAGCTGGAGATAGGCTGGATAAAGGAGGCGACCAGAATGGTCAGTCCATAAGCATTTATTAAGTGTGGGCAAAGCACCGTGCTAAGCACTGGGCACGCTAAGAAAAGCAGAGGACATGGTACCTGTCTTTGGAGAGATCACATTCTATTGGGGGGGGGGGGAAGGCAATATGTAAATAATTGAACTACATGCAAAAAAAGACATATACAGACAAGGTGGGAGACGCTCAGAAAAGGGAAGGCCCTCACAGCTGGGGGGTACAAGGACAGGCCTCCTGCAGGACAGGGATTTGAACTGAGTCTTGAAGGAGGTAGGGTGACAAGGTAAGGCATTCTGGGCATGGGTGTTAGTGCAAGGCAAAGTGATAGGAGACGGAGTGTTGTGTTTGAAGAACTGCAGTTAGGCCAGAATTGTGAACCACAAAGCGCATGCAGCGTGTAAAGTAGAAGACAAGAAAGGTAGGAATGGATCAAGTTATAAAGAGCTTTAAATGCCAGAGGATGGCAGAAGGCCTCAAGATCACTCCAAACAAGTATCAGTAGAAGAAAATGGCAGTGTTTATCTTAGAGAAGAAAGGATATAGACGCAGTGGTTCTCAACCTTCCTAATGCCGCGACCCTTTAATACAGTTCCTCATGTTGTGGTAACGCCCAACCATAAAATTATTTTTGTTGCTACTTCATAACTGTAATTTTGCTACTGTTATGAATCGTAATGTAAATATCTGATATGCAGGGTGTATTTTCATTGTTACGAATTGAACATAACCCACAGGTTGAGAATCACTGATCTAGAGGGAACTTGAGAGTTGTCTCAGTATTTGAAGGAGGTCGTGTGGAAAGGGCTTAGATTGTTCAGCTTGGCTCTAAAGAGCAGAACTAGAAATAATGGGGGGAAAGGTACAAGAAGACAGTCTAAATGTGAAGAAAAGTTCCCCAATAATTAGAACTATCCAAAATCTTCTACTAATGGTCTTCATGCAAAAGTCAAGTAACCATTTATTATGGATATTGTAAAGAGGATTCTTGTTCAAGTCTATGTTAGACTGAAATGGTCTCTGAGGCTCCCTCCAATGCTCATATTCTACATTACCAGAGGACTCACAAATTGTAAAGGGAGTTAATAAAATCGTATTACTCCAAAATTCCAAAAATAAGGAGCTATTTCCACAATAAACTGGATTCAACCAAAAAGGTATCAGTAAAACTAGCTACATTCTATATTATTAAAATTTGGGAAGAAGTTACCCCAAAAGTCAAGAGAACTTTGTGATAAAATAGCATTAACTGCAGTGGAGTATACAGTGTGAAAAGCCCTGGATGTGGAATTAAAAGACTTGGGTTTGAGTCGCAACTCAAAGGGTCAAGACTCTGCGAGTCATCAAGCCAATTAATGTTATTGTGTCTCCCTCTAACCACCAGATTCACAAGACTGCTGTGGGGACCAGAAGAAACACTTTGCATGAAGCTACTCTGCAACCAAAAAGCAATATATAAATATGAGTTCTTACTATTATTAAAGTCAAAAGAGGAAACAGAGCCACCCGATACCCACCTAAAGCAACTTAGCCAAGAATACAGAGAGTAACTAAAATCAATTTGTTACTGGGATGAAGTATGTTTGATGAAACTGAAGATTTTACAATGCTGACTTAGGACATAATGATTAAAATTATGAAAAAAGGGAAAACTGCTTGAAAATTAATGCAAATGGTCTAAAATAACTCTTAAAATGAACCTATGGATTGTAGGTATACTTGACTAATAGCTATAAATTCAACAACAGTGTCACTAAAAATTAGATAAAGCTACTGGGTCTCAAATATATTTTTAAATTACTAAATGTGAACTTAAGAATACCCTAGAAAATATGCCGTGTGATGCACTGATTTAGACTTAGAATGACAGTCAATCATAGCAAAGATCAGAAATTCTGCTATGTCATAAAACTATAATATAATTAAACTTAGTGATATATCTGTCACACTTGGACATATTGCCAAAAAATAAACAAAAAAATCATGGAACATTGGCAGAGGAACAAAAACAAATGTGGAAACCAAAAAATATCAAAGTAAAGCCAGTTATTTTGGTTACTGGAATGGTTTCACACACATTTGTTGGCCATATCACAGACATGAGGATCTCACATATTTTGGTGGAGTGAGGGATATTTGGAGATTTCCTTAATAGAAGATGCATGCTAAACATTTTAAGGCAATGATTCATTTTAATGTTTTTTGGATTAATTTTGTTCCATAAAGAAGTCATAATACTATTTTCAAACTTAAGTTTTGTTTAATAGCGTTTCTGAAGATCCACAGGTGAAGAAAGTTGTGAACTTTTAGAAGTTTCTGGCTACAAGTTTCAAAGGCCAGGTTGTAAAATGGTGATGACATTTTGTAAAAATGTATCTAAAGGGACTGAGTATGGGGATATCTGTGAGTGAAGGTTAGTTACTGCTGGCCATTTGACAGAGTATGCTGGGCTTTGAGTAAAGAACTCTGTAGGCCCTGAAATGCCTTTGTTTGAGCAAAGAGCTGTGTATCAGTACTGAAGGCAATCTTCTAAGTGAGAGCAAATAAAAAGTTTTCCCAAAGAATAAAAGAAAGTCAAAATTACCCAACTCTGGATTTTAACCACCACTATTTGGAGAAAGGAAAAAGAGACTTCTATAAGCAACAAAATACTGGGACATATGGAAAACAGCAGATCCTTTAGCCTATGTTCCTAAAGTGGTTGAGTTTGCTGACAAGAAGTTACACAAAGTGTGTTTCTTTTTTTTTTATTCAGTTCTAACTGGTATATCATATGTATCAAGACATGTTTAATGTAAAAATTAGGAATTAACTAATATATGAATGGCATTATTTTGAAATTTTTATTTTTTCTAGGAAAAAAGGAATAATTGGATAGACAGTTTGTTATATTATTATTAAGTTATATTATTATTCTCTCCATTATCCATACCTAAAGGAAAAGCCTAATCCTAGGCTGAAAGCCAGAAAGAGGCAACAACATTTACCTGGTAACAGCTCTCCAAAGTGCCTAGGAAGAATTAACCAGACTCTATGACAAAGTGTTACAGACTAGACTTTGGGGACCCTGTGCAGCTAAGAGCCCAGCACTGTGTGAGTCACATAGTAAGCCCTCAATAACTGCCTGTTGCCAGCCTATTCGTTGTCTCAGAGCTACAGAAAAAGAAAGAAGGTAGTTCATTTGACAGTTTTTTTTCTTTTTTACAAAAATACTCAAACCTTGTGGTATATAAAATGAGGAGGCTGCTTCTTATTATAGCTTGGGAAAAATCAGTCTTAGACCTGGGAAAGCCCTGGAGATCATCTACTTCAGCATCTTCATCTTATAGGAAAGAAAACTGAAGTCCCAAGGATCCAGGACAACACCGATATTTAGTGGCAGACCTGAACAGAGGTCAGAACTGTTTTCTTAACGTACAAATGTGTGTATGTATACATATATATGCATAATATATATGCATATATACATAACTGATATATGTATACACACTTAAACTAATCACTTAAACTGATTAGACTGCAGCAGACCACACCCTTACAACTGTATTGTCCCTGTGTACGTATACATGTTGTTGTTGTTGTTCAGTGGTTTCAGTTTTCATGGCACCATTTGGGGTCTCCTTGGCAAAGATACTGGAGTATTTTGCCATTTCCTTCTCCGGCTTTTTGACAGATGAGGAAAGTGAGGCAAACAGGGTTAAGGGACTTGTCCGAGGTCAAACAGCTAGTAAGTGTCTAAGGGTCAAATCTGACTTCAAGTCTTCCTGACTCTAGACCTGGCACTCTATTCACTGTGCCACTTAGCTGCCCGTGTGTATATCTGCACAAACACATATATAGTGTATGTATACACACAGGGACAACTTAATGATAAGGGTGTGCTCCATCCCAATCCAATCACAAATTAAGTGATTTAAGTTTGTATCTAGTCTCTCTATGGACCCTGTTATGGGAAAGTGAGCCTTAGACTTTGTAGGGCAAGGATATTCTTTGTTCCAATTCTTCTTGCTGTACTATCTCAGGAAATGCCCTTTCATCTCAATAAATGCCTGTTTTAAAAAGTTAATTGTATGTACAACTGAAAATTAATTGGATGGGAGCTCCTAAATTATAGTACTAGAAGCTCCAACTCCTCAGGGTATCCCCGGAACCGCAAGATGAGGAGGAGTCAACCACCCTGCCAGGATCCCGCCTGATAACTCTAGTGAGATTGGGGGAAGGAGCCCCAGAGGAGCTTCTATACAATAATGGATATGATTTCCTTACTTTACAAGTGGTCACATCACGTCACACATCCAGCTCACAGACTCACCACCAAGGTTCAAATCCAAAAGATTCCTCCTATCTAAACCTTGATAAGTAAGGTATTAAGTGAAACTTTCAAATATTCACATATTTTAAATGTTATCGATTATGCTACCAATGGAAATATTCTGAATATGTATGAGTCCCCTATAGTTAAATCAAGAGGAAAAAATAGACATGAGTTCAAATGTACTTGGACAGATTTTTTAAAGAGATTTTGAATAGGCCATCTAAAGTATCCCCCCAGAACTAGCCTTGAGTTTTCAGAAGAGGAGCAAGTTTTTGTTAGTTGGATGCATAATCATTATTCATTATCGCTAACATTTGGTTTCAGGAATGTAAAATTTGTAATACATAATAAGATTACATTTTTATGCTCTGATATATGTATACTTCATAACAAATTAAGCCCACCTTATTATCATAGAATTTAGAACCCTATAATTTAAAAACTAGTAGAAAACTTAGAAAATAATATCTGAGGTTTATCTATTATCATTTTACAAATAATGAAACAACCCCAGAAGATCACAGAATTTTAAGTTTGCTGTTGGAGAGGTCCTTAGAAATCAGCTAGTTCAACTTCATCATTTTACAGATGGGGAAACTGAGGCATGTGGCGACTTAAGGGACTTTTGGAGGATCTGCCTTGCAGAAGGTAGAAGTGGAAGAGGCACTTCTAAATTTAAAGCCATTACTCTCTGGTGAAACTGGCCATTAATGGCAGAAGTCAGGCTGCTTCCCTCAATCTTCTTGCTCCACACTTTACTGATGTTGCTAATTTCTGCAAGCCTAGGAATAAATTAACATATTTTACTCTACTTTAACTAACATAAATAATTACTTTGTCCTTCATGTTTGAAGGTCTTTTCCCTCTACCCTTCATTAATCAAACAGATGTGGCTTGAATGATCTTCAAAACAATGAGTGAGTTAATTTTTACCCTCTGCATTATAGTCATAACTAGGTTAAAGACAAGAAACAAGGAAACCCTCACTATGCAAAAACCACATAAAATATTGCATGGAAAATATTACCACTTTTATACAACCTGTTGTACTTAATTATTTTGTAGTTTAAAATGTTCGCTGTCATTTTGTCACATAAAAAAATATTCTACAAAAAACTTAATAGGCTAGGAGCTGCAGGCCTGTAAATATGATTTGCCTCATGAGGGCTATTTCTAATTACGGAGAAATTATTCTTTAACTCAATGAGTTCCTGAGTAGTACTGACCTTCCCAACAACAAGTAACTAAAAGAGGTGATGGGAAGGGCCCCCAGGGCAACTGTCTCTGGGAATGTAACAATTCATTTTCACAAGAACAAGGCATTGTGCTGGCCTAAGGGATACAGGCAGACAACAAGCATTTATTAACACACAGACACAAAGTCCCTGTGTTCAGGCAGCTTACTTACTTTGCTGGGCACATGGGGAACACATGGTAAGCATTAACACAACATGTATATGTAAAATAATTTCTAGAAGGAGAAATTAATAAGTTGAGAAAGGGTACATCCTGGAAGGACAGGAATTGGCACTTGAACAGTGAGTTCAAGGATGCTAGGGATTGGGGCAGCTAGGTGGCCCAGAGGATAGAGTGCTGGGATTAGAGTCAGGAAGACTCATCTTCCTAAATTCAAATCTGGCTCGGACACTTAGTAGCTGTGTGACCCTGGGCAAGTCATTTAATCCTGTTTACTTCAGTTCCCTCATCTGTAAAATAAGCTGGAGAAAGAAATGGCAAATCACTCCAGGATCTTTGCCAAGAAAACCCCAAATGGGGTCACAAAGAGTTGGACATAACTAAACCACCACAGGGATTTTAAGATACAGAGGTGAGGAGAGGGTGCATTCCAGATTTGTATTACCACTTTTGGTAGAATGTCATGGGAGGGACACAGCTAGTAGCCTAGTTTAACTGGAACAGAGAGTATGTAAAAAGGAAATACTATGAAATGAGTGGAAAGATATGTGGAAACTGAATTGTGAAGGGTTTAAAATGCCAGGTTGAAGAGTTGGTATTTTATTCTGATGCTCACACAGAGCCACTGACAATTTCTGAGTGAGATTATCACAATCAAATCTGTGCTTTAGAGGGATCGTTTTGGCAGCTAATGAGGGAGAGGAAAAAATGTCATTGACAGCCCCAGGCAATTTGCCCCCTTATGTTTCTAGGGTTTAAGGAAGCCATTCTGGACCCGTTGGTCGAGCCCCCTTTGGGGATCTAACGACCTGTTGACAGGAGTCACAGAGGTCCCCTAAGACCATCGGAAAACACATGGTCTCCCAGCCCTTGGACAAAGAATCTGTAGTTTACTAGTTAAGGGATGCTAAGTACCATTCCAGGAGTATTTAATGAGAAAAATTAAACGAATGATACTCTGGTCACCATGCTATTAAAATCAATCAACAAGCACCATCAATTAATTAATTAACCAATTAAGCACCATGCAACAGGCACTGGTTATAGCCCTGATAACTCAAAGACAAATTTGATGAGACAGTCCCCACCCTCAAGGAATTTACCTTCTACTGGACAGACAACTTGTATATTTAAAAACATATAAACAATATCTAGAAGATAAACAGTATGTAGTTTAGGAAGTGAGGGCTCTAACAACTGGGAGAATCAGGAAGGACTTCGTATAGAAATTAACACTTACACTGCACCCCAAAGGAATTGAGATATTCCAAGTGAGCAGTGAAGACACAGCACATTCCAGCCACAAAGGACAGGGAGAGTACTGGAATAAAAGCAAGGGGTCCAGTATTATCCATGCACAACAGCAGACGGACCAAAACAGCAAGACTACAGAGCGCCTGGAGACTGCAAAGTGTAAGAAGATGAGAAGGTAAGAAGGGGCCAGGTTATGAAGAGATGTAAATGCCAAGCAAAGGGGTTTGCCTTTGATCCTATAGGTAATAGGGAGACAATGGAGTTTACTAAAGAGGGTTACATGGTCCAACCTGCCCTTTGGGAAAATCACTTTGGCAGTTCTATGAGGAATGGATTGGAGTAGGGAGGAGTTTTAGGGAGGTGACCAGCTAGAAGACTATTACAATTATGCAGAAATTATCCAGAAGACAGATGATGACTACCTGAACCAGAGTGGTGCTTGTACAAATGGAGAGAAGCGGGCATATGAGAGAGATTATTTGTAGACAGAAACAACAAGATTTGGCAGCCAAATGGACCCTCTGTTTGGTGTCCCAAGCCCTTCATAACTTGGTCCCTCTTTATCTTGCTAGTCTTATTACACCATACACTTTCCCACAAACTCTGAGATCCAGCAACACCAGCCTCCTTGCACGACACTCCATCTCCTGATTCTCTGGGCATTTTCGCTGGCTGTCCTCCCTGCTTGGAATGCCCTTCCTCCTCACCTCTGCCTCTGGCTTCCTTCAAGTCCCAGCTAAAATCAAACCTCCTACAGAAAACCTTTCCCCACCTTCCTTAATTCTAGTGCCTTCCTCTGTTGATTATTCCCAATTTATCCTGTAGACAGCCTGTTTATACATAGTTGTTTGCATATATTCCCCTTCCCCCAATCGACTGTGAGTTCCTTGAGAGTTGTTGGTCATTTTCACTCACATCTGACTCTTCGTGACCCCTTTGGGGGGATTTTCTTGGCAAAGACACTGTAGTGGTTTGCCATTTCCTTCTCCAGCTCACTTTACAGATTAGGAAATTGAGGCAAACAGAGTTAAATGACAAGCCACAGGGCTTGTAAATGTCTGAGGCCATATTTGAACTCAGGTCTCCCTGACTCGGCCCAGTACTTTATCCACTGCACTACCCAGCTGCCCTAGGTGCCACCTAGTCTCTCCTTGAGAGTAGGGACTACCCTTTACCTTTCTTTGTATCCCTAGCACTCTGTACAGTCTCTAGTACATAAGAGGCACTTAATTAATGTATACTGACTGACTGATTAGTGGCCAGAGGAAGAGTAAAGAATCAAGAAAGCCATCAAGGTTTTAAGCCTGAATGACTAAATGGATGGTGACAGCCACAGAAGTAAAAGGGGAATTCGGAAGAGGGGCAGGGAAGGAATCAATTACAAGGATTTCATACAACATTTGCTACCTCAGGCGATACACTCAACCAAAGGCAATACCTTTTCCTATGTAAAGTGAGGCAGCTGAATGAGATGGCCCCATCTCACTCTATAATCCTCAGGCTGAGGGCAATGGTTACAACCTACAAAGATGAGATAAGGGTGTCACTCCCCCCAGAGACACCACAAACCCATTCCTGGGCAATTCTCTACACTCTGTTAGCTATACACACAATCATTCCAGGTGGAATGAATTTCCTGAGAATAATGTGGAGGTTTTTTTGGTGAGAAGAAGGCAAGGCAATTGGGATTAAGTGACTTGCCCAAGGTCATACAGCTTGTTAACTGTTAACTGTCTGAGATTGGATTTGAACTCAGGTCCTTCCTGACTCCAAGATGGTGCTCTGTTCACTGCACCACCTACCTGTTCCTGAGAATAAACTTTTAAATATAAAACTGCTCATCCTATAAAGAAGCCACCTTCAGGTTGACTCTGGAGGGAGGAGTCAGTCCAAACTTCTTTCACAAATACTCAACTGTGCCAGTGGAGACCTGAGAACATTAGTGACCCTCACAGGACCTGTGCACAAGACTAATACTCCAACAGGACAATGGGTCAGACACTGCTGAACCAGGAGGCTACTCAAGAATCCAAACTAACAGGAAGCAATACATTGAACTTGTTGGATAAACTATTCCAGGATAGTGCTCGATGCGGGTAAGAGATCATAGGATTCAAAAACTTCAACCTATCCCACCTACATTTTACAGATAAGGATATTAAGGTTCAGAGAGATTAACTGACTTACTCAAATTCATAGTTAAAATAATCATTGCAGGAATTCAAATTCAGATCTCCAACCAAATCTACTATAGAGGGGTTCTTTTAGAGTCTGGTGAAGCCTACAGATTACTTCTCAGAATAAAGTTTTGAAATGCATTAAAAAATATGTAAGATTGCAAAGAAAAGCAATTACATTGAAATACATTCATCCAAATATATTTGGAAAAGTCAAATTCACATACCCCCAGTTAATAATCCTTCCCCACCCCAATGCGCCTCCCAAACAAAAACCAAATCTTTCATCACGAACTATAAGCACGCTTTTCCACAAAGGGGCATGCATTGCTAGACATGAAATACATCTTACCACCATTTCTAACAGGGCAGACATAGATGTAGATAAACAGCACTGGCCCTTGTCAAAACTGTGAAATCAGTAAAACTTATCTCCAACCTCCAGTTCTCTCTTTCCACTTTTCCCTTCTTCAAACTCCAAGCAGAGGTGTTCTCTAATCCCCTTCCCTTTATTAAAACCGGAAAGGATCTGATAACCATCAAATACACTTTAAATAAAGCATTTCACATCCACGTCTATAGTTCCCCTAAGGATTTGTATTTTAAAACCTTTTATCTCTAAGGCCTGTAAGCCTTTGTCTACTGTTAAAAGAATTTCAAGCTACGGTGAGGGAGATAACTTTAGAGGGAAGAGAACAGGGAAAACTTCACTTTGCCCAGAAATCATACTAACCCCAAAGCACCTACCCTGAAGATAAATCTGGTCTATTCTTCTGGAGAAGGGTGAATCAAAAGGAACAGTAAGATGTGTAGGCCAACCCTCTCCCTTCCCATCTGTTTACTATAAGATAAGAAGAATACCTAGTCTGTTTTCATTGTGGCCTCTCCTTTTCTAGACCACTATGCTAATCTCCCTGACCTAGGTCCTGGATATCCTCCCTCTCCCACCAACAGCAAGGTATCTGAAACTTAAACAAACCAACCCTGGAACAGAGAACACAGATTATAATAGTGGTGAAAATAGTGGTGATGATAAACCATTCTGTGGTATTACATAAAATAGTCACAGGGCTGGTATTAAAAACAACCAGACTTTTCATTGTGTAGAAGATGGGCTGGAGCAGGGAGAGGCTTGAGGTAGGCACACCAAATAAAAGGCTATTATTATAGAGGTGAGGAGGGCTTGAACTAGCATGAGTGGAGCAGAGAGGATGAAGACAGACAAGAAGGCAGAAGTGATAAGATCTGGTGATTGGTTGGATAAGTCAGGTGAATTGGTGTGGTAGCTGTGTGGAAAGGGGAGAGGGGATGCATGAGAAAGATGTTGAGACAGAAACAATGATATTTAGCAATTCCTGGGATATGTTGGGTGAGTGAGAATGAGAAGCTGAGAATAATACAAGATTTTGAAGTTGGATGGTACCCTCAGCAGGCAAAGGAAAGTTTGGAAGAGGAATGGGTTTATGAGAAAATAATAGTAAGTTCTCCATTAGAAATGTTGAGCTGAATATTGAAATGTTAAATTCTGTTTCAGAAACATTGATGTCTATAGGATGTCCAGTCTGAAATGCCCAATAGTCAGTTGATGATAGGAGACTAGAGTTCAATACAGAAACTAGAGCTGAATATATTGATCTGGGAGTCATCTACGTAGAAATATTTGAACTCATGGAAGCTAATAAGGTCACCACTTGTAAGACAGTAGCAAGAAAAAAGAAGACAGCCCAGTTCATGGCTTTAGGTTTCACCAATAATTAGGTGTTGGTTTTCTCTGTTGCAGAGAAAAGTCTACCTACAGAGTCTGACAAGTGGTTAGACAGAAAGGATAATCAATAGAGAAGAAGCCAGTCAATCAGTAAACATTTATTAAGTACCTACTATGTGCTAAGTGCTAGGGATACAAAGAGAGGTAAAAGATTATCCCCATCTTCGGGATTATGCCCTCACAATCAAAAGGAGCCAACATCATGCAAACAAGTGATGTACAAAGAAGCCACAGACAGGATGAACTGAGGGAAGGCACCAGAACTAAGGGAGATCGGGAAAGGCTTCCCATAGGAGGTGGGGTTTTAGCTGGGATTAGAAGGAAGCTGGGAGACAGAGACAAGAAAGGGAAGCCTTCCAGTGAAAATGCCTGGAGTCAGGAAATGGGGTGTCTTCTTTAATGAATGGTTTCATAAGACTGGAAAGTTGACAGTGACTGCTATGGACGTATTTGTTGTGGCTCCCAGTTTTGTTTCCTCCGTAAATCTAACAAGCAGGTTTCTATACATTTGGTTATATTGCTGATAAAATCTTCAAATGGGTAAAACTATATACAGAGTACTATGGCATGGCACTAGAGAACCTCCTCATTGACAAATTTACCTTAGTCAAACCTTTTACAGTAGCGTTGTTCAACTGCCTATTAATTCAACTTTATACCATCATCCCAGACACATTTCTCCATCTTGTGCTCAAGAAAATAAAACTCCAAATGCCTGAATATCTTTTCAGTGTATGATATAATGGGGACATCATCATCATCACTATCATCATCATCACAGTTGGCATTTGCATGGCATTTATATGTTCTAAGCACTGTGCAAAGGGTATTAGAAATATTTTCTCATTTAATCCACACAACAAATCTGGGAAATAGTTGTTAATATTCTCCCCATTTTAAGGTGGAGGAAACTAAGGCAAACAGAGGTTAAGTCATTTGCCCAAGGTACATAGATAATAAGTGGCTGAGGTTGGATTTGAATTCCACTGTGGTGCAGTATGGCAGTAACCTAGCTGTACTGTGATAGGGAGCTGGACTTCTTCCACTAACAGATTCTTAGTTATTAAATGGGCATGGCCTCAGACAAACTGAGACATGGGAAAGACCTTAATTTAGAGAAGCCAAGGTGACCAAATGCATCCTGGACCATTGCCAGTCATCTTGACTCTTCTCTTGCCACTGGACTACAGTAACTCTGGAGCACGGAGCAACACTTTGCACAGTTCTGCCTCACTTAAATCCAATTCACCGGCAAGTCAAGACATCACTTTCATGATGTCATTGGTCCTCTTCTTCCAGAATGATTAGCAACAACACACAGTAAACTCCAACAAGACCTTCTTATGAATGCAACTCTTATTTATAGGCTGCCATAAATCTCTGAATAAGACCCACTCACCCAACACCTGGAGGCCTTTTTCTTAGTATCTTAATAATAACAATTATAGATAGGCAGTATGCCATAGTGGATATAGTGCTTGACTAATCAAGTAGATCTGGATTCAAATGTTACCCCTGACACTTGCCTTGGTCCAGTCACACACTGTGTGTGCCTCAGTCAACTAACTACCAGTGACTTACATACAGAGTCAGAGAAAGGCTTTCGTCTTCAGTAGAGGAAGTTCCCACACTGGTGGGAAATCACAAATCCTTTTCATATTCTTTCATTTTTAAAAAAAGGAATGTTATCTGATATTGAAATAACACCTTATTATTATAAAAATGTTACATTCACTGTCTAGTTAGATCCTCAAAGAGCTTTGTAAGAGAAAGATTTGGGGCTGGACTTGTGGTCTCAGTGCTATGGGAACTCTGAACAAAACATAGTCATCACTTGCTTCATGATTTATAGTCTTAGAATTGCCTGTGTGATGAGTCTGAGATCAAAAGCCAGAATGTGTCAGAGAAAGGACTTGAAACCAGGTCTTACTAACGCTAAGGCTGGTTTATTATCCATCCACTAGAATAAGGAAAATAGAAATGGGATCAATATTCCCCTTTAACATATAGAAGATGAACGGAGCACCAGCCTTGGAGTCAGGAGGACCTGAGTTCAAATCCAGCCTCAGACACTTGACACACTATACTAGCTGTGTGATCTTGGGCAAGCCACTTAAACCCAATTTCCCTGCTTTCCCCCCTACAAAAAGAAAAAAAAACATACAGAAGAAACTGAAGCTCAGACACATTAAGTTTAAGCATTATATCACGAGCTCCTAGAGAGCAGAGGTTATCTTTTGCATTTCTTGCTATCTCCAGTAATTGGGACAGGGCCTGGCTCATAGTAGATGCTTAATAAACGTTTGTAGACCGATTGACTCACTGAAATGGCTGGTTTAGGTAATAAACCCATGTCTTTTAACTCAAAATGCACTTTCCAATACACTGGTCACCTGAAATCAAAATATGTCCCTGGTATGGCCCTGATCTAGGGACTCTATCAAAAGGAAATCAGATTAGTTTAGTATGGCTTATTATTATTAGTTATTCTAATATCTAAAGGACTTTCAAAAGTCCAAAGGACATTTTTTTTGGAGGGGGGAAGGCAGTGCAACTGGGGTTAGGTGACTTGCCCAAGGTCACTCGGCTAGTTTTGTTTTAAGTATCTGAGGCCAGATTTGAACTCTGGTCCTGCAGAGTCCAGGGCTGGTACTCTATTCATTGTGCCACCTAGCTACCCCCAAAAGTACATTTTTAGAAGTCATCTCATTTGATCTCATTTGATATGAGCTCAGTGAAGTATGAAAATGCAAATATGAATCAGAATTTCAGAGTTAGAAGTGAGATCATTGAGGTAGTTTCTGGACCATCCTCTCAGCTCTCAGAGATCAGTCTACAACAGAGCTGCTTGATATGCTCGTGGGAGCAATTGAGGACACCCTGGCCGAGGCAGGAAGGGCAGCAGCAGAGACCCAGCAGAGACACAAGAGAAGAGGGAGCCTTCAATGCCATGGAGGGGAAGAGGAAATGAGAAAAGAGCATTAGGCTTGGTTATTAGGGAATCATTAGTGACCTCTCCCCCAAAAGTGCTAGTTATAACAGAGTTGGACTATTGAGTCTCTCACCTTCTTTCATTACAATGTCATCTGTTTTCTACATATTTTATCCTATCTGCCAGAAGTGAATTTTATGCTACTTTATTTGCAGCATAGTCTATATATTTTTACCTTTACTGCTTTCTTTGTATGAAAACTATTAGACACTTACTTGATTTTTTTTAATAACAGCCCACATTTAAGTAGCTCTTTAAGATTTTCATAGTGCTATTAAACCACTTCTAATTTCATCTTCATGCTGGTAATTCAAACCTTGACTGCTCCCATCTCCCTCAGCTCTCTCTTCTCTCTGATTAGAGGGTAGAGTACCAAACTCCTCCCAACGCCTTCCTTTATAGAGGGAAGAAATTGGACTTTTTGGCTCAGTCCATTCTGCAGCAGTTGTTCTGCCTTGTCTCAACTCCATGGAACAAGATTCCTCCTCGATGGTTATCCCATGGTCTTCCTTCCCCTCTTCCCTTACTTTCCCTTTCTCCTTTTGAGTGTCTCCCTCTGTTAGATTGTAAGATCCTTGAGGGCAGAGACTGTCTTTATTTTTGTGTCCCTGACACTTAGCACTGCACCTCACATTTAGTCGGTATTTATTAAATGCTTATTGGAATGGATTGGACTAAATGGGTACCTAGGACATGGGCCCAGGAGGAAGCATAAAGACTCACAATGCCAGGCAGGAGGCTTTCTTCTCAACAAAACAAACCCAGGCATGAGATCCCCAGGGACTCCAAGTTATAGCTCAGCAAGCAGCTTCCAGTAAAGCTACAGGGAAGCCCCACTCAAGAAACAACATCCTAAATTTGGAGCAATATTTCATAGTCACTCCTGGCATATCCACTTCAGGATAAGAAAGATGGTTCATTTAAAGAGAGGCTGTAGGTATAATTTACTAATAGGATAATGTTTCATTTAAAAAAGTACCCAGTAAAATATTTTTGAATGAGCTAAAAGATCCACTGAATAGAGAGCCAGGTCTGGAGTCTGAAAGACCTGAGTTCAAATCTAGCCTCAGACACTTCCTATTTGTATTACCCTCTGCAAGTCACTAAAACTCCACAGTTTTCTCATCTGTAAAATGGGAATCACAGCACCTACCTCCCTGGGCTGCCCCAAGGATCAAATGAAATAATAATTAAGGCACTTAGGATAACGAATAGCATATAGAGAAAGCACTATATAAATGTTAGCTATTATTAGTATTACTTTATTAAATATTAGCACTAATTAGTAGTAGTATTATCATTATTACTCTAATATTATAAGTAATAGTACTAAAAGATACAAGTCAGTAAGAATATAATTTCAATGTAAAACATGAGGTAATTAATTGGTTAAAAATCTGCTTTTTAAAAATAAAAATGAAAAATTCTACATATTTGTTGAAGCCATAACTAAAATCCAAAGTCTTTCCAGAACAGGCAATAGTCAATTACCTCAATAAACCACAACTCCTTGCCATGCACCAGAGAGAGAAAATGATCCCAAAACCATTCCCAACTAAGCCACGGAGGTTGTTCATCTTTTATGTTTATTCTTCTCTTCAGTAATCATAAGAAATGAAACAAACAAAAGTAGAGCCTCTGAGGTTTCTTTTCACCATTTCAATGCATTACATTTAAAATTCATTTTCATAAAGTTAATCTACATTCCCTGACAACATAATATTTTATCAAATCTACTGAGAACCACACTTACCCAGCATCCTCCTGGAAGCCCTCCAGTTCATCTCTTTGCTCAGCTAAAGTTGATTCCAAATCCAAATATGTGCCATTGTGAGAGAGCTGCAGTGCACAGTCATCAAGCTAGAAAATAAAGCAACACAGGAAATTTATGGATTAATATAATCTTCTATGGAGAAGAAAAACCCCAACAACTTTGTCTTTTTTAAAATTTCATTATGTTCCATTTAAACATCTTCTAAGTTATATGCTGGTACCTACGCTTGGATTAAAACCAAAACCTCTACTACTAAACCATGTTGAATAAAAAGTACTAGAGATTATATAATTAAGGTTTGCAAAGTACTCTACGAACACTACCTCATACAAAACTTAGAAGGCCAAATGAAGTATTTGGTTTGTTTGTTTTTTCACATATAAACTGTGAGCACGCTATTAGCATTCTCTTGAAATGAAGCTAATTCTCATAGAAAAAAAGTTTGTCAACGTTGAGGTACCACATCCCATCAGTCAGATTGGCTAAGATGACAAAACAGGAAAATGACAAGTGCTGGAGAAGATGTGGAAAAATTGGAACTCTAATGCATTGTTGGTGGAGCTGTGAACTGATACAACCATTCTGGAGGGCAATCTGGAACTATGCCCAAAGGGC
>CM053594.1:270811712-270841158 GCA_028646575.1 Pseudocheirus occidentalis
ATAATACATACAGGGACGTGGGCAGGGAGCCCCTCCCTGCCCTGCTAGAAAGCTAGAGGGGTGTTGGAGGAGGACATAAAAGGGAACAGATTGTGGGAGGGGTCTTACAGTGGGATCATGTTCTGGGCTGGGGGATAGGGACAAAAAGGGGAGAAAATCTGTAACTCAAAGCCTTGTGGAAACAAATAAAATAAAATAAAAACAATAAAATAAAATTTAACTTTAAAAAAACAGAATTTTCTCTGTAATTTCACTGCTGATACTCTAGTACCATTCTTCATTTCCATTTAGGTCTTCCTGTCTCTACTTTATGATTTATAGGATTCTTCAGCTTCCTTATTAATCAATCAGTTCTTGGCTCAAAAATCTTCTGAGAATCCCTATTGCCTACCAAGAAGAGTTCAAACCTCTCTGCCAGTTATTTAACCCTCACTATCTGGTACAATCTGCCTTTCCAGATTTACTGCATAGTATATCCCTTTATATGTTCTACGCTACAGCCAAAATTGGACTATTCTCTGTCCCCCAAATACAAGACGTACTTTCTCACTTTTGATCATGACGTTTACTGTGCCTGAAATATTCTCCCACTTTTTCTTCTCAATCAATTAATAATTCAATCAAACATCTACCAGCACTCAATATGTGCGTGATACTACTAGGAACTGAGGATGCTAACAGAAAAATACAAAAGTTCTGGCCCTGAAGGAATGTATAGTCTATAGTATCAGACTTATAATAGAGAAGATAATTGGACAGTAGGGAACAGAAGAGAATGAAACAGCTAGTTCTATAATGTGGGGATGGTCATTTGCCTCTTAGCTAGGTATGATGGGTCAATGGGGTCTTAAGCAAGGACTTTACACTTAAGGGAGCTCAGAAATATGTAAGAGCACATAAAAACGTGACTCACTAGGAAGAAAGGAAGCATGAGCTGATGCTTGGACATCCCCAAATGCTTCCAAATGTCTCAGTGTGGTTAGTACCTTGCAGGAGGATTACTCCGGTACCAAATTAGGAGCCTCTCTTGTCACAAAATCATGTAATTCACCCTCTAAGCTTTTGTGGTGATTCCCCTGTAGAGCCATAATCCACATTTTCCAAGTCACATTTAATCATTTAATTCCAGGATAAAGCAGGCTGGTCCATTCTTCCTGTCTTAGCCTTGGCCTTCGCCTGCCACAGACATTGCCTGCATTCATGTCTGATCACATCACAGCCTACTTTAGCTTGGCAGGGGTTGCTCTTCATTCTAATTTTAATCACACACACACACACACACACACACATACTCCTTTTTCTAATGTCATGAATATTTTCAGGTCTATTAGCACATGCACAGAATGGTCAGTACCTAAAGGTGTTATTTCCCCCCTGACAAATTAAAGTAATCACTAGTAAGCCAAATCTCTAAGTTGTAAGAAGACAACATAAACACTGATAATTTTTGTCCTGTCATTTTCTCAAGTGTTTCTAAATCACTGATTCTCAACCTTCCTAATGTCACGACCCTTTAAGACAGTTCTTCATATTGTGGTGACCCCCAAACCATAAAATTATTGTCATTACTACTCCATAACTGTAATTTTGCTACTGTTATGAACAGTAATGTAAATATCTGATTTGAACAATTTATTTTCATTGTTACAAACTGAACATAACCCACCGGTTGAGAACCACTGTTCTAAATAGAAGTCAGTTTGAAAGATACCACCAAAAACTGGTGGTAATTTGGCAAATGGCATAAGACTGTGTAATGGGAATAATACAGATATTCAAAATTAAAACCTCTGATATAACTTTTTGCTATCTACACATATCTGTTAACTTTAGAGCTAGAGAAGATGTTATAAAACATCTAATCCAACCCCTTCATTTCATAGAAGAGAATATTAAAGCCCGAAAAGGTGAGGGGATATACCCAAAGCTGCCAGAAATTTGGAGAGATCCAGGATTAACTCAAACCCAAGTCTTCCGGGTTAAGTGCTTTTTCCATTGCCCCATGCTGCCTCTATCTTACAACTGGAAAAAAACTAAACCAATTTTAAACTACAGCTGTAATGAATTGATGATAAACATAATTCATTGCACTAGCAATCAAATTTGAACGACAAGGTGCTAGAAGTGATGTGGATGACTTATAAGGTTAGAGCTAAATATAAGTGTGTACATGTATGTGCACACATACACACATGCGTGTGTATATATATATATATATTATTAAAAACATAATACAAGCTGAAGGATGAACAAGATCAGATGGAAATCAACAACCTGCAATTAAAGCCCCTTTCAGAATAGGAAGCCTCACCTTCCCACCCCTCTGAAGCATAGGGCAGGTCAAACTGATATCAAGTAGTCATGGCAACAAGCAGGGAACTGCCCTGGAGCTTGTGTGGTCGAAAGCTTCTCTCAAAGAAGAGGTCTTTATGCCCCAAAGGAGCTTTAGATGAGAAAATACTGACAGTGTCCTCATAATTCATCTCCTGGGACAGTCTTGTGCAAAGTATTCCAGGTGGATACAGATGGTAAGAAGAAACTTGTGACATGAACTTGAAGCCTTTGAACATTTAGCTCCAGCCTACAATTCTATTCTAATTCATCATCACTCCCCTTCCTACCCCAAGGTCCACACAAATTGACCTTCTTGTTATTCCTCGTACACAACATTCTGTCTCCCGTCTCTACCCTTTCACAGTCTATGACCCAGACCTGGAGCCTACTCCCTTTTCATCTTGACTATTTAAATCCCTAGTTGTTTTTTTTTTTCAATTCAAGGGTCAGCTTCTACATGAAGCCTTTCCTAATCCCACCTCCAAGGTGCTTGTATCTCCTCCATCAAATTGATTATTCAGTCATTTTCAGTTGTGTCCAACTCTTCATGACACCATTTAGGATTTTCTTAGCAAAAATACTAGAGAGGTCTGCCATTTCCTTCTTCAGTTCATTTTACAGATGAGGAAACTGAGGAAAATAGAGGTAAGTGACTTGCCCAGGGTCACACGGCTAGTAAATACCTGGCACAAGAGTTGAACTCATGAAGATTAGTTTTCCTGACGCTAAGCCCAGGCACTTTACCCACTATGCCACTAAGCAGTTCAAAAATTTACAAAAAACTCTTTATGACCCCATTTGGGGTATTCTTGGCAATAATACTGGAGTGGTTTGCCATTTCCTTCTCCAGCTCATTTTACAGAGGTAAACAAAGTCAACTGACTTGCCCAGGGTCACACAGCTTAGTGTTGCAAGCCAAATTTGAACACAGGTCTTCCTGACTCTAGGCCTGGTGCTCTATCTAGTACCATCTAGCTGTTTAACACCAAATTACCTTGTATTTCAATATGAATATGAATATTCAATATATTTCAATAAATATGGATTTCATAGATAACTAGTATATATGTATATATAATATGTACAAACATATGCAAATGTTGTTTCCTCTAAACATATAAGACAGGAACTTTTACTTTTGTCTTCTTTTCATTAGCACCTCACATACAGTAGGTATTTAGTAAATTCTAACGTACATTAACCATTATAGATCCATAGATAGATAGATAGTTGGATGAGAGGAATGAAATTAATGGGTTAAGTCTACAAGAGTTGAGGACAAACAGCATATGCCTGCCCCACTGGCAGTTACAGCCTACCAAGCCCTTCAATGTGCTTTTAATCTGTAATGCTTTACAAACACAAACACACATGTATATGCACGTGCAAACATACACATGCACACAGAGTCAAAAGGCCAAGAAGTGATAAATATCTTAGATCTAATTACATCACCTCCCTGCCTATATATTTCCAAAGGCTTCCTATTGTCTAGAGAATTAAATCCAAATTCTCTCGTGGTAGATAGGGGGATATCAGTTCCAAAAGGGAGTACAACTCCACAGTCAGCAGACAAATATGTAGATTTCATGCTCTGAAACTCAATCTAAAAATGACAACTATTAAGTGAATGTGATTAATTAGCTACAGAAGTAATCTATCCTAAGAGATAGCACACGAACGGGCAACTGATGAGACAAAGGGTAAAAAGTTTCCCAATAGGATGGACCACGTAGGTTTTGGTGTCCCTTACAGTTCCGATAACCTCTAAGTCTAAAGTCTCAACCAGTGCTTAGGATTTCACTCCAAATCCCATCAGTCAGACAGCTATCTAAAATGTATCTGATCTAAAATAAGCTTCGATCTAATTAACTGGAACATGGCCATTAAGAATATTAACTGGAACATGGCCCTTTAGAGGCAATATTATTTAAAGAAGTGGTGATCTACAGGAATCCCCCCAAAAAAGTAAACCAAAAAATAAGAAATTGTTGGTATGTCCCCAGCACTGCCCAAGGGAGAAAGTGTTGTGATTCCAGATCACTGATTCCAACTTCTTAAACAGAAATACTACTAGAATGACAAAATATAATTCATCCAAACAGCAAAGCTTGATAAAAATACCCTTTAAGAACATTCAATTCTCACTGGCCTCATTCTGTGCTCACAAATCTTCTGATATCATGATTTGACCTCACAAATGAACTAACATACCAGGAGGGAAGGATGTCCTGTGTAGACTTGTGCAATCTTAATTAATCAACTGGCATTCTGGTGTAGAATCCATTTTTATGAGTTGCCCCAAGCAGCTCTCCAGGATGGTAAACTGCAGAACAGTCACTAATGTCTATTGGTAAGACAGAGTTTCCTCAACTAGATCTCTCTTCACCAAGCAATCTCAAGTTGTACCAAAATAATTGGTCTGATTCATGTGAATTAATTTCCTAGAGCTTGGACATCCAAAGTGAATGAAAATAACTAAAGGTATGAATTCACAAAGCCAAGAACCATACCCTGGCCTTTCAGTGACCCCCACCATGAAGCCCTAGACAGATTTTCTCCCTCTCTCTATCCTTGACTGTACCATCTGCCACTCAGTAATCCTCATCATCTGTCCCATAGCCTATTTTCCTAGCTTTATTTCTCTCTACTCTTCTTAAGCTATCAACAAACTAGACTGCTCAAAATTTTATCAGCACATCCTCTTCATTTTCCCATCATTGCCTCTTTGCTCTTACTATCCCTTCTACCTGGAATGCCATTTTCCAACTAAAATTCCACCTACATTTCAAAGCCCAGTTCAAATGCTACCCTGCCTATGAAACCTTCCCTTGTCTCTCCTCTCCCCACCTCCCCAATTCCTTTCACTCAAACAGAAAAGGGCTCTACATCTTCTGAATTCCTATAACTCTAGACCCCAGTAGCCTGTTGTCTGAACCATTCATAAGACACTCAGCACATTACACTCTGCATTAAGAAGCAGTGTGGTAGAGTAAAACACTGCTGAACTTGGTTATCAGGTACCTGGGTGCAAATGCCCAGTCTGGCACTGAAGTTTGGCAAGTCCCTATGACCTTGGACAAATTGCTTAACCTCTCTGGACTATAGAGAGGTTAAATGTAAAATGGAACTGGAACATATGAGGTGCCTTCCATCTGTAAATCTATGATAATACTTCTGTATACAATCTCTCCCCCACTAGATGGCAAACTCCTTAAGGGCCAAGATTGTCTTATTCATCTTTGTACACAAGCAGTCAACACAGTGACCTATACTTTGTAGAGGTTCAATAAATGTCGACTGAATGAATGAATTAGACTTTAGATTCTGTTCCATACAATAATCTCATCAACACCTAAGGAAGTGTGATACATGAATGAATAGCCAAGTTGTATCCAAAAGGTAATTATAATTAGTTTAGAGTAAACTTGGGTGGAAGTTTTGCATTACCCCACAAGAGAGTAGCCTGTTACATAAATTGTCGATGATTCAGTTGAAGCAAGTTATATTATTATTGTATTAGGGCCAGGCAGCCTAAAGGTGCTGGCTGAGGACTATACAGCCTCAGGTGAATAGTCTGGGTCATTAGGGTTAAGTATGAAGGGATGAGCCAGGCATGTGGTAGAGCAAAGTTAGTCATAAGGAAACCAGGTAGTACAGAAGCCATGAATGGATTCAGGAGTCAGGGGATGGGTTTTAACAAACTAACAAAGTGTTATCCATCAGCTCCAAGGCCTAAGGCTAAAAAATAAAAAGGAAGCCCAAGGTAGGGAAGCCAGGAAGGGTCCCATGACAATGGCTCTTGATCCAAGAGAAACGGTGAGCCTCTGTCAGCTTTTAAGCAGAGACAGCTCAGGAGCAAATTCTCCCGACTGAAAGTAAACTTGCCAGCTCCCAACCAGGTTTCTTGCTGTCAGGTTCACCAGGTAAAGAGATATCTTCTCCAAATGAAGCAAAGGGGCAGCCTCTAGAGGAAGGCAATGCTCTCGAGCTACACCCTGTCACTGATGCTTTCTACCAAGATCCAGAGAGGGTCTTGTCTTTAGAGACACTGATACACTTATCAAAAACACATATCTAATTAAGCCAGATTGGTAATTATTGCAAAAATGAGAAATACAATTCAAAATTACCTATATAGCTTTCCAAATAAAGCATGAAATTTGAAGGTAGCAAGTACAATATCTAAAATAAATAAAGATGTACAGAATGGGAAAAGACTGATTCAGTATAAATATAAGGAGAAAACACCAAGGAGTTGACTCTAAGTAAATATAAAGGAGAAATTTAGTGCTGCTCTGTGTATTGGGGGATATGGGTGAGGAGGGAAACCAACATGAATCTGAAATGTAACACAAGGATTTTTACATGGAAAGGCCAGAAAATAATCTTTCCTCAATTCTCTTCATCTATCAATAGATCTTTGTTAGAGTACTATCAGATATGAAAGATATGGAAAAGATATGAAAAAACTATAGAGACCATAAAGAATAAGATGGTACCATGGTCAACTACCTCTAACTTGATCTTCCTTTGGACTAAGCCCCATATTAGATCATCACCACAACTTGTTTCTCTACTCCTATTCTCTGGACTCAGAGGAGGACAATAAGAAATGATAAAGGAAACACATCTGTCCCGTTGTAGAAATCATGCTGGTCACTTTTAACAATTCTTTTATTCATCTTTCCACAATGGCTGTTCCAAAGTTTTTAAAAATTCTCTGTAAGACCCCAATCTCCATACCACCTATCCTTCTTCCTCTCTAAGAATAAACCCTCCACCCCAGACATCATCCCTTCTCGAGGCAAGGATTTCATACTTACACTTATTCCTTCCCCGTAATCATTTTCATTTCTTTCTCTTCAGACTAGCTATACTTTCTAACTTTCAAAATGCACAGGTCTTGCCTATTATGGAAAAAAATTCTCTTCTTTTCAGTGCCAACCTTCTCATGGTCTACATCTTCTGCCTTCTTTATCTTTATATCTAGTCTATTCTTCAAACTAGTTCACAGTCCATCTCCTCTATAAAAGCTCCATCCCCGCCCAAATAACTTCTCCCTTGGGCGAACTCATTAATTACATTTATTACTAGTACTACTTACTTGGCACATATCATAAAGTGCCTTTATGCACGAGGTCAATAACTAAGACAAATTTAAGCATATCTTCAAAATACTGTGTTAAAAAATTATGACCAAAAGTTTTGCTAGCTATATTTTGCAGAAATTAGGAAAATGCAATGATTCAATGTTAGCTAGGACAATGTAGGGCTCCAGGAGAATTTAACAGGGACCAGTGCTTGGTCCTGGGCTATTTAATTTAACATTTTGATCAGTGACTTGGATAAATACATAGATGGCATGCCATTCCAATTTGCACATGACGGTGCTAACCCACTGGATTAAAGAATCAAGATCCAGATAAAATCAAGATTCAGATGGGCTAGAACACTCATATGAATCCATGTGTTGTATGAATTAATGAATCTAATAAGATTCAAAAGGGATAAATATTAAGTCTTACACTTGGCTTCAGAAAACTAACTTTACAATCACAAGACAGAGGGCAGCATGGTTGGACAACAGTTTATCTGCAAAATATCTAGAAGTTTTAGTAACCACCAAGCACAATAAGAATAAGTAGTGTGATGTGGAAACTAAAACAGGATTTTTTTTGTTTAATTCTTGGCAATACAGGTTAGGAAGGACATTGATAAGGTGGTGAGTACCCACAAGAGAGAATACAGAATAATCAAAGGTCTAGAGTCCATGCCATATAACAAGCAGTTGAAAGAATGAATAATATTAAGCCTAAATAAGAAGAGGACTCAGAAAATAGAGTAATTAAATATTTAGAGGGTGATATGAATGTGGGATTACACTTGTTCTTCTTGAGCCCAGAAAAGGCCCAACAACTAATTCTTTTTTTTTTAAACTGATCTGTTTATTTACTTTGAGTTTACAAGATTCAGTTCCACAATCCCTTGAGTTTCAGATTTTCTCCCCTCCCTTTCCCCCCCGCCATGGCGACATGCAATCAAGTATAGGATCTGCACATACTTTCACATTGGACATTAGTCTGGTTGTATAGAAGGGTTGTAACCGATGGAATGAACAATGGGAAAGAGGAAACAAAACCAAACATGGAAAAGAAAGAGAGCATGAGGTTTGCTTCAGTCTCTATTTAAACTCTGTTCTTTCTAGATCTTTCTCTGAATGTAGATATCTCCTTCCATCCTGAGACTTACTCTCTGTGCTTTGCTGAGAAGAGTCCAGTTTATCAAAGTTGGTCGTCACACAACAATTAATTCTAACAAGTAGAGCCTCTGCCTTTGGCAGTGGTGGGTCCTCCTCTTTCTAAGTCTTCAAGCAGAGGATAGATGGCAACCTGCTGAGTGTTTCAGAGTGGCATTTTTCTTGTTGGACTTAAAACTGATGGGTGATAAAGCACTTCCAGCTATTCTATGAAGAGAGCTACATAAGAACATTCAGACATAGTAATGAAAGCAATGTGATGTCTATGAAGAATGAAAATGCATATTATTATTGCAGTGGTGGTAGCAGTTGGAGATTAAGAGCTGTTCCTTATTGAACTTTGTACCCCATGCCCCTTAGCACAATGCTTTGTACACAAGTGAGTTAAGTATTTGGAGGGCAAGATTTGTACATAAGACCATTAAATAAATTATCTGTCTCCCTGCCTTGACTGTCAGCTCCTTGAGAGGGACTAAGTCTCAATCATCTCCATGTCCCCTACACATACACACACACACACACACACACACACAGAGAGAAATAAATATATTATAATCCAAGAAATAGAGAGAAAACCTGATAACTGGGGCAAGAAAGACTTCCCTAGAGATGGTGGCCCATGATCTGAACGTCGAGAGAGAAAATGGACTCTAGGAGGCAGAGGTGAGGAGAGAGTGCCTTGCAGGCCTGAACAAAAGCATCCAGCTGAGGGACGGCATGCCAAAGTCAGAGTTCACATTAATCAAAATTATATTAGTGATTGTTGACATGAATCAAAAAGGCACATTTATAATGTAGCCACAAATAGCAATCCAGTAAATGTGCCCAGGAAAGGAAGGAAACTGCGTGTCCAGCTCAGTCATGCATATGGCCTGTGCTGGCGCTACCAGAGTGTCCAGTTAAGGAACTGAACATCCTTCTTACTTGTAGAGACTAATATAGAAACGTGTGTGTGCACTTGCTCCCCCTCCTCAAAAGAAATTTGACTTTGCATTAAAAAAATCTCTATCTTTAACCTGAAGTGTACACTGGCCCTAAATAAGAAAGAATTCCAGGGCTTCTACTATATTAAATTTAACCACAGACAGCCAAGCTCTCCCAAGAAAAGCAGGAGCAGCTGGCTGTCATCTTACTGGGATGGGATAGTCATTATCTTCATCTGCTTAGAAAGCTCATCTGTCTAACCCACTTCACAAACTAAGCCCTCTTACAGTTGAGAGCAGGCCCAGGGTTACAAACTCTTGAGCCTTTCTCAGTTAGGAATCTCAGAGCTACATGCTACAGAAAAATCACCATAAAATACAATGATCTCATCCAAACACCACCAATTCATATCAATTTGCCCCCAAGAAACCAATAAACAGTTGCCATGTGATTTCATGATGGAGGTCTAGTTCTAACAATCTGCAAATCAGAGAACAGGCGTGCATAATAAACCTGTTCCCTGAGTCCACACTAGACAATAGAAGTGGGAGAAGGAGAGACGCTGTTGGCCCTAGCAGGAGCTGTATGAGCTCCGGCATGCCCACGCTGGTTCCTGTACTGCATCCATGCTGTGGAATGTTCCCTGAGCATTCTGGGGGAGCTGAGCAGCAGCTTCTAAAACCACATCCCGCCCCTTTCATTGCTTCCACTCTCCCTGAGAGAGAAAGACTGGGCTTGCCCTCTGTGTTCTGTTCAGTGTGGACAATAAAGGCTTAGGGGAAACGAGGGGGTTGTCTTGCAAAGCAAGAGGTTGTCTCTGTTCCATAGGTCTTCCAGAAGGCCCAGGGCCTTATTGAGATAGAAGACAGGGAAACAAGTAGTATAATTATGATTTGGTTAACAAAAAATCCTTTGGGAGGGCAAAACAACAAACGCACAAAACTAACACCTTTAAATAATGGAGAATGGAGGAAGACAGAAACAGTGTCATTATACTGTCAATGTATTAGAGAGCTTAATGGGTTTATCATCTATAATGAGGTTTATCATGCTTTGGCAGTATTCAGCTGAAGGTGCATAGAGTAGCAGTCCTGGGGTCAAGAAGACTCGTCAAATCTAGCCTCAGATATTTCCTAATTGCATGACCTTGGGCAAGTCATTTAACACTGTTGGCCTCAATTTCCTCATCTGTAAAATAAGCTGGAGAAGGAAATGGCAAAGCACTGCAGTATCTTTGCCAAGAAAACCCCAAATGGGGTCACGAACATTGAGATGGAAAGAAAACAAATGAACAACAAAACTGAAACCTGCTGGCCATGAGTTAATTTGTAATTCAATTGCTTATAACTCACAAGGCACAGAAATATCATCAATAATGATTAAGTTCCTAGCCTAGTGCACAAAATCCTATTTAAGAAATCAAATAATGAGCCTTTAATTTGGAGCTACCAGGCACAAATCATTATGTACTCTTTGTAAAGGACCTGACAATCTAGCAGGGCAGAGAAAAATTGTACACAAATAACCACAATGAAAACACAACACAGTAGGTGCCTATGGGAGATCCAAAGGGCTGGCAGGAGTCGCAGGAAAGAGGGATTTCTTCCAGTTTGGGACAGGAGAGAAAGGTGTCAAGGAAACCATTGTGGGAAAAGCATTTGAGCTGGGCCTTTCGAGGGGACACTTTTCCTCCCAGCAACTCTCAAGGACTATAACTCAAGGGCAAAGTAGGCACCCGGTCTGTACTGGAAGAGGGAGTTTCCTTCCCTGTTGCTGTTGGTCAGTCACTAAGAAAGCTAAAAGTGTCTGAGACCATATTTGAACTCAGAAAGATGAGTCTTCATGACTCTAGGCTTGGCTCAGCACTCTGTCCACTCTGCCACCTAGCTGCCCTCTATGCACTATGGCACCAGCTACCCACCCACTCCTCCCCGAGAGTCCCCTAACCTAATAAAATCATTCATCTAGTCTCTGTCTCTGAAACAACTCAAGAACTATGACAAATAAGTCAGGAAAGATTGGCAGATGGCAAATTGTGTAGGTTCTGAAAGCTAGATTAAGGAATTTGGACTTTAAGCCACAATGTAGCTTCCACCCAGGCATTAAACAATCCTCAACCTGTTCCCTAAAACAGAGTTAAGCAAGTATGAGGTTGCGATAGCCATTCATATACACTGAATCTCTTGTTGGATGCTCATCGTTTTGCCCCTAACTGTGGGTGTCCCCCAAGGCTCTCTCCTAGGCACTCTTCTCTTTTCTTTCTATACCATCTCATTTGGGGAGCTCCTCAGCTACCAAGGGTTTAATTATCAACATGAATATGACTCTCAAATCTATAGTTTCATCTCTAATCTCTCCTCTAAGCTTTAATAGCATCATCAATTGCCAGAGACTTCAAATTAAGATAACCCAGAGATATTTTAAAATCAACATGTCCAAAAGTAGACTGTCCTTCCCCTGCCCCACCTCACCACCACCACCATCACATTCAGTCCTCACCTCTTCCAAACTTCTTTACTATTACTGTCAAGGTACCACTACCCCAGTCATCCGGATTCTCAAATTTGGCATCACTCTCAAATCTTTACTCTCAGCCACCCCACATATCCAGCCAGCTGCCAGATCTTGTTTCTAGCTTTATGTCTCTCCTATATATCTCTTTGTCTCCACTCAGGCAACCACCACATTAGTTCAGGTCCTCATCAGCTCTCAGTTGGATTATTACGATAGCCTTCAAGGTGACCTTCCTGCATCAAATCGCTCCCCACAATAATCTATCCTTCACTTAGCTGCCAAGTTGATTTTCCTGAAGTTTGGGTCTATGTCATGCCCTCCTCCATCCCCACCCCAGGCTCTGAACAATAAATTCCAGGGGCTCCCTATCACCTCCAAAGTCAAACAGAAAACTCCTCTTTTGACTTTTCAATTCTTCATCACCTGGTCCCCTCCTACATTTCTTGTCTTCTCACACTTTCCTCCCTTTCATACACTATACACTCTATGATCCAACCACCCTCACCCACTTACTATTTCTTGCCCAGGGTACTCCGTCTCCAGTCTTTGTCCCTTTGTAGTGTCTGTTCCCCATGCCTGGAATGCTCTCCCTCCTTATATCCACCTCTTGCACTATACCCTCTACAGGAAACTTTTCCCAGTTTCCTCATCCACTGAGCCTTCTTCTCTAAGGACACTTTCCTTCTACTTTACATCTTTCTGTCTACACCAATTTATTTGCATGTTCTAGCCTCAGTTATTATGTAAGCTCCTCAAGAGGAAGAGCTGTTTTTGCTTTTCTTTTTATCTTGAATGTCTGGTACATAGTAATCACTTATTAAATTCTTGTTGATTGATTGATAAATGTGACTAATTGTGTATTAGTGAGCTGGAGCTGTCTATATCTGCAATACATCTTTTTACCTACCTTATTTAGTTTTGTTAATTATTCTTCCATGTGGTTAAATGGAAATGCCATCATATTTGTAGTCAGAGGACCTGGATCTCAATCCCAACTCTGACTCGTATTTTATGACCTTGGACAAATCATTTAATTTCTCAGGACAACAGTTTACTCATCTGTAAAACTGAGATGGTGGGACTCAAATGTCCTTTATGAACTCATGACTTCCTTCTCCTATAATGTCACTCTTTTCTTGGTTTTTGCCTAAATCCAAACAAAAGAAAGCAACATATGTAAAGATTTTGTCATATGTTTGCCTAGGCAGTTCCAGTAAGGAATGCTTCTTAAAATTTATTTTCTTTTCAATTCAGGGAATAAAACAACCATTCTCATAACAGAGTACAATAAGAAGGATGACTGCACATGAAACTGCAACTCTGTCATATACAACTTGCTATTCTCTCCAAATATACAACAAAGTTATCATGTAAATTCCCTTTTTTCTCTTTTTTTTCCTTCCCTCCCTCACTTCCACCCTAGAGATGGCTACCATTAGATACAGGAATGTTCTAAAGCTCACTTTTTTAAAGTCCCTAATAGCCTAGATATTATCTTTACAGATTTTAAGTGTGTGTGTGTGTATGTGTGTGTGTGTAAGTCCTATGTTCACTATCACTTACAATTGTAAACTGGAAAAGGATATTAATAGTTATCTGTTCTAATCTCCTATCCAACAAAGAAATCATCCCTATAACATCCTTAAAATATATACATCTAGGTTTTCCTTGATTTTTTATCACAAGAAAGTCATTACCCTTTCTGGTAATCTTTAATAACAACTGATGCTGAAAAGCAGTTTTAAACAAACAAAGAAGCTGAAGCAAAGGAAAGCAGATCTGTGTTTACTTTTCTAAATTTTCTGTTGGGGAGGGGGTTCAGGAAACACTTCTCAATAGGTGAGGGAAGGGAAACTGTACCATGCAGATGCTTAATAAGCTATAACCAAATACTACTACTACTACTACTACTACTACTACTGCTGCTGCTGCTGCTGCTGCTGCTGCTACTACTACTATCCCTTATATGAAGTCAATAACATTAAATAGATTTTTTTATAAAAAAAGAACTTTCATATAAGGCAATCAAAATAAAGATGTAGTCTCAAAAAAATTACCAAAAGGATCACAAAGATAATATCTATTCATTATAATATACAAGTATAGCATAACATTCCCTTATCGATTAAAACCACATTAACAGGAGCTATAAAATCCACCACCAAGAGTAAATGTCAGCTAAGAGTTATATACTCCTCTGTGACTACAGAACCCTACCTAATATAACCTAGGTCTTCAACAGCACAATGCTAATTGAGATACTAATTATAGGGTTAATTATCCACACAAGAACAATATTACAAATGTAGTAAGGAGGCTGTCAGCTGAACTGTTCACATTATATTAAAGTCTAATGATTCTACCATGGCATTTCATTAAAGTTTCTTAATGATATCATTGTGGCAATATTATAAAGGTAAGGCATGTGGGTCTACTGCTCTTTGTAGGGCATTTGGGAACTGTACATCTGTACAGCAAAGTCCTATTTCATGTAATATAATTTTAATAGAAATGCTATTTTATATAGAAGGAAAGATTGTTGCTGATTCAAATCTGGTTAATATCAGTGCAGCAGCAGCTATCAATAACTTTCTTTCATTTATAAGGTGTTTTCATCATGCAAACTTCTGCCATGCATCTACTGCTTTGCCAAATTATTAAGTTCTTGCTAGAGGGAAATAAGCACTGTATTTGGGGTTCAAATCAATTTTGCTCCTCACTCCCACCATGATCTTCAGCAAATCATCCATAAAATTAAGAGAACTGAATTTTAGATCATCTCTGAGGTTCCTTCCAGCTTTAGGACTGTTATCCTATGATCCTTATGAATACAAGACCATTATTTCAATAAATACTATTATAACTTTCACTTTCTATTAAGAATCTATTTGCAAATTCTGATCATGTGACCAACAAACAGGTTATCTTGATACTTTCTTTGATCCTCATAACCTTTCAAACCTCTCCACAATAGGAATTATTTGCAAAACCTAAAGCAAGTTCATCTTGATATAATTCAATGAATTAAAAGCAGAGAAGATAACTTGCTAGCACTCACCCAGCACCCCTTCCCCCACCACCCATCATGTTAAGGCAGCAGAAGGGCTGGACAAGTTGACCCACAAGCCTGAAGTAGAACCCAACCCTACTACTCCTTCCTCCTGGTGCCAGAGAAATCCAAAAAGCAGAGCTCCGCAGAGTTCAGTGAGAGCCCTGAGGAACAGAGGGAACTGGAGTAGGACACATGTATGTGACTATGTAGCACTCCACTAAGCCTCAAGAAAAGAGCCTAGCATCCATCTGGGGCCAGTTTTGTTTCCACAGAAGTGATTTGGGGCAGTGATTGAGGCTGGTTAAGTATAAATTACCAAGCACAGGCAGAAGCTAAGACAGCTTTTGAGGTCCAGCTCCCAAGGAAACCATCAATAAAGGAAAGGCCATCAGAAAGTGAGCAATCAGGTACTATTAGAGGGAAAAGACTGAAATTACCCATAAGAGAAAAAAAACTTAGTTAAAGACCCTGAACATCAGCAGATAAACCAACAGGAAAGATATTAAAAAGAGAAGAGAATATGGCCTCCAGATCAGTCAAAAGAATCCAGGCCTCTAGGAATAAATATTGTAAAATAAAGTAAAATGAATCAATATCTAATGAGGCAGAAAACCCTGTCGATTCCCAGGATAGCACAGAACCACAACAGGATATTCCTGAATGGTTTAAAAGAAAAGTAATAATTATAAAAGAAGAACTTTTGGCTTGCACAGCAAAAAAAATTGGCAGAATAGAAAGATTTGAATCTACAGTGACAAGAAGAAAAAGGAGGAGGAGGAGGACTGGGAAAGCAAATACATAGGACATTTGTTTTAAAAGAGGCCTTTAAAGATGCTCTTCAAGCTAAAGGGAGGTGTTAAATGATGCTTTTTTCAAACCAAGTCAATTCTGTACTCCAGGAACAGCTCCCAGGCTCCAAGTTATATACAAAACTTGAATTGCTTTGGGAACTACCATAGAACCAATTTGAATTTAGATGTAGCAATTACAGGCTACATAATTGAGTGGATAAAACATTGGACTTGGAGTCAAGAAGTTCTTAACTGAAATCCCATCAATGTTTACCACCTAAGTAACCAAACATAAGTCACTCATGCTCTTCAAGCACAGTTTCTTCATCTGTAAGATAGAGGTGATAACTAATATCTGTAGCTCCTGTCTCTCAAAGTCATAAAGATCAAAAAAGATAATGTGTACAAACAGTCTATGGTCTCTACTTCCTCTCTTTTTTCCCTTTTTTTGGAGGGGAAGGGCAGGGCACTTGGGTTTAAATGAGTTGCCCAAGGTCACACGGCTAGTAAGTACTAAGTGTCTGAGGAGGGATTTGAACTCAGGTCCTCCTGACTCCAGGGCCAGTGCTCTACTCACTTCACCACCTAGCCACCCCCTATTACTCTCTTCTAAACTTTCTGTAGTTCTGCTTCTTCTGACGTGATCATTTAATTGAAACTGTTCCCTCCAAAGTTAACAATGATCTCTTAATTACCAGATCTAAAGGTCTCTTCTCAATCTGTATCCCTGCCCTTTCTAAACCCTTTGACATTGTTAACCAACCTCTTCCACAAATCCCATCCTCTCCAGGATTCTGGGCCATTGCTCTCTCTTGTCCTCCTCAGCCTCCTTTCCTGGACCCTCCATTCAGTAATGATTGTGATCACTATCTGTGAGTGCCCTCTAAGAATCCATCTTGGGCCCTCTTCTTCCCTCAATACTATCTTGAATAGTGATCTCAACAGTTCCTTTGGGTTCAATTATCATCTCTACACAGATGATTCTCATATCTATTTAGCCAGTTCTAACCTCCAATCTTCTATCACCAAATGCCTGCTATTAGGCTCACAACCTAGATGTCATCCTCAACTCCTCATTTGTACTCATTCCATACATCTTTTTTATTTAAATTGATTTTTTTATTTACTTTTAGTTTACAAGATTCAGTTCCAGAGTCCCTTGGGTTTCAAGTTTTCTCCCCTCCCTCTACCCCCTGCCATGGCAGCATGCAGTCAAGTATAGAATCTGCAAATACTTTCACGTTGGACATTAGTCTGGTTGTATAGAAGGGTTGTAACCAATGGAGTGGACAATGGGAAAAAGGAAACAAAACCAAACATGGAAAAGTGCAATAGTATGTACACTGCTTCAGTCTCCATTTAAATTATGTTCTTTCTAGATCAGTGGTTCTCAACCTTCCTAATGCCACAATGCTATAATACTCATATATGGGTGTATCTGAATGTGGGTGGACCCACCTGGAGACAGATAGAGAAGCAGTGTCTCAGTTTCTAAGACCATCAGAAATATGTGTTCTCTGATGGTCTTAGGTGATCCCATTCGACCCCCAAAGGGGTCAAAACCCACAGGTTGAGAACCGTTGTTCTAGATCTTTCTCTGAGTGTAGCTATCTCCTTCCATCCTGAGACCTGTAGTTGTCTTATAGCTGTGTGTTGCTGAGCAGAGTCCAGTTTCTCAAGGTTGGTCGTCATACATACAATGTGATGTGTCTGTGATTGTGTACAAGTTTTTCCTGATTCTGCTCTTCTCACTTAGCATCAATTTGTATAAGCCTCTCCAGGTAAATATGAGGTCCATCTCCTTCCCATTTCTTATAGCACAATAGTATTCCATTACATTCATATACTACAACTTGTTTAGCCATTCCCCAATTGATGGGCATCCCCTTAATTTCCAGTTTTTTGCCACCACAAAGAGAGCTGCAATAAATACTTTTGTACATATGGGTCTTCCTCCCGCTTCTATGATTTCTTTTAGATACACCCCCAGAAGTGTTATTAATGGGTCAAAGGGTATGCAATTATTTATAGCTCTTTGGGCACAGTTCCAGATTGCTCTCCAGAATGACTGCATCAATTCACAGCTCCACCAACAATGCATTAGTGTTCCAGTTTTTCCACATCCTCTCCAGCATTTGTCATTTTCCTGTTTTCTCATCTTAGCCAATCTGGCTGGTGAGATGTGGTACTTCAAAGTTGTTTTGAACAGTATTTCATTTTTTTTCAATTACATGCAAAGACAATTTTAAAATTCATTTTTAAAATTAAATTTTGAGTTCCAAATTTTCTCTCTCCCTTTCCTCCTCCCTAAGGAATTTGATATAGGTCATATATGTGCAATCCCTAAAACATATTTCCATATTAATCATGTCGTGAAAAGTCACCCCATACATCTAATCTTTTGCTAAGTCTTGTCATTTCTATTTTCACAATAGCTCCCTCAGATGTCCCCTTCTCTCCATTCACAGAGCCACCACCCTGGGGCAAGTCCTCAACATTTCATGCCTTGTTAGTGTCCCTCCCTCAAGTTTCTCTTGGTGATGTTTCTTTGTCAGCTGCATTATCTGTTTCTTTATCTGCTTCTCTGCCCTAGAAGAAAGAAGTGGTATTTTTCCCTTTTAACTCAGAATTTCTTGCATAGTAGCAACAAAATATTCTCTTAATCTCTTCCCATGTCTAGAATGTTTTCTAGAGTGTTTAGCAAATTGCTGACATTTGTTTTCAGAGAAAGAGATCCTCCATTTTTATAAAGCAAATAATGTTAGAGTCAATTCACTTTCCTGCAAGTGAGATTTTGCTATGTATGCTTAATGAACATTCAGTCCATTTATTCATCTCCAAAAGATAGTCCCTTTGTGACCATAAAGGATTAATGGGGCCACCCAAATTACAGTGTCTTAATTTACTACCATCAAATAATTCCAGCAATTCAATCCAATAAAAAATACATTAAGTGCCTATTGTAAGCAAAGCACAGGTGAGGGAAACCACAGGAGTAATAAGACACTCAGTGAAGTATGTGTTCTTATTAACAATAAGTCTTATTTTCCCTTTCAGACAAAGGCTGTAATGCATAAATTTCTATGCTTCTGCCACTTGCTCTGCCCTTCCAGGAGGACATATCTGGGGTACCAAGGGGAAATCATGGAGAGTCTAGAAATAATCACAGAGAATAATGATGGACTCTTTTCCATCCTAGAGCTAACTAAGAATCCCCTCATAGACTTTATTGAGGCATTCACTCTATCAGTTCATCTGATGCCCTTTGGAACAGAAATTGGGACAATGAGATGGGGCAGAGTAAAGGCAAAGAAGTACACATGTGCGCGCGCGCGCGCACACACACACACACACACACACACACACACCTTTTACTGGGTATGTAATCATCACAAAAATACTGCATTACCATTAGTTCCAACACTCAACCCTCAGCTTAGAGCTGTAGCAAATCCTTTGACACACAGTGAATGCCTTGAAGCCAGATCTGGCAGCCAGGTTTTTTCAAAATGTGAAGAAAGGGGAGAGAAACCTTCACTGCATCCTTCTATGATGTAACCTTGCTCCATTTTTTTAACTTTAGTTTACAAATATCAGGGCAAACTAACGGCTCCTTCACTTTTAAGAGATTAATTACTAGCTGCTCCAGAGAGGTAATACCCTGCTCTCTTCCTCATGTGAACAGTTTTTCAAAGAAACAAGGGATAGGTTAGGCTCTCCCTTATTAAAGAAAAAGTCAGTAAAGGATATGGCTACTCCCATAGATAGATCTAGTAAGAACTAAGACCAGTTCACCCTAGCTAGGATTCCTCTGGACAAAAAGCCGGCCAGTAAAGCCTCCTCCTCATCCTACTTTGCTACTAGGTCCTCCTGATCTTTTAATGCTTTGGTGAAGACTTCTGGAGAATCTGTACCTGATCTCAGTTTTTTAGTTCCTTCTGAACACTAATAGCCATGTTTTCACCTATTGTACACATCCACTTCTGACTGCAACATAAGCCACAGCTGGCAATAAAGTCTGCCCACCTTTGAATTGATTTCCTAGGCTTCTAAATCCCAGTACCTGCATCCCTGAACTTAAGTTCAAATGACAGAGAAATCATTGTGTCCGTCATTGCAAACCTATATTTCCCCTGAGAACCACAGTCCACGAAACTTCTCCAGTAGAGGAGCTCTTCCTCTCAATCTTGCTACACTTGACAATGCCTTAAGGAGGGTCTACTTACTCTTGCTTCCCACTGATATTTCTTCCCTTATTGTTCACAGTGTCTCTTTTATTAAAGTTTAATGCTTGGGGGTAATTTGCTCACCTCCAGTACTCTACTTCACCTTCCTCGATGATTTTACTATCTGGATCATACTTTTCTACCTCATTGACTGCCAACATCATGAAAACTTCAACATACACGGGGTTGGCAGAGCACCCTCATTTCACAGTCTTTTTATCTTCTTAACCTCAAGCTCCATCTCCACTTCACTTTAATGAACTATATGCAAGCCATACCTTAAATATTTACAACTACATTTAAATACACCATTAGTACCACCATCATCATCACAGCTGGCACTTATATGCTGCTTTAAGGCAAATGTCTCATTTTATCCTCATGAGAACCCTAGGAGGCAGGTGCTATGATATCCCCATTTTATAGATGAGAGAAACTTAGGCAGAGAATAAGTAATTTGCCCAGGCTCACAAGGCTAGTAAGTGTGTGAGGCCAGAACTGAACTCAGGTCTTTCAGACTTCAAGTCCAATGCACTATCCACTACACCACCCAGCTACCACCTTTAAACACTTAAATTTTGAAATTCCTCTTTCTGACCACAACTTTCTTTCCTTCTGGTTCTTTCGTCCTCTTATTTCTACATACAACTGCCATATTAGTCTTCTTGATCTACCCATTTGATCAGGCCATTCCATTAGTCAGAAATTTACAGTGGATGAAGTTGCTTATCATCTAAGCTCTTCTATTTGATTAAGCTATAAACCTATAGATATATGTCCATGTGTGTTTATACATATATGTACATGTGTATCTACACATATATGTGTGTCTGAATATATGCATATATTATGTATGCATTATATATGTGTGTATAAGAGTGTATGTATAAGTATACACATACCTCTTAGATTAAAAAAAATGGACAATAAGCTCAAAATTGATCAAAAGAAAGTGGACTGTATTGACTCTGAAAAACTGAAAAGTTCTTTTAATGACCCTAGATTTTGCACTAAAAAAATAAGGCTCATCTTTTTGGTACCAATATTCTATTAGTGGTGTTGTATGGCGGTGAGTCATGGAACACTGCATTCTCTGAAGAACTGGAATTGGGGATCATTCAAAGGGCATGAGTATCACTCAAAGGGTAACAGAGAGACATCTGGTGAACAGGAGCAGACTGCAACACATTACAAATAAGGAAGTGCAAAGGAAAAGTAAAGGAAGGGACAGACAGTCTTTATTTTTGGTCCAGTCCTATGATTTTATCAATGTAGCATGCTCCCCTGTGTGGTAACTCCCTGTGCTCATGCATACCAAAAGATACTCTAAAACTGATAGATGTAGAAAAGTCCCTGGACACTGTAAAGTGACTTCAGTGACTTGCCCAGGGGTGGGGAACCTGTGGCTTCAAGGCCACATATGGCCCTCTAGGTCCTCTGAAAAAGTAAAAAGGCTGCACTTGAGCACCTAGAGGACCACATGTGGCCTTGAGGCTGCAAGTTGCCCACCCCAGACTTGCCTGTGGTCACACAGCTAGTAGGTGTCAGAAATATAACTTGAGGCCAGGTCTTCCTGACTCTCAGGCCAGCCCTCCAGCCATTAAGCCATGCTGGTTAATAGCTGTCATTTATATAACATTTCAAATATGAATGTAATCTGATTTCACAATAATCCTGAAAGGGAGGTATCATACACAAGTATTTTTGTCCTCACCTTACAAATGAGGAAACTGAGGCTCACACTGTGTTGTCTAACCAAGGTCAAAGAGATTTTTTTTCAAGATGTGAAATTATAGCAAAACAAAGCAAAAAGCCTTTATTAACCTAACCAGTCCAAACTAGAAACCTACATACAAACAAGGCACCCGGTTTACCAGACGATCAAGACTGGAGGGTATTCCCCCACCAACTTTATTGGAGAACACTGCATTTATATAGTGTCAGCTCCTTCCCCGATCCCCCATACGCCTGGTTCAAAAAAGCAAGCACATAATATGTCTTTTTAGTTATACATCTCCATGTGTTCCTTTATCAAATTCCCTTAACCTTCTGGTCTTAAGTTCAATTACAGAAAGTCATTTTACTTTACTAAGCCAGCCTCCATGATAGTTCCCTCTCTATTTCAACCTTCTCAAAGAGAAGGGTGGGGATGGGGAGAGAGAGGAAGAGTAGTAGAGCGGAGTCAGTAGTATTCCATTCAGATAAGAGCAAGAAGTAAAGAGAAGGAATGATGGGTATAGGTGCCTATAGAAAACACTGTAGTAGTTTCCAGATACAACATTCTACTTTCTCAAGAAGAAAAAAAATAGACTAGCTAGCATTCTTTCTTTGTCTTTTCATTTTTTCTTTCCTTCCAATTTATATTCCTTCTTTCCATAAGCACTTATAATGTATCTACTATGTGCAATGGACTGTGCTGACATTATAGATACTTCCAAGGTCAGTATCCAATCACAAACTTCTATTTACAAAGAAGTTGACCTCTCAGTTCCATATCCTCCTCATTATTTTTGGACAGCTTGGATCTTGGTCTTTTAAGATGGTAATGATTTCACCAGGCAGAGAGATCGAGGACTAATCCCCAGGAAGGTACATCTCTACAAATGCCTGAAATCAAAATGAGACTGTAGGTTTTAAGTTAGGACTGAAGGCATAAAAGAAAGTCAAGATGCAAGATGAGACATGCAGGGAATCTGGACTGAAGGAAGGGAAACGTAAAACTATTAGTGAAAGCGGGGAGTTTCTTTATTAAAAGGGAATCAGTTGGTTTTATTTTTACGCTGACTTATTGTCCTAAGGCAGTTTGTGAACCATATCAAAACTTAGCCAAAACATTTGTGCTTTGAAGCCCAGTTAAAGTTTACTTAAATAAGGGTAAAAATTTTCAAGTGTGATTTTATTTAAATGTCTCTGGCAGACTCCCTCTGGTATTTTATCCCAGAAGGGTTGCATCAGATCTTCCCAATCACATCTTGAAAAGAGAAGAAGGCTAAAGATGCTTCAAAGAGAAGATGGGTATCCAGAGTCCTAATTCTGGCTCTGCTGCATGACCTTGGGCAAAACAATCCCTGAACAAGGTTCTTAGTTTCTTCATCTCTAAAGCAATACAAATAATTCAAGTCCCACACTCTCCCACAGGGCAACTGTGAGGGCCATTTTATCGAACATGAGTTCAATATGTGTTCGGAAAGCTAAACTATGCTACCTAAGTATAAGGTGTTAATATTGATCTTTCACTAACATATCACTATTGAAGAGATAGTTTAATATTAACTTTTAAAATAAAAAAATAAAAATTTGAAATCTAAGTCTTTGGGGGACAGAGAATGGTCTCAAAACAATACTGAAATCTTACAACTCTATAGGTAATTACTGTTTCAAAGCACTTTCAAATATACTCTTATTTGAAAGCAATGTTATTAACTCCACCTAAACTGAACTCACAAAGCAACATGAAGGAGTGAGTAGAGGGCTGGCCTCAGCATCAGGAAGACATGTGTTCAAATCACACCTGTGATACATATTTACTGTGTGACACTGGGTAAATCACTGAATTTCTCAGTGATCCTCTAAGCTGCTGACCTGTATCATAAGAGGGAGGTTCTTCACCTGGAGTTCTTTATGCCAATGAAATTACAGGTGTAGTTAAAAAAAAAACAAGTGAATCTAAACCAGAACAAGAGACAATCAATAAGCAAATACTTACTTATACACTAAGAGCGTAGCATGGTACCAGCAACAATAAAAGTATAATAATAACTGACATTTAAGGTTTGCAAAGTCTTACTTTACATACTTAATCTCTTTTAAGTCTCACAAAAACCCTGAGAGGGCAATGTTACAAGTATTATTATTCTGATTTTACAAATGGGGAAACTGAAGCTGGAAGTGCTTAAGTCAAGTGCCCATAGCCACAAGAAAGTCAGGACTGGGCTTGAGAGAAAACTGAGGGTACAAGAGAGAGCACCAGGCCCGGAGTCAAGAAGACCTGAATTCAAATCTAGCCTCAGACGTTTACTAGCTCTGTGTGACCTATACAAGTTACAAGTTATTATCAAAATATTTTCTCTTTTCTCCCCAATTATGATGAAAAAATACTTAACAAAGGATGTTCAATTGTCCCCTGTTACTTTGTTGCTATCAGTAAGCCATATAAAAGTCTGAAACCGCAGAACTTTTGACAAATCCTCAAGGCACCTTTTTTTTGTTTAAATTAAATCTGAATTAGTTGCACGTTTTATTGAATTGCTAACATCGTCCACATGTTTTTTTCTTTCATGTTGAAAATGTTTTCTATTAGATATGTCTAACACAATAGAAATCTGTAAAATGCCCATCAAAGAATTCAGACAACTACTTTTCTCCAAGTCCTTCATTTGGAGCCATAAATCACATTTACAAAAACCTAATCCTTAAAGAACTTGTATGAACCAAGGGGGAGGGAGGGAAGCAGATTATAAGATTTCCTGTATTCTTGTTTTGCCTCCATTCCTAATAAACAGACTAAGGATATTCACTTTCTAATATATTCTTTGATTATGTCCTGACAAACAAAATTTCTAAAATGAAAATCTACTTGAGATTATTCCTAGGAGTTGCCAGAATTCTTGTGAACCAGTAATACATTGTTCCACTAGGTAGACCAGACAGACACAGCAGAGAAAAATCATTTGGAAGAAACTCCATCCAGTCCATACCAACTCCTTTTTAAGAAATGTGGTTTCTATTAACAGGGTTTTATTTTCTTGGCATAACTAAAGTATCCTTGCAAATATCTTTAATGAATTAACGTTTTCAATGGACAGCAACGCTGTGATTCTATCAGCCAAAGTATGATTCAAAAGCATCCTGCAATCCCAGCTATGGGAAACAAATCCACAGTCCTGATGACTGTCACTGAATCATCGTCAAATGTGTTGCTATACTTCAGAAGCACTATTAAGTAATAGTGACACATACTTTAGGACACTGCAAAGTAAAGACATGTAATGAACAGGTCATTGAGAAATACCCAGATTTCACTGTTCAACAATCACTATGAAGTTACTTTACAGATATTAGGAAAAAAGCCATGAAGTAGTAACCACTGGTATTTAAGTAAATTCATAATATAGAGAATACTGTAGATCACCTCCAGGGTACCTCTAACCTTGAGATTCTATTCTAGAATATGAGAAGATAGACAGAAGATAGATAGATAGATAGATAGATAGATAGATAGATAGATAGATAGATAGATAGATAGATAGATAGATAGATAGATGGATAAATAGATATGGAGGGACAGAGAGAGAGAGAGAGAAAGAGAAAGAGATAGACAGAGAGAGAGAGAGAGAGAGAGAAAGCTCTTTGAAAATAGGGATCGTTTCATTCACCATATGTGTATCCCCAGCACAGTGCTTGACACAGCACTGACACATTAATGAATTCTTATTTATTGGTAGATAGATACACATATATTTCATGAGACCTGTAGTTCCAATGGTGTAGAGAGGTCCTCATAAGAAACTTCCTGTACCAATGCAGATACACACCTTTTCTGTAATTTATAGTCTTAGAGAACTACCTGGAGAAATTGTGACCCCAAGACCAGGTCTCTATCCACTATGTCACTGTGATTTTTAAAAAAACATTTTAATCATAGATTATCAGAAGTGAAAAGTACTTCAGAGGTAATCAAGTACAACCAATACCTTCACATATGCTACCTAAGTTTTCTTTTACAGGTTAAACATCCCCAGTTTCTTCAACTAATTTTTGTTTGGCATGGTTTCCAGTCTCTTACCTTCCTCTGGCTGTGCTCTGGACTGTCAATGTCCTTTCTATGATGTGGCACCCAGAACTGAACTCAGTCCTCCAGATGTGGTATGATTAATGGAATATCTCATTCTTTTTGTCTTTTGCTATGAATTTCTTTTTGTTTTTGAGATTAGGTCTCTCTCTATCTCCCTTTTTTGTTGTTGTTGACTAAGTAAAAGAGGCCATTCTTTGCTTCATTTCTTAACTAGCCCTAATCATTGAATGGGTGTTGCCTCAGTCAAATTGAGTCCTGCAAAAGATCTTAGTTGAAAAAGACAAAGTGCATCCAGAGTCATCTCCAGTCATTCTTATCCATTTCTTGCCAATGGACCCAGATGGCTATGGAGGAGAAAGTGAATTTGAATAGCCTTCCCTCACTTTCCACTTCACTTGCAAGCCATGGCATCACCTTCCTGATATCATGGTACTCTTTAAGAAAAAAGAAGAAACAACAACTCTAACTCACTCAGGCTGGAAGTACAGAAACCATCTATACTCTCAATCCCACTACTGATTGGCATGGAGGTCTTGATTTGCTCTGGACCAGTTCTCTGCTCCTTAGTCAGCCTGGTGGCTCTCCACTCCAGGTGATTGGCACCAGATTCAGTGAGGATAGCCAAATGGCATTTAACCCTAAACTTGAGACATTCACAAGCCTCAGCTTCCCTAGTATAAGAGCCTGCTGGTATGCTCTACCAAGCCCAGTAGCACTATTTACTTCCTACTAAAGCAACTGGGTTCTTTTTAATTGCCATGTCACATAGTTGACTCATGTTTAGTTACATGTCTGTAACTCTTCATCATATACTTTTAATGTAAATCTAATACTTTAAATCATTCACTATTAAATTTCAAGCTCCTATTAGATAAATTTGCATCCTGTTATATTCAACCCATCAATCTTACCTGGATCCCAAATTCTAGGTTCTGTCCAACGCACTGGCTATCTCTTCAACTTCTGTCTCACTTCCATATATGAAAAACATGCTAATGATACTTTAATCCAAATCACTAAAAAAGTGTTAAATGAGACAAAGCCATGGAAAAATCTTTAGAAAACTCAATTAGAAACCTCTCCTTAACTAACATCAACACATTAATCATTGCTCTTGAAATTCAGTCATTTAATCAATTCCAAACCTACCTAAACATTCTATCTATTTTGACCACAGGGATGCCATGAAAGACTTTGCTAAAGTCCATATAAATTGCTTGGGGCTTTCTTGCCCACCAACCTAAATAACCTTTGGTAACCCTTTTTACTAACTCTTAAAAAGTAAAAGGAAATGTGGCCAGTGTAGCATGGCCTTTTCTTTATTTTGCACCTCTGTCTATCTGTCTATCTATCTATCTATCTATCTATCTTTATTTTATGAAAGCTTTTAATGATTTTCATTTTCCCTGTTCTACTTGGTCCCAGAAGAGAGAACTAAGAACAATGAGAAGAAGTTATAAAGATGAAAATTCAGGCTTGAAGAAGTAAAACCTTCCTAACAGTTGGGTCTATTCCAAAAAGGAATGGGCTGCAAAATGGTCATACCTTCCTCATGAGAGCCTTTCACACTGCATGAGAACTATCAGGTAGATTGTATAAGGGATTCTTGTTCATGTGGATGGCCTGTGAGTGCCCTTCTAACTCTGAGATTCTTTACTTCTGTGACATACAGGGTCCGATGCACTCTCAGCTATAGCACATTTGAAGTCTAGTAACTTGGCTCTTCTGCCAGAGCTGTATGCAATAGCCTCAGAGTAATGGTGAACTGTGGAGACCCAGCTCTTTGAAGGAAGACTTCAAACCTTGAAGTAATTGGCGATAGGGTAGGAAGATTTCTAATGTATCACTAGACCCTATCCTCAAAGACTACAAAGCAACTGGGGGGGGTGGGAGGCGTAGTTTTAGAAACTTGGTTCACTTTACAAAGGAGAAAAAGGGCAGCCCCCCCTTTCCTCCTTGCCAAGCCTACAAACCCTACCCATGACACAACAATGTACAGGAGGTAAAGGGTTGTCTAGCAGCTGGGGAGGGGTGGGGAAGGTCATGGGGATTGCACCACTTGTGAACAGTTAATTTACATCTTCTTAACAACCTTTTTATGTACCTAAAAGAAGCTAATCTGTGATAAATTATATGCAAATATCAAGCTCATTATTGCAAACTAGTACATATGGGAATATCAAATAGAGATGTTTATAGTTCTTTTAGGTACAAGGAAAAGCCAAAAGGTAATGGAGAGTAATAATTTAGATTTATTTAACCTTCTAGAGTTTCTTTTCCTCCCAACAAATCTGTGAGATAAATAACACATGTATTATGTGTAATTCACATTTTACAGATAAAAAATACTAAGGGTAAGAAAAAAAAATAAGCATATTACCCAAGGTGGCCATGACATTAAGCACTGAAACTGAATTTGAACTCAGGTGTTATAACTGCAAGATCAGTGCTCTTACAATCTTAATACAGCATTCTGTTGCCTCTGAGCAGCCTGCTTTTCACCTGGGCCTGACCCATACTGTCTATCCCCTGACATGACCTCACCTGGTTGCTAGCAACACTTCAAGGATGAAGTACATCCCTAAACTCATCTCCCTTAACTGGGAACAGAAATTTACCCAATTTTCTTAACAAACAAACTGTAATGCCATGCACCAGCAGATTCCCAAAAGAATGCTACTGAGAACAGTTTTTAAGGTTAAGATTACAAATCAAGGTAAACATTCACAATATAATATTCACAACATTACATCTTATACAGAAAATCACAATATAGTATTCATAACAGCTTAATATTAGAATGGTCACACAGTTTTCACTACAGTAGCCACAATATTTAGAACAAAGAACAAAAGAATAGTCATCTGGTTTCCCTAAGCCCTCCCTACTTAATCATTCAGTCAATTCACAATACAATAATCAAACTTCCACTCGTGGGGCAACCATTAACTTAATCAGTCCCTAATCTAGATTCACAATTACTAAATATCGTTAATCACTAGTACAGTCATTAGAAAACCACACAAACCCTCCACCCCTTGGTGTCCAGCAAACCTCAGTTTTGTCCAAGGGGAGGCCTTTTCTTCAGCTTGACTCCAGGTGGTCTCTTCAGGAGCATGGTTCCAGCTCCATCCTGAATCTACTAAACAGTCACCTGGATTCAGAAGCAGACAACTGCCAGGTTCTCGTCCAGTCCTCAGAGGTAGACAGTTCCCAGGTCCTTGTCCAGTCCTCAGGGCAGTTCCTGGCACACACTGAAGTTCACAGGGTCCAGCACATCTCAAACCCTTCACCACTTCTCTTGCCTGGAACTCAAGGATCAGCCAGGCCACAAACAAAGTCTTCTCCTGGTCATGCTTCTTCAGTCCTCCAGCAGTTCAGCTGGCCCTAGGACCCAGAAGGAATATCGGCCTTCCGGGTGGCCTTCACCAGATTCTGGCCTCAGGAAAACTCCATCTCAATTCTTAGTCAGCTTCCAAATGCTGGGAGATATTCTCTCTCTCTCTCTCTCTCTCTCTCTCTCTCTCTCTCTCTCTCTCTCTCTCTCTCTCT
>CM053594.1:270841658-270859120 GCA_028646575.1 Pseudocheirus occidentalis
GTGCTGCAGCTTGGGAGGCTCGGCTCCTCCTGACCATCCTGGAGCCTGGCCGCTTTTTGGTTTCAGGCTGGGCTGGTCTTGGCTCCTGGCCTGCTGGATGAGCCCCTCTTCCCAAGCTGCCTTTCTCTAATCCCTATTTTTCATGCCTTGGTAGATGTGGAGTTTGCTGGAGGCGTTGCAGATCTTCTCTCTTGTAGACTGGCTGTAGCTCAGCTCGGCTCCTCCTGACTGCCCTAGGGCCTGGCCGCATTTTGAGTTCAGGCTGGGCTGGCCACGGCTTGCATCCTGCCGCGATGATCCCCTGTTGCTGACCTGCCTTCCGCGAAGGATGTGTTTTCTGTATTTTTGTGAGTTTGAGAGACCTAGAATTTGTCCAGATTCATATTTTATGGTTGTTTAGGGTGGCAATGTGGGAGCTGCAGGACCTTGCTTCTTCTAAGCTGCCATCTTGGCTCCGCCCCTCAAACCCAGTATACATACTCATTAAACACTTAAACAACCAAGTAAGGTAGTGAGCTACTTCTAAGACACAATCAAGTTCATACATCTCTTCCATGTAAATACTTACTTGTCCATTACCCATTTCTCCCCTTCTTGTCCCCACTGCCATTGCTTCTCAACTTTAAAATATATACTTTAAGGTAGTTGTTCTAACCACCATGCTATCTTAAATGATGCTGCCACCTAGTGTCCATCTCAGGGGAAAGTAGTAGTTTGGAATGAGGAAAATAGGAACTAGCCCAAGAGAGATGAATTAAATCAAGTTTTCAAAGGGTGGTGCAGGGACCCCTAGGACTCTCTGAAACCTTTAAAGGGGGTTCCTGAGATCAAAACTGTCTCCTTAATAATACTGAGATGATCAGTTTCTAATATGGTGAATATTGATGTAGATATAACTGATGTAAGGTCCTCAATTTTTAAGGGTCTAAAAATTGAGCATGAAAACTGCTGAGCTAAAAATAAAGGAAAGATAGTAGATCAAAGCTAGGACTAACCGTCAAAAAGAGAAGTAGTTGCCTGAGATGACAAGGTCAGAATAATTGGTCAGAGACCAGTTGGGCAATGAGGAATCAGACACTTTATAGGAAGCAGAGGTTAGAGCAAGCCAGCGATGTCTGCGTCCAGGCAGATGTTTGAGAATCAGCTGCGAGGTTCAGAAAGCCTGTTATCAAAGTGATTCCTTGCCCTGATAACCTCTGACATGGTTGGTATAACCACCTCTAGCCATGGCAAGTGACAAAAGTGCGCTATGTTGGGAAGCTGATCAGGAGACTAACTTGGGAAAATAAGTTTGAGGAATGAGATTAAAGGAAACTTTGACATGAGAGAAACAACATATGCAAGGTAGTGGAGAAGGGGAAATGAAAATGACTATAATCTGGCAGTGAAAAGACTGAAATGCCTATATTAATGGGTACGTGTTGAAGCATAATGAGATATAAGATTTTTGTGTGTTGATGTTTAGTTGATTGGTCATGGCTGACTCTGTGTGACTTCATGTGGGGTTTTCTTAGCCAAGATACTGTGTGATTTACCATTTCCTTTTCCAGTTAATTTACAAATAAGGAAAATGAGGTAAACAGGATTAAGTGACTTGTCTAGGGTCACACAGCAAGTAAATATCTGAGGTCAAATTTGAATTCGGGTTCCCCTGACTTCAGGTCAAGTACTCTATATCTGCTGGCGAATCTTAGCTGCCCCTTGATGTGAGATTGGATAGTCTTAAATATGGGACTAAAGAGTTTGGATTTGAAATAAGGGACAGAACTGATGTAGACCCTGGTCAGCAGTATAACGATGCTGGGATGGGTTTAGAGAGGGCTAACAGCATTTGTCCTTCAACACAGAAACAATACAGCTTAGCACTTAATTGGTAGAGATAATTAGGTAGGATAGAAAGGTATCATGTGCCTGTATTAATGGAAGTTTCTCTTAACCTGAGAAAAACCTCCCTGTCAACAACTTTGAGATAGTTTCATCACAACCCTTCCTCATCCATTGCTTTTTTTCAGCCTCCACACGATAAGGGCTTCTTTATGTCAATTGCTCCAGGTGTTTGTCCCAGGTGGAAAGATTCCTAGTTATGGTTCTGCTTTTGGCAGCTCTTTCAGAGTGTCAGTTCAACCCGGAACGACTTGTGTTCTCCATGCACTGCCGAACCCCACGCACACATGAGCTGAGTCTAGGAGAGTGTAGTAGCAAGCACCCTAGCACACCCGGGATGGCCTTCTAGCACAGGTTCTTTGATCTGCTTTTAAAGGAAAGACTGCTCAAAAAGGAGCTGACAATCTTACGTTTAATTACATTCACTAGGTTGGGGGAAAGGTCAGCACCCAGAACTTGGAGAAAATACATGTAGAGAAAATAGCACAAAGATCAAAAGACAGGGCTCTAATTGTCTAAAATAAAGCCATATTGCTGTACACTTTACATACATCACTAGATCAAGTGAGCACAGATATTTAAGTAGTCGGGGGCTCTGAACATATGTCTACTCAGGGTCTCGACCAGGAAATCAAAGGATCCTTTCCACGAGCAAACCCTGAAAGTAAAACACTAACCTCCCAGAATATAAAAAAAAAAGACTCGGTATCTGATTGGCTGAGTGCTAAGGAGCCTGAAAATCCTCATCCCCCAGCATTAATTGGAAACTCCCCCGTAGCCCAGAGAACTATGTGCCTTTTAATGGCAGGGAAGATCTTCAAATTCCCTAACATTACAGAGAGCAAGACAGGAGAACTTCAAAGCCTCATATGACCTCAGAGACATTACATGCCTCAAGATGGAGCACGTCCTCTCATCTGGCATCTGAGATCAGATTTTCTGTGTTGAAAGTTACCAATATACTAGATATATCAGCTTTGCCCAATGAGAGCAGAGAGCGAGTCTGAGCTTTTCCAGATACTGTAGAGAGGAAGTTCCTAACCAGCCTTAACCTAGTTAGGTCTAAATGTCTCCATGTTCTCACAGTTCCCTGAATGTGGAATTAGAGTATGTAAATGTTCCTTTTTTCTTTAAACTCACAAATCCATTTCCCTGTTCTTGCTACTTAGAATTTATGCTTAAGGTAGCATTAAGTATTCCCAAATCCACAGCAGAACTTCACACTCCTTAGCCATTTTTTCCCATTTCACTGTGTAATTGATGATAGTGAGTTTCCCCTGTTTCATAATGGAAGCTGCTGCAGTATCCCTCAGGAGACTTGAAACCGCTTTTTGGCTTTATTTTCAATGGAAAATGGAAATTAATCCATTTTCAAACTGATGCTGGGTGACCTCAAAAGATTGAGTGGAATGCTCAGCTTAGGTTGATTTAACAAGATTGATTAAAGATTTATATCTCACATGCTGTTTAAATTTTTCCTAGTTTGTCTTTTGATTCTGTTCTGGACATTGCCTCTGCTTCTGTGAGGCTTAGCTTTTATATTCACTTGACAGACACCTTTGACGACTCCAGATGTCTTCAGGGAAACTGGTAGATTTTTTTGTAACTGATGAATGATTAAGAATTGACAGTGACACAGTAAAGAGCTCTTCTAGTCAAGCACGTGTATCATCATAAGTGGTTTAACTGTAATTAGTATGGTTGTGTGTGAAACAAATATTTCTATTTCTATGTGCAATAAAACAATTCAATTAAAAAGAATTACCATGTCTGACCCTGGGTAAGTCATTTAACCCTGATTGTCTCAGAAAAAAAAAGAATAACCCTACATTTAATCATGGTAATGTAGGATAAGAAAGAGGAGGGATAAGGCTGCAGGGAGAAATAGGGGCATTGAAAGGAAGAAGGTGAGAAGTAGGCAGAAGAAACAGTCTGAAAGGAAAGAGAGAAAGAGGAAAAATAAGAGAAAAGAGGAGAGAGAAAAAAGGAAAACAGAAAGAGAGGAAGGGATAACAATGAAGGAGATAAAGAAGAGGAAGAAAAGAAGAAAGGAGAAAGAACAAGAAAAAATGAGGAAAGTAAATTCCTTGAACCTTAGTCTGCCCCTGATGTATATGTCACAAGATATATACAATATGTTACATGAGTAATCAGCATGTTTGCATATTGCATATACATATATGCATGTAATTATATATATGTTATAGGTATGTTTCTACATACAATCACCACATCAGTTAAGGTTGTTCAGCCAGTCTTATTTGCTTCTCTGCTTACTACTGACACATAAACACACATATGTAGAACTATATGCACATACAATGTCATTAAGTATGTATGCATGTTGTATGTTATACAAATTCTACATGTATACATACTTGATAGGTAATATGCATACATGTATATGTGAGAGAATGTATATATTTACATATACATACACATACCCTTAGAGGATTTCTTTTCTTACATCTCTTGCTCTCCTTTCTGTCTTCCAACCTTTTTCATTTTCTCCCATCCTGTCTTCCTGTTTAGCTCTTTGTTATAAAAGTCAGGGTTGGGCAGCCACTTCTTCCCAACTTACTAATGAATCACTGACCAAACGGATTTTCCAGCATAATGCTCCTTTTTCCACTCTAGAAAGTAGTATCAAAGGATTTGAAATTATCTCTTAATTTAAAAATTCTCAGATTCCAATCAGATGTAGTTCTTCAGGAAAAGAGCAGTGTTAGATCTGTATTTGTTCTCTGGGGATGTTTCCTCCACCCTGTTTCCTCCCAGCTGCTTCTTCCCAACTCTGTTTTTTTTTTAAAATAAGTTTTGAATGAAGTCTTCTGTTTCTTACATTATCATGGTTAACACCAGCATCCTTCCCTCTCTTCTTCTTGAGAGCCATCCTACGTAATAAAATAATATTTTTATTAAAGGGGAGGAGGAATCAGCACAACTGATTCATTGAAAAAAATCCTAAAAAGGTTTACAATACCTTAGCATCTATGGACCTCCCAGTGCACACAGGGGTGAGTTTGAGCTTTCTTCTCATATCTCTTCATTCAGGTCATGCTTTATCTTTATAATTTTGTTGAAATCATTTTTTTATATGTAGTTCTTTCCATTTACATTGTTGTAGTTGTTGTGTATATTGTTTTCTTGGCTCTACTTGCTTCATTCTACCTCATGTTCATGTAGATCTTTCTGTGCTTTTCTGAATTTGTCACATATATCATTTCTAGTTTTTTTTAATTTTCAAAAATGTTTAAGGGCAATTGGGGTTAAGTGACTTGCCCAAGGTCACACAGCTAGTAAGTGTTAAGCTTCTGATGTTCGATTTGAACTCAGGTCCTCCTGATTCCAGGGCTGGTGCTCTATTCACTGCGCCACCTAGCCACACCACATATATCGTTTCTTAAAGCATAGTGATATTGTATTACATTCATGTACCACAATTTGTTTATCCATTCCTCCAACTGATGGGCATCTACTTCGTTTCTACTTCTTTACTATCACAAAAAAATGCTGCTATAAATATTTTGGTCTATAAGGGAACTTTATTCTTATTGTTACCTTCCTTGGGGTATAAGCCCAGTAATAGATTCTTTGGCTCAAAGGGTATGAATATTTCAGTCTTTATTTGCATAATTCCAAATTGCTTTTAAAACTGGTCTTACTCTTTTGCAGCTCCACCCACAAAGTATTACTTTGCCTATTTCCACAACCTGTCTAACATTGAGTATTTCATTTTTTTTAGTCATCTTTGCCAATTTGCAGGTGTGGCATAAAATATCAGGGTTGTTTGGATTTGCATTTTTCTCATTATCTCTTCTCATTTGGAGTACTCTTTCATGTGGTTGCGAATACTTTGACATTCTTTTGTGAAGTGTTTACATCCTGTAACCACTTAGTCATTAGAGAATGGCTGTTAGTCATGTACGTACATGCATGCACACATACATAGACATGTGCATTTTTGTGTTCACACATGTGTGTATACATATGTATATACATATACATATTTGTTGTTTATGTACCTTGGATACCAAACCCTTATCACAGAAATTTGATACAAAGATTTTTTTCCCCTCATTTGACCACTTCCCTTCTTGTCCTAAATATATTATGTCTGCGCCTTTCAGTTCGTTCAATCAAAGATAGCTGTTTTGCATTTTGTAATTGTCTCTGATTCTTGTTTGATTAAGGATACAGTTCATAATTGTGATATATATATAACATATATAGTGATATATATATATATATAATCTGCTTCACTTCTAATTTCTTAGTAATCTGATCATTAATAATAAGTTCATATATCCATTTAGAATGTGTCGTGGAATAGGAAGTAAGGTGTTGATCTCACTTAAGCCTAATTTCTGGCAGTCTGCTTTCCAGTTTTCCCATTTTAAAAATCAAATAAGGAGTTTTTTCTCAGATACTTTGTTTTCTACTTTCTTAAACACCAGGTTGAATGTTGACTTACTTTTAAAATTAAAAAATGTAATATTATCTATGATTTATTATATACTTATTTATTTTGTTAAATATTTTCCACTTATATTTTAATCTCGTTTGGGCCACATCTGGGGACAAAGGCACATTTGACACATCTAAACTACATGACCCCTAAGGCTCTTGATGGTTCTAGATCTAGGATCCTGTGATTTATGTAGATATAAATGTACTTGTTTGAATGCTATATTTATATCAGATATTTCAGGACACAGAGATACACATGCTGATGCACTAGTAGCCGCATGTTTATGGAGAGCAAAACACATTGACATACCTGGAAATGCACGTGCCTAGAGGCAACCACACATGCATCACAGAGAGCAAGAGGGACACCCTCAAAAGAGGAGTGAATGGGACAGTTGAGTAAGAGATGCAGTGTGCATGTACATGTGTGTGAGTGTGTGTGTGTGTGTGTGTGTAACATAGGGATTAGAAAAGTCAGAAAGTAAACATCAATCTAGTATCACCTTTATTTGTTAGCTTTTTTAGTCACGTATTTGCAACTAAATGTTTATATTAACTTTTGGGAGACAGCATGAATTAGAGGGTAAAATGTTGAATTTTGAGTCAGGAGGACCTGGGTTTGAATCTCACCTCAGATACTAACAAATTATGTGACCCTGGGCATATCACTTAACTTTTCAGCTTCATTTTCCTCATCTGTAAAATGGAGTTAACTATAGCACCTACTTGACAAAGTTGTTGGAAGTATCAGATGACATAATATATGCGTATATACATATAGACACACCTGTGTACACATACAGAGAGGGATTGAGCTTTGCAAACCTGAAAGGATTATATAAAGCTTAGCTGTTGTTGCTATTATTTCTGTCTTCTGTCATCAAATACATCATAAGGTCCATACTGACAGAAATCAGAGCTCCTGTATTCCCCACAATAGCATTGTCTTACACAAAGTAAGTACTCAGAAATTACCGACTGACTGGTAGCTGTTTCTCTTGTCACCTTCTTCCTAAAATCCAGAGAACTTTCCAAGTGTGCTGTCTTTGCAGTATGTACTTTGTCCTGATTATAAGTTCTAGAATGGTATTTGGTTCATTTGCCTATTAATTCAGACTCTTTGTTTGGGGAACTTCAAGTGTATTTACAGGAGAGCTTTAGTAAATATGCATTTCTAAGAGATTAGACAAATTTGAGATTTTACACATGTTTGTAAGAAAGGCTGGTGCTTCAAAAATGGTTTTCTTCAGAATTTTCATGTCTTCTAAGCAGACAGTGAAAAGTCATAGTCTGTACCACCTGTAAGGCATCAACACTAAAATATAATTCTCCTGTGTCTCTTCCTCTTACCAGAGGTCTTATTGTGCATTGATGAGTGACAGGGAAGAAAACTGTTTTGAATTTTAAGTTTGTTAAATATTTTCCACTTATGTTTTAATCTCATTTGGGCCACATCTGGGGGCAAGGGCACATTTGACACATCTAAACTACATGACCTCTAAGGCTCTTGATGGTTCTAGATCTAGGATCCTGTGATTTATGTAGACATAAATGTACTTGTTTGAATGCTATATTTATATCAGATATTTCGGGACACAGAAATACACATGCTGATGCACTAGTAGCCTAGTGGACATGATAATGATGATAAATAAGACTTTTAAAATAATGCCTTCTACAAATACTAATATTATTTAATAATACTTGATGTAATGTGAGTACTACATCCAATAGAAAGTTAGTTCCTTGAAATTGGGAACTTTCACTTTTGTATTTGTATTCTTAGTACTTGCCTAGTTCCTGGCACACAGTAGATGCTTAGTAAATGCTTATTCCCTGAATTTTAATCAATACTTGTCTTGAGTAAATATATATATACACATATATGTGTTTATACTATATACATATACATATGTATGAATATATAGGACACCTAGGTGACTCAGTGGATAGAACATGAGACTTGCAATCAGAAAGACTCATCTTTTATGATTTCAAATTTGGCCCCAGACACTTACTTACCAGCTATGTGATGCTGAACAGGCCACTTAACCCTGTTGGTCTCTGTTCCTCATCTATAAAATGAGTTGGAAATGGAAATATCAAACCACTCCAGTATCTCTGCCAAGAAAATCTCAAATGGGATCAGACATGACTGAACATCAAAATGTATATGTATGCTCATACATGTCATACATTTGTATATTTGTATACATATGTTACACACACACGCACATATACATGTTGTATAAATATAAAATAGTCCCTGCTTTTGGGAAACTAAATCTAGTAGAAAAGATAACATTTGTACAAATAATTATAACAAAAGATTAAATATGATAAATGCCACAGAAGCACTAATAACCATTAGATATCAGAGAAGGTGGAATCGCTTGCTAAGGGAATTGGGGAAGCAAGGAGGGAAAAGCCTTTGAGCTAGGCATTGAAGGATGGGTGAAATGTAGGTAGCCACAAAATAAAGGCAAAGAGTCTGTTCCATTTTTCTGCTTTTCCTTTCAAACAGATAAAAAAAGAGAGAGGAATGACATTCCAGCTTAGAGATATTGTATGGAAGTTTGCAAGTGGAAAAGCACAGGATATATTTGGCATTCTATGATTTTAAAAAGAAAACTTTTCATTTTAGCCCATGGAATGTATGCAGTGCTTCTGCACTTCATCTTGGCATCTTCAGTACCTGAAAGTGCTGTCATTTCATTGATGTGATTCATCCGATGCAGATTGCTGTGCCTTTTTAATTGGTAGTTTGTCTTCCAACATTGGCATGCCTGAAAAATTCATAAACTTAAAGCCACCTAATAAACTTAGCTAAGATGCTCCATTACCAACCTAGACTCCATCAACAGACTCATACTGAAGGCTATACCACTGGAGCACCCGCTCTTCCTGTCAAGCTCCCCATTACTGAAATGCTTAACTCAAGGCTGAATTGCTCTTTCAGAGATGTTGTAGAGGAAGCACCTCTATTGTGTACATAGTTGGACTGGATACTTTTTGAAGTCCCTTCTAACAATAATATTCTATTATTCTGAAAGTGATAATATTACAGGACGGAAGCTTACTGTTCCCCTTTGCTTAATGACTGCTGTTATTCTCATCTCCGATATTTTAAAGCTAGGCTCACTTCTCTTTTTAAACAAAAGGTGAATTGTTTTATTTTTTCTCTGATGAATACAATCCTATCTTCTCCTATCTAGTATGATTTCTTTTTATTTTCTTTTATGCTGTCTGGTTTGGTAGGTCAACACCATTCATTGTTTCCACAGCCTTTCATTTTCCAAAAAGGAAACCTTATATTGGTTCCCACCTTCTTCCATCCCATTTCATCATCAAGTATTTGTTGAGATCCTGGCATGTACAGCATGGTAGTGGGTCTCATGGAGAGCAGAAACTAAATATGACAGGATTCTGTCTCCTGGCAGCTCATAATTTTATTTAAAGAATATGTATCTGAAACAGGCTTTGTACTATTATTGTATGTAACAATCTTTTTCTTTACCATCTCCCCAAGTACACACACACACCACACACAACTCATCTATGTGTGCTAGATTTCAGAGTAGTAGCTAGATATAAATAAACCCCAAAGAAAGAAATAGCTGACTAACTAAATAAAGAGGAGTATATTTGCAGGGTGGTTTCAAAGAAAAGACTTCTGATTTATAAAATTTAAAATATACATACATACATACATACATACATACATACATACATATTTATCTGGGCCACCTCAGACCTACTGGCATAAATGAATGCTATGAAAAGAGGATTGTGAGCCACATTTTAAAAAGAACTAAATAAAAACAGTTTTGACCTTTGAAAAAGAAAAGGTATATTTATGTGTCTGTCTTTTGAAGATATGTTATTTGAGAAGAAAGACTATGTTTTTCAAAGGTTATATACCTACCCAATCACATAGAATAGGTACTCTAAGATTATGGAAATGATAATAGAACACAATATGTTTCCATGGTTCAAATTAAATTAAGAAATTAGGAGAGCCAGAGCTCCCAGAATTTTCCCTTTGAAGAGTCAAATTTCCTTTAATGAGAAGGATTTACCGCAAGATCCTGTTTTGTTTTGTTTTGTTTTGTTTTTTTGTCTTGAACAGGATCAGAGTTGATAATTGAATTTCAGTGTTAAAGAAATAATGTCATTCCATTTTTATCATAATCCATTTTCTTTTCCATGAACAAAGAAGGGCAACAAAATGTGATCTTATAGTCTTGCCAAAGGGCATTTACGCAATGCATACTTGCAGATATGTGAAACCAGCAGTCAGGGAAGAAAGTGATGACATTTGCAGGCAAACCATGACTCTTTCAAAAGAAAAATAAAAATGTTCTTTAGCCAGTGTGGTCTTGGCTCACAGTATTCCATACCAAAACTGCACAGACTGAGACACAGGTTCCATGAAAAGAGAAAAACTGTGTCCTTGGTCAATGAAGTTGCCATGATCATTGGTGTTATTTTCTTTTTTCTGTAAAGGTGAGGCCCTAACACAATTTAGTAAATGCTATTTATTTCACAAACTTAAGCAATACTCTTTCCTTAAGCTTTTATTCATCTGTCATATGTGGTTGTGTGTTTGTACATATACACACATTTGCTTATATATATAACATGTATACATATACACATACCTTTTTTTGCTGCTATGAATCAATTATACTATTAGCTTTTTTGAGATTTCAAGATTTATTTTCATTAACTTTTACTACTTAAAATTTAGGATGCATACTATAATTTAATGACTTTGACTCAGCCAGGGAATAGCATTCATGCATATATATATATCTTAAGAACCACATCTCTTAGGCTTAAATAAACATAAAGGATACTGACTATATTATTTATTAGTAAGGGGGTATCCTTGATGAATGGTTTGTTGAATAGACTTTATTGAAGAGAGTACTGAGTTTGGAGTCAGGAAGACATTGATTCAAACCCCTCTTTAGGAACCTATTAAGACTGTGGGTGAGTCATTTAACCTTTGTCATTTCAGTGTACTCATCTGTAAAATGGGATAATAGCACCTACTCTTAGGGTTATTGTGAGAATCAACTGAAATAAAGTATGTAAAACACTTTGCTAACTTTAAAGCACTACATAAAGGTCCATTGTTACTATTAACAATGTAACTAACAATAAAACTAAGATAATTGATCATCTTTAGTGTATCAACTATGAGAAAGATCACAGCCAGAGTCACATTTAACCATCCCTACAAATGCTATTTTCTTTTCAATTTTGGAAACACATCCCCATCTATTCAGTTTTATGGTGTTTCTTTCCAAGATAATATTTAAAGTCGTTCTCTCAGGAAGGAAATTTTCGTCATTCTCTTGACGAATAAAATATCTCTAGAATAACTCAAACTGCTAGTACCTCAGGATTAGCAAAGTGCTTGACACATATTAAGGCTGGTTGATGTTTGTTTGAACAACGTGTTAAATTGTAGATGATATTATACTTTACACACCTAGCAAAATTAAATTTAAAAGATTTTTAAAATGATCTACACCTTTTTTTTGCTGCTGTGAATCAATTATACTATTAGCTTTTTGAGATTTCAAGATTTATTTTCATTAACTTTTACTACTTAAAATTTAGGATGCATACTATAATTTAATGACTTTAACTCAGCCAGGGAATAGCATTCAGCAAGTCAGTCATCATTAGACTTCTCAAATACAAGTTGAGAGAGAGAGAGAGGTGTACATGTGAAAAAGATGGTGAGGCAAGTACAAGCCTAGTGGTAATCTTAAGAACAAGATGGCAGAGAGAAAATCTAATTCAGTCTTAGGCAGCATTAAAAGATCATAATCACCTAAGGAGCGTAATATGTGATCAGAATGAGGAAAGCTTTAATTCTACTATCTTATACCCTGCTTACATAATCCTCTAGATCTTTGTTCAATTCTGGGAGCCATATTTGAGGAAAGACAGACAAATCAATGTATTTCCTGGAAGAGGCTGGCCAGGATATTGAGGGTATGCATAAGAGAATAGATGGCAGAAAATGGGGAATATGAAGAAGAGAATGCTTGGGGTAGACATAAAAGCTTTCTCAAATATTAGAATAACTCTCAAGTGGAAGAGGGAGTTGCCTTTTTCTGCTTGGCCCTAGAGGGTAGAAGTAGGAACAGTGGGTGAAAGTTGTTGCTTGTCCTTGGTTCTTGAAGAGGACCAAGGATATTAGGAGTTATTTAAATGTTGATGTAAAGAAAAATTCCATAAAACTGAAGAGAGGAGAAATACTCCAATTAGGAAGGGAGTAGTTTCCCCCACACTGGACATCTTCAGGCAGAGGTTTTGCCATCATTCAGAGATGTTATTGAAGAGATTTAAAAAAAATTCTAGGTGGCTTCTGAGGGCCTTTCTATCTCTTAAGATATGCTTGTATGAACGGTCTGTTCAATGGCAGGTGCCCATTGCACATAGAAGGGAAATAGATCTTTAAATTTAATTACACAATATTTGTAGTAAACAATTATAATTTAAGTCTAGAGTCCTACCAAGTTAGTATTTTAATTTTGTGATCATGTCGTTACTTACTTAATGTTCTCTTGACTATAAACCCAGTGGAATTTATATTTTAAAAAATTAAATTTCTTTGAGTAGTAATAATATTGGCTCACAACAAGTGCCTGGATTTTGTCCCAGTCTGTTATAGCTACTTTTAAGGAAACTTAGAACTTAGCACAGGAGAAAGAACTAGACAGTGAAGCAAAAAGCAATAGGTCTTAATTTAGCATATTTTAACTTGCATAAAGAAAGATCTGGTGATAATTTGAGATACCCAGAGGGATAAAGGATGAAAAGGAAAGAGGAAGAAGGGCACATTGTGATCATAATCACCTAAGGAGCGTAATATGTGTCCAGCTTAACCAGTAGGGAATTCAAGGACTTTGGAAAAGTTGATTTTGAAGATTTGTCTGGAGAAGGAAGGGGATTGATTATTATGTAAGAAACTTACTCCAGACACAGCATTCAGGTTATGCCAGACTCTCTTCCCTATCTCCTAGTTTGGGGCAGGCACATCTGGGAGGACCCACTCAACAGGGTTGCTTGGAAATACAGAAGAGAGCCAAGGTTTTTAAAGAAAAGGGGAGGAGGGAGTGTATAATTGTTTCTCTACCTCTGATGTCACTCATTGGTGTGTCAGTTAGCTAGTAAGCTCTAAGTTTCTAGCAAAGAAGACTCCAGATATTGGGGGTGCGGTTCCAGATGAAGGGCAGGGTGAGGATACTAATAGGAGGTGAGCACATCTGTTTCAAGAAAGGCTATATATACCCAAGAAACCAGAGGGTTTTTTGGACCACCGTAGTTTTTGTTTTCCTTAGTTCACTTCAAGTGACCTGAATTAACACTGTACCAAGACTATTCTCAGACTTCTTCAACAGAATTAGCTTGTAAATCCAGGGATCTTCTTACCCTAGCAAGGGCATATCTTGGCAAAATGACCCGATAAAAATCACATACACATAAGTGGTTTTTTTTCAAAAGAAGGAGGGCCATATTATATATTTATCATGTAGGATTAAAATGTACTTTGATAACTTTGTGTAATTTTTTAGAACAAAACAAATGTGTTTATCTACTTGATAATGCCTTTAAATTGAGAGTTTCTGTTATATAAATACTGTTATATAATATGGAGACAAACTATGCATCTGTGTTCTCTGATAAAAAGTAAGCTCCATGTAGGTAGGGAGGGTTTCATTTTTATCTTTATATCCCCAACACTAATCATAATACATGTTTGTTGATTCACTCATTAATTGAGCTTAAAGAAGATGGAGAGAAAGTATACCCATCTCAAGTCGAGTTCAGACTGATGGTATGGAGACCACCAGTGTTAGTAGTCCTCGATCATGGCTCTTCCCTGATTCTTCAAACCTGATCCATCCTCCTCCTCCTTCTCCTACTGAAACTCAGACTCTGTCCCTGGAATTCTGGGTTCTGAAAGATGAATTTTTCTTTTATATTGCCCAGGACTCTAGGCCACTATAACACTTCTTGGCCATTTTCAAACTGTGCACCTTCATTTACATTCCACCTAGTTTCCAGCTCCCTTTTGTACATTAAAATAAAAGTTCTTTAGAGGCAACTGCAATCTTGCTTGCATTTCTCTCCTCAGCACTTAGCATGCTACCTGGTACCATAATAAATGCTTATGACATGCTTTTTCACTCATTTACTAATTCATAAATTCATAAGATTGCAGTACCAATGACTGAAACTAGAAATCATTTAGTTTTGAGGATGAGATCTCCATGAACCATGCTGAAGAAAGCACTATATAAATGTGAACTATTATTGTCTTTCTGGTCTTGAGGCAAGTCACTTCTTCCTGAGCCTTACTTTTGTTATCTGAAAAATGAGTGGATTGGATTAGATGAACCCTAAGCTTTGTTCCAGATCTAAATCTTTAACTGTGGTTGCATGAGTAATACTGTGTCCTTTAATAAAGCCTAACAAATTACTGCAGATTCCCTTTGCTTTGGTCTGCCGCATGAGGATACACAGCTTGTTAACATTATGGTTAGGAATACTGCTACCTCAATTGGGTTTTCTTTGTTTCCTTCCTTCCTTCCTTCCTTCCTAGCCTTACCTCTCACAGTCTGGGGAGTGGAGCCATGGTGGAACCCTACGAACACTCTTCGCATTTGAGCGAGTGATCTTGGGGCATAGGAGTCACTGATGTCACATGGGATCACCACTATTCCCTTAAATCATCATAACTTCTTATCCTTCTACTCTTTCTTATTTCTGACCCACCTGATCATATCCTTAGTACTCACTTGGACCTATGATCTTTCTGCCCTGCAGTACTTTCTTAGGCTTTCATCCTTGCAGCTTTTCCTCCTTTCTCAATCCCAGCCCTGTAGTTAAACATTTCAATTCAATCTGTCTTCAGCTCTTGAATGCCTTATTCCCTGTCTTATTGCCACTTATGCCTTTTCAAACTATAGCCCTCGATTATTCCTACTATCTATATCTTCTACTCTTATTCTCATACTTATGAACAGTAGAGGAAATCATGCAACTGAGTTGATTGGGTTCACTACAGATTTGTGATATCTAACCTCAATTGGGTTTTCTTTGTTTCCTTCCTTCCTTCCTTCCTTCCTTCCTTCCTTCCTTCCTTCCTTCCTTCCCTCCTTCTGTTTTTGTGAGGCAATTGGGGTTAAGTGACTTGCCCAGGGTCACACAGCTAGTAAGTGTCAAATGTCTGAGGCCAGATTTGAACTTAGGTCCCCTTGACTCCAGGGCTGGTCTTTTATTCTTTGTGCCACTCAGCTGCCCCTCAGCTGAGTTCTTACAGCAGCAAAGCATTCCTTTTGCTCTTCCCTAGTTTGGTCTTTATCCCACTCCCCATAGAAGCTGTTCTAAACCTTATCTTTCCTCAAATATCCCCTACCTCTCCCCCACTTCCTACTCACTTAGCTGAGAACCTTACTGTATTACGAGGGAGGGCTTGAATTGCCATTTTCATGACTCTAAGGCTGTCACTCTGTCCACTAGGCCATGCTGCTCCTCAGAATTTAGTTACCCTAGTACAGGACTGGGCAGTTAGGTGGTACAGTGGATAGAGCACCAGGCCTAAATTCAAGAAGACCTGAGTTCAGATGTGACCTCAGACACTTATTAGCTTTATTAACCCTGAGCAAGTAAGTCACTTAAACCTGTTTGCTTCAGTTTCCTCCTTTGTCAAGAAACTTCCAAAAAGAGTCACAAAGAGTCAGAAATGACTGAAAATGACTAAATGACAAAGCAATGACATAGGACCACAGATTTAGAGATGGAAGAGATTTGGGGTAGGATGGGTTGGATTTGAAGCCAAATTCTTGGACATCAGAGCCGGCGGCATTTCTATTATACTATTGATTTTTTTCTCTCTTTTAGTGAGCTGACTATCCGAACTATTTAAAAAATAAAATTATTGTTTCCTATATTGATCAAAACAGTTTCATTAGGTAGATTTTTTTCCCTGTACCTTAAGGGAAAAAATTGCTAATCACTATGAACGTTTTGTGGAAAAATTCCTAGCATTTTAATAACACGCTTATGTAGCATTAGTAGCATAGGAAAAACTATGAGTTAATCTTGTCATTAACAAGCTTCACTTAATTTTTATATTTTCATTTGAGGTCTAATCACTGTTTGGAATTAGTATTCTTTGACTCTGACTAGATCATAGTTGATTTAAATCTCATATTCCAAAGTACATTTTTAAGTAGATGAATTTGGTTGTTTTCTCTCTGAAGCATTCCATCAGGATCTAATCTTAGCTATGCCCAGAACACTGGACTAGGAGCCAGGTTTCTCAAGTTTTGATCCCATTTTGGTCACAGGGATGTTATTTGGCTTTGAGCAGTTCTGTAAATCCCATGTGAAATGGGGATGATAAAACTGCTTCTTATTCATCTGACTGTGAGGTTGTGAAGATTAATTAGATAGTTTTATAAAACACTTATGAGGTACTTAGGGAAAGAATTAAACTTTAAAATCTTACAAATGGAAAAGAAAAAGTCATAATTTTAAAAGATGATTCTACTGACAAATGACATAATACTGCTTTTGAACAGAGAAATAGCCATCTATACAGTTCAACATAATTTAATTTTTCCCTTCTCTCCCTTTCCTCACCCTTTCTTGCCACTTGGTACCTTTTATCTGTGCAACATTACAGTGAGACCTGCCCAGCTTTTCATTCATTGGCCATGTTTCCTCCTTAATTTATTTATTTATAGTTGTGAGCATACAACCATGCAGTAAACAAACTGTGAAGACTTAGCATGTGGGAACCGAGTTTGATGTTATAATTAAATAAAACTCCCACCAAAATTAATCTGATCCAAATTTAATGACAGGTGTTATTGTTATACTTCATGCTAATTAGGCATAAATGGTAAGCACTTACTCTTGTGCAGCCAAACTAGGTTTCTACTGTTTTACTCTTTTTCTGGGTATTGTTCTAGTAACTTTAAATATTGCCAGTCCAACATTTATGCCTAATACCAAGTATAATTCAATTCTCCCTCCTTTCTGTCTGCCTCTCTTCTCCCCATATCTTCCCCCAT
>CM053594.1:270859620-270900181 GCA_028646575.1 Pseudocheirus occidentalis
AGTCAAGTTGTTTTGACTTAGAGAATATATAATAGCATTGTTTGATGGTCAGCCTAAATTGCATCACTCTAGCCTATGTTTTTCATCTGTAGTCTTTGACTAAAGAGATTTCCATTCCATGGATGCTGTACTTTATAACTTTTGCAGAAGCAAAACAAACAAAAGTTAAAACCACAGATAGGTAGATGGATGATAATAAGAATGTTGTATGGGTTAACCGAGACCAGAAATGAATCTCTAGGATTATTCTGAACCCCAAATGGCCCCCAGAGACTTGGCCAGAATTAATGAAACATCTAGGGATGGGGAAGAACAAGGCAGAATCCATAGGAGTACTTATTCCATCATTCTCCTAATTGTATAAATTTCTCACCTATAACTATCCCATCTCACACCAAAATAGTTATTTTCTAACCAATTAGACATAAAATTATTTTTAAATACTTATTGGTCTCAAAATAAAAAAATACAGTAAAGGATCAAAGGCTAGCAAATTTTATTTACCCGATTAAACAGTATTTAATTCAATAAATTTTACTGAGCATCTTCCGTATCTTCTGTTGCATTGAGACCAAGGAGACACAAGATTTAAGTAAGACATAATTTCTGCCCTCATTAAGTTTACAGATTAGTAGAAGGATAAGATATACACACAGTTAATTGTAAGTACATAATTATGTGGGATGGGTACATAAGACAGATAGGTGTAAAATAGAGTGTTTTGTGAGATCAAAGCTAAAGAGAGCTTCAGAAGGTCATTTAGTGCTACTCCATTTTGTAGGTAAGGAAACTGAGGCTCAGAGAAAATCTCAAAGTCACTAAGTGGAACAGTTGGTAACTGAATTTACACTAATCCAGGGTTCCTTCCACTGTACCGCCCAACAGAGACACGGCTGAGGTAAAAGCATCATATGAATTTGTGCTATAAATGACAGAAATAATTCAACAGTCAGAGAAAGAGGGACACTGCAGGCATAGGAAGCAGCATGGAGCCAGAAATGTGCAAGGTATATTCAGGAAACGGTCAACCAGCTTTTATTAAGTGCTTACTGCATACTAACACTGCAAATACAAAGAAAGGAAACAAAAAGAAAATAAAATCTGTGCTCTTAAAGAGTTCACAGCAGTCCTCAACTTGTAGGTTGTGACCCCTTTGGGGGTCCAACAACCCTTTCACAGGGGTCCCAGGGGGTCGCCTAAGACCATCAGAGAACACATATTCCCGATGGTCTTAGTAACCTAGACAAAGCTCCTCTATCTGTAGTCTCCAGGTGGGTCTGCCCATATGCAGATACAACCACATACAAGTATTAAAGGGTCGCGGCATTAGAATGGTTGAGAACCACTGATCTAATAGGAAAGACAATTATATGCATACAAGATCTATACAGGACAATTCAGAGATAATTAACAGAGGGAAGACACTAAGATTAAGGCAGATGGGGAAAGATTCTTTGCAGAAGGTGAACTTTAACTGAGACCAAAAGAAAGCCAGGGAAGATAGGAAGCAGAGATGTGGATACAGAGAGCTTAGCTGGAATAAGAGAGGGATATCTTTGGTGTAGTTAACTCCCAGTTAAGGGAGCTGGCAGGGACAGAATACCAGCCCTGGCAGACTTGCACAATGTAGCATGGTTTCACTGACGAGAAACGTCTCACATCCCTTCTTGGAATGGGAAATGGAGCAGGCACCAGTGTGATGCCTAAAGCGCCTCAACTATGCTCCCAGAAAGTTGAGGTGATGTCTTCAGGGATAAGCACAGACTGGTGCTCTCCTCAAAGTCAGAGAATTGTGATCAATAGTATGAGAATGTGGGGTGTTAAAGAGGATGGAGGATCTTTCAGTTGAAGCAATGGTGGCACAAGACCATAAAAAGTTTAATCTGACAGATGTGCGAACTGTTGGAATTCCCCTTTCTGAGAAACCTCCTAGTTTCAAACTGGGAGTGGGGGCCCAGAAGTGCACACTGTTCCAGCTTTAAAAGAGCAGAGAGGCCCCCTTGACAGGAGCTTGGACCAGAAAAAAATAAGTTTTAATTGTGTATCTATTTCAATGTGCCAGAAATTATCTGATCTGAGGAGGAGAGAGGAAAAATCAAACTAGTCAATACTTCTGTTAGACAGTCAATTTTTCTTGGTACCATAAGAAAAACCTCAGTTCAAACAACCTGGCCAAATTTTCATTTTTAACTGGGATGTTTGATCACGTGCAGACGCTACTTTACAGAAAAATTCATTCCACTAAAGGACAACCTAAAAAACACTTTTAAACTTCTTTTTAGTGCAAGAGACTTGGCTCTTGAATAGGGCAAGATCAAACCAAGATAAGATCAGTAAATAGTTCTGCTTTACAGAATTCTTTGGATGAAAGCAGAGAGATTTACAGCGAATCTGGAACCGATGTGAAATAAACAGCACATGTATCGGTCACATTTTGAAATAATATATATGTATGTATATTTTAAAATCAATGACAGCAAGAACTTGCCTTTGAAACAGGGCAAGAGGCAAAGAAGAGAAGAGATGGATCAGGGTGATCATGTTTCCTTGGATGCTTTTAATTCTGCTTCCCCACTTAAGAGTAGGTAAAACTCTTCCGGAGAAATCTTCCCACTTTCTTCTTTTCCTTCCTATTTGGTCCAGATATGGAACTCTCAGTGTGGAAATTTCCTCTGACTAGACAGATTAGCAGCTCCTATACCCAATCTCAGAGAGATGCCTAGGGCAGGGAGAAATAAGGTCACTTGTCCAACATCTCACGGCTAGTTATGTGTTTGAGTTGCGACTTAAACTCAGATCTTCTTGTCTCTCTTTCTGTGTATATACCTATATATGCTGCATGTATATACATATATATACACACACATATATATGCATGTGTACATATATATGTATTTATGTATGTATTGTATATATGTATATATGCATGTATGTATGTATATGAGTATGCAAGCAGGCATTATGTTATATGTATACGTGCATGAAGGTGCTTATATATGTATATGTGTGCATATATGAATGTGTTGTACTATGTATGTATGTGTGTTTATGTATATGTGAATACATATGCATATTTATACACATGTGCATATACTATTATAAACATGATACTTGGAATTTCAGGGAAGAGTAAAGATCAAAAGAGAAAGTGGCAGTTATGGAAATGATGAAATAATTTCTCTCAAAGTCAAATGCTACTTCCTCTGCATTTCCTTTTTTTTTTAGCCTTTTTTTGGGAGGGCAATTGGGGTTAAGTGACTTGCCCAAGGTCACACAGCTAGGTTTTTGTGTTAAGTGTCTGAGGCTGGATTTGAACTCAGGTCCTCCTGACTCCAGGGCTGGTGAGCCACCTAGCCACAAATCTCAGTAGGAAATCCAAGTCCTGGAAGTTTTCAAAAGCAGTCATAGGGACATGAAGGGGAGATGTGAGCACCAGGCTCTGCAGAGCTGGCTCTCTGTTATCTATCTGATAAGAGAGAACACACATACAGCAAGAGTCATTAAGATTTTTTTAAAGAATGTGAGATTAAGGATAAATATATAAGACATATCAGAAGTTTAACAGGGACTTAATGAGAAAGACTCAACTTGACTATGTTCGTGAGTTCAGGTGGGGTAGTGGAAAGGGAACTGGCCTGATGGTCAAGAACACTAACTGCGTAATCCTTCATAAGCCACTCAACTGCTGAACATGTGCCACCATGGAAATTCCACAGAGGTCAGTTCAGTTAGTCACAGCAGCAGGGGATGCAATGAATAAACTGCTGGGCTCAGAAACTCAGGAAGACCCGATTTCAAATCCAGCCTGACACTAACTAGCTGTGTGACTTTGAGCAAGTCATTTAATCTGTTTGCCTCCATTTCCCCAACTGTTAAATGGGAATAATGACAACACCTGCCTCCCAGGGTTGTTGTGAGGATTAAATGACATCATATTGGTAAAGCTCTTACATAATTTGCTCAGTATAAACACTATTCTCTCCCCCTTCTGGCAAGAGGAGTTCTGTAGCCAGGAAGAATCCACCTGAGTCTGCAGAGTGAGCACTATATTGTACTCTGGGGCTTAAAACTCACTCCTGACAAATGCAACCCATTCTCTTGATGTAATTTGTTTTTCTGTCTATCTACTACCTTGCAAACTGTGACCTGGACTATTGTTACTCCTTTTCCCTGACATTCTGTGGATTTCTGGTGCTGATTTTGCTTTGCCGTTGTCCAGCCATGTCTTTATATTGACTTGCAGCCACCCCACCTCATCCCATTTCCCATTTCTCATCTCTCTTTTTTTTTGGAGGGGGGAAGGCAAGGCAATTGAGGTTAAGTGACTTGACCAAGGTCACACAGCTAGGAAGTATGTCAAGTGTCTGAGACCAGATTTGAACTCAGGTCCTCCTGACTCCAGGACCAGTGCTTATTCACTGTGTCATGTAGCTGCCCCTTCTTCCCTGTTTCTATGTTTGTATTTCTACTCTTCTTCCTATTCCTTAAGTGTTCATTTAGTCCCTCTAACCTCACTGAGCTACAGGCCTTCTCTTCCAGAGAACAGCAAGCTCTAGGCCACTATACAGAGGAGAATCTCCCTAGGGAGTGGGATAGAAAACAGGTAGGGGGAATGAGTAGCTTAAAGGTTACTCCAAGATATCAGTAGACCAGGGACTTCTTGGATCCACTGCCCAAATAAAGTTAATGTTCAACCTCTAGTTTCAGGGGTCCTTCTCTGAGCATACCTACCAGTCTTCTTCATGCAATCACATCTATTTGACAAGGTACCACCCCTTGCTATCAAACTCCCAGGGCTGCAGGAGCTATAGGAGGCTTTCAGTGACTTACTCAAGTTTTAAATGGCTAAGTGATGGATCTGCCACAATGAACATAGAGGAAACTATGCACTGGAATTTGCCAGCAGCTACCAGCAGCTAGCCTTTGGCAGCTACCAGGGGCTAGCCTTTGGCAGCTACCAGGGGCTAGCTAGCTTTTGGAAGCAACAGCCAGCAGTTTCCAGGGGCTAGACTTTGGCAGCTACCAGGGGCTAGCCTTTGGAAGTAACAGCCAGCAGTTTCCAGGGGCTAGCCTTTGGCAGCTACCAGAGGCTAGCCTTTGGAAGTAACAACCAGCAGCTTCCAGGGGCTAGCCTTTAGAAGCAGCAGCCAACTCTGCAGCCACTTGATGAAGGTTTGGACAAATCAAGTTCCAAATGAGCTACTGAGAATCAAGCCATCAGATGTTCTCCTAGGACTCAGTGCACTGTGTATGAGGCATGTTTATATGGTAGCTCACTGAATGCAGGGATTATACATCTCATCTAAACTTTCTATCTGTCCCAGGGTCTAGCACAGAGCTCTGTATACTGTAGGAATTTAATAAATGTTTGTTCTTTAGCTGAATTTAAATGTGGACTAAATAATATAGTTGGTGGGATCTGAAGCTAAACAATCAAACGTGTAGGCTGTTGATTCACAATCACTAGACTAGTGACTAGAGCCTATCCTGAAAAGTCTCCTTTTGATGGGACTACTTGGAATTTTCACAATAGCCTAAATAAAAGCATAGGTGGATTACGTACCAAATTTGCAGATAATTGAAAGAGGAAGAGATAGTTAACATCCCTGAGAGCAGAAAACAGGTTCAAGATTATAATAAGAGATTTTCATTGTGCTTTAGATTTTACAAAGCATTTTACATATATTAGGCTCATTTGAGCCTCACAGTAACAGTTATGGGTGCAAATTCCTAGGGTCAAGCTCTCATACTTTCTAGCTTAGTTAGAGCAGCTTCATAATTCTTCTCCCTGCCTCATCTCTCCCCACTCCAGTCCCTCCTACACAATGCTATACACATAATTGTCTTTGAGCACAATTATTTTCTTTAAGCCACGTGCTCACATGATCCCCTTATCCAATCAACTCCAGTGACTCCCTCTTGTCTCTAGGATAAAATATAAAATCTTCTGCATAGCTTTTAAAGCATTTCATAGCCTGGATCCAAGCTATCATTCCAGCCTCACTAGACATTATTCTTCAACTCCTGAACTCTCAAAACCAGCCAAACTGGCCTTCTCTCTGTTCCTTATATATGGCACTCGACAACTCATCTCTCCTATGCCTAGAATGCACTTACCTCCCCCCCTTTACTTCTGCTTCATAAAATCCCTTTTCCTTCCAGACATAAGTCATCCCCCCATGAAGTTTCTTCTGATTCCCTTAGAAAGTGTCCTTTCTCCCAAACTCTCCTTGACTTAACTACATCATATTTAGCTTTTGTATTTATTCTGCTAGGTGGCATAGTGGTTATGGTCCCAGGCCTGGAGTCAGGAAGACTCATCTTTCTGAGTTCAAATCTAGCCTCAGAAATTTATTATCTGTGTGACCCTGGGCAAGTCACTTAATCCTATCTGTGTTAGTCTCCTCATCTGTAAAATGAGCTGGAGAAGGAAACAGCAAACAACTCCAGTATCTTTCACAAGAAAACCCCAAATGGGGCCATGAAGAATCAGAAATGACCAAGCCACAATAACAATTTTTATTCTATATAGATTTAAATATGCAATTACTGTCTCCATCTTTAGAATACAAACTCTTTAAAACTGGGGATCACTTCTGTGTGCACTTAGCATAGTGACTAACAAATAGTAGATGCTTAATACATGCTTGCTGAATGATTAATTGATGGTCCTGTTGTAGTCCCATGCAAGTGAGATCACCTTTGAAATACTGTGCTAAATTTTGAGTGCCATATTTTAAAATGAACATTAACCAGTTATGTGCTTTCAGAGATCAGAAATCAGAATGATAAAGGTCAAGATACTATGCTATAAGAAAATGGGAGAAGACACTGGGAACGTTTTGCCTTGAAAAGACAGAATTTATAAAACACATGTGAAACAATACCTTCATGTGTGAAACATACACATGTGAAGCCTGTCTTCAAATGCCTGAAGGGCTGTCTCAAAGAAAGGGGAGTAGGCTTGTTTTGTTTAGCTTAAGGAAGCCTAACTATGGTGTGGTTGGAAGCCACAGAATTCCAATTTTGGTTCAGCATTATGAATTTTATAACAATTAGAACCAATGATGAACTGGCTTCCTGCCACAGACAGGAGCTTTCCCAGTACCAGGAGAAGTTTTTAATAATGTTAAGGAGGCTGTACAAGATGAACTATAAAGGTCCTTCCCAATTCTTAATACTTGTTCAAAGATTCTAGTTCAATCCCTTTATCAGAGCAATAATCACTCTGCAACACCCCTGTTTTAGATCATATTCCAGACTTTGCTTGAATTGTGAAACAAAAGTTCATTTAGTCACAAAGCAGCCAATTTATTCTTGTAATGGCTTAGATTTGTCAACATCCTTCTAAAAAACTTCTCATGTTCCTTCTGTTTCTAAGGTCCTTCCTATCTATCATTGATAATATCAAGAAAATTATTTTTGTTCAAAGGTTGGACCTAGTTTGTTAAAACTCTTATTCTTTTCCTTAAGGAAATTATAAAAGTAGAATACAACAGTAGCGGATTTTTAAAGCAAATATCACCTTTTCTTGTTATACCAATACAGACAATATCTAACATATGTTCAACATATCAACAGACAAACACGCATACATATATACACATCTGTATATTTAAGTGTGGATATGTACATCTAGATACATATATATGCTGTTTCCCTCAAAAATACATCAATATATCAGTACTTTATAGGACTGGGAATTTGGCTTCCTTCTTTGCAGATCACAACCCATTCATGCTTTCTTATTTTGTAACTGGTTAATCAACAAGCATTTATTAAGTATCTTCTATACACATTCTGCCATGCTACGCAGTAATGATAGAAAAGAAATGAGAACAACCCCTGACCTCAAGGAGATTAACTTCTATTAACAACACAAACACATAAAATTAAACAAATTGTACACAGTGTTAAAAACTAAGTAATTTTTTGGTGAGATCAGGAAAGATGTCATATAGGAGGTGGCATGTAAAGTGAGTTTTGCATGGAGGAAGGGATTCTAAGAGAGGCAGGTGAGAGGGGAGAGTGGTGAAAAGCCAATGGCATAAGAGGGGGAATGTTGCATACCAGAAATTGCTGTGCAAGGAACTGTGTGCAAGGATTGGATGACTAGGCCAGTTTGGCTGAAACACAGGTGAAGACATAGACTCGAGCGAGATTGTGAAAGGCTTTACGAGTCAAACAGAAGAGTCTGTATTTTTTCCTAGGGAGTTAGAGAAGCATTGACACTTTCCAAATGACTCTGTACTTTTTCTCAAGCAAATGTTACACAAAAGAAATAAAATAGTTTATTAAAATTAATAAAGCATGTGCTTATATATTCAGATCATCTATCACTCCAAGTAGAAATGGATATCATTAAATAATAACCTAACTAGACACCACTTAACAGAATGGAAATCTCAATTTTTAAACCAGATAGTCTTTTTTTTTATTTAAAAGAGTACAAATATAACTGGATTTTGCTCTCTCTAACATATAGTTTTTCTCTATCTTATGGAAAGATTTTCTTAGTGTGTTGTAGAAATATAAGCAAGTTTAGTCTGTAGTTCCAAATAGTTATCTGCCTGCTTGTTCATGATAGTTCCCATTGCCAAGGATGTCAGTAAAACTGTGGAAGGAGTTGAAAGTCAATTCCTTACTGGCACCAATACTGAACTTTGTTTTAACAAAGAGTTCTTAAATATTGCTATCCTGTTTAATCCTTTTTATAAAACTTCTGGCCCTCTGTTCCTTTTCTCTGCTAATAATATATTCCTTAAATGGGCATAAAAGATCCATCAACTAGCATCCCTTTTTTAGTGAATTCTTTAGAAAGGAACATTGGTATTTTCATTACAGGGCTGGTGAAGGCAGGCATTATTGTCATTGTGGGAATCAATAGACAATGTGAAAATGTGTCATGTTGTTGAAACAAATGGACAATTTTTGTATCAGCTGGGACTTTTGTTTTTAAACTAAGCATGCATTCAAATACTTGAGTGCAGAGTATAGTCCACAAGACAAAGGCTGAGCAGATTCTTCCCGCTTAATCTCAGAACTTACAGTTCCTTCCTCCATTTGGGGTAGCATTTCTTTTTAGGAAAAAATCAGTTAAAAAGCTATCCTCAGAGGTATCAATAAAAACATCTAGTAGCAAACAATTTTTCTTCTACTGAAGTTGGTGTAAACAAAGGCAACATATTTAATTTCTTTTTCAATTCAACACACCTATATAACAAATCTACTATGTGTGGAACACTGTGCTAGACTGAGTAGGTTACAATTGGACTATGATTCACTCTCTGCCCTCATGGGGCTTACAATCCAGTAGAAGAAATGAGTCAGGCACAAACATAACTCTTCATTGACACAGGATAGCATATCTCATATACCCTCTTTCATTTGATCCCCACAACCACCCTGAGAGGTAGATGCTATCATCACTCCCATTTTAAAGATGGTAGGGTTAAGGGTCTTTACCACAGTCACACAGCTAGTGAGTGGCCTATTGGGAAAGATCCAAATTCTTGTCTTCCTAACTCTAAGCCCACCACACCATCTGCCATGACACCTAGCTGTGTTAGTACAACTGAAAGGATAGGATCCATAGCTGTAAATTTAAATTTCATAGTGTCCTGGTATATTGCAAGGGTATTTCTCAGAGGAATGGCCTGAAAAGGGGGCTCTTTTGAAAGTGCACTAAGAAAGACATAGAATGTGATGAAGTTAAGATCACGTCTTGCAGGGAGGGCTAAGAAAGGCTTGAGATAATAAAGTTCGTGGCTGCCAACTACAAACAAATGCCCCAGAGCTTCAGAATACACAGGTGTGGCAATGAAAACTGTTCACGTGATCTTTAAGAAGATAAAACTGGTTTTTAAAACAGAACTTTGGAGAGTCAATTCCCTAACAAAGCAGGCACTTGCTTGTGACTTGGGGGAGAGAGAGGGAGGGAAGGGACACATATTTGAGTACCAAAATTTGGGTTGCTTTATCTTAGTTTGCCACTACACAGGCATATTCTTTTGAAGAGAAACATATCATAATGGGGAAAAAGGCAAAAACACCAGTGACATCACAAAAACCTTATCATTTGGAAAGAATGAAGAATTAGTTTCAAAACATTTTTTACATTCTCTTGCTTAAAGAGAATGCATGTTGATTTATTTTAATTAATCCACTAAAACTTAATATTCTAAATATTCTTCTCTGAAATGGCTCAGACTGGCCTTAATTCTCATTGTTTATCAAAAGACCACTGGAAATCTTGGAAAGAGGTTTATGATTTTGACATTCCTGGAAGAAAATGGAAACTGTTAGGTACATGTTATTATTATTCTGTTCCACTTAATTGTCTGTCTTAAATAATAACCTCAGTTCTATTTTTCCCCAAGGGCAACCGTCAAAGAAATACTCTTTCAACACTGATTATCGTATGAAAATTAAGGCGAATAGGCTGCCAATTCTAGGCTGGAGACAGGAATTTAATCTGCATGCAGAGAAAAAACAAGGTGTCAAACTTTTGAGAACCTTGCTGACATTCAGTGATATTTGCAATGCAAATTTTCACGAGTGCTCCCTGAAAAAATGACAAACACTTCTAATTTCAAAAAAATCTATTCCCAAGGACACTCCCAAAGATAAATTTAATAATAAGTTAGATCTAAAGGCCACTCAACACTTACATGCTTAATTAATAACTTGGTGTTGGGGAGTGGGGGTGGGAAGAAGAGTAACAGGGTGTGCCTTAGCCACCAACTCTTCTGCAATAAGAAAATGATTCTAGTTATTTCTGAGTAACTTTTCAACAAAAGCATTATTGCTGTCTCTTCCTGACATTTTATTGTCCTATAAAAACTGATTTTTGTCTCTCCTTTCTTCTTTCCATTTTCTTACCAATGACCAAAGTTTCAATCTTAAATCAATGTAAAAAAAAATTTAGGTGAGCTCATTCTCTAGACCACTGTTGTCAGAAATACTTTTTCAATAAGCCACGAGACTCTGGATTTCATCTGTGGCTTTAGATCCCACAACATGAACTCCTTTTATTATGCTGGCTGATTTAATAAATTAAGAGAAATTTAAGGGATGATGGAAATAATAAAGGTAGTAGAGATCTGAAATCTCTTGAGGGAAAAAATAGCTTTATCTTAAATATCTAAGGACCATGAGCAAAGGTCTAGAGGTAAGCACTGAAATAAAAAACTGACAGGTTGTGATTGGTACAATGGAGAGGGTACCCACCCCACAAGATCAGGATCAATTGAATGACTGATGGATCAGATGAAGTACTAGGGAAAAGTTCAACTCAATACTTCTGGGAGCATGTGTATTACTACAAAAGAATTCATAATATCAAAAGATGAAATGAAACATAGGTATGCCCTAAACAATGAATATTCTGAATGATCAGTCAATCCATCAGATAAAAGAAGCATCTCTTAAGTATCTACCATGCTAGGCACTGTAAGAGCATACAGATCAAATGTACCACATTGCCCCTTCCCTCCAGGAGCTAACATTCTCATGGAATCTTAGAACTGAAGAGGATCTCAGAGGTTATCTAACACAAGCCATAGCTGACAAATAGAATTAGTATACATACAACATTTATGACACAATACATACATTCAATGAAAAAACAATTAAAAGCAACCAGAGACCTAAACTCTAGGTGCTGACTCTCAGTCATAGGAGTCCAGAGGAGATAAAGATCAGCATGAATAGACAAGGTTTTGTACAAGAGGAAGGGTTTGAACTGGCCCTCAGGATTTAGACAACACATTTTACAGGGCGAAAAGACCAGGAGGAAAGATCCAGAGATGAGCACTTAGAGATCAGGCTGTCTGAAACCAAAGGTATGCAGGAAGGAATCCTGGGAAATACATTTAGATAACTAAAGGAGGATTTATTGGGAAAAACCATGAAAGCAAAACAGAAGAAATTTGGACTTAATTTGTAGGGCAATAGGAAGGGAGCTATTATTTTGTTAGGCAACAGAGAGGACCATATTATATTTGCTTTGAGCAGAGTCACAACAAGATGAAAATGATATTTCGGGAATCTTGCCCAGTAGGAGTTTGCAGTAGGTACTGAAGAGAAGTAAAACTATAAACAAAGAAATCAGCATTTGCCCAAATCTAAGCACGAGGTGAGGAGGGTCTGGACTGGTTTCAGAATAAAATATGGGCTTCTGTTTTGGGCTTTTAAAACCCTCCACAACTTGGTCCCAACCTCTTTTCAAACACTATAAATTTCTCTTCCTCTATTAGTCAGTCAACAAACATTCATTAAACACCTACTACATGCCAAGCACTATGTTATTTGCTGGAAATACAAAGAAAGTAAAACAGAGTTCCTTCTTTAAGTTACACATTACAGGGGGAGACAATATGCAAAGACTACGTACAAACAAGTTACAAACAGGATAAACAGAAAAAAATGAACATAGAATAAATGAGAATTAAGGAGGATTAAGAAAGCCTTCTTGGAGAAAACAGGAATTTTAGGAGGGATTTGAAGAAAGTTAGGGAAACGAGAAAGCAGAGATGATAAAGTAGGGCGTTCTAGGCATGAGAGACAGCCAGATAAAATGCCTGGAGTCATGAGATGGAGTGTTTAGTTCAGTCACATCTAGAAGGTTAACGCCAAAAGCCTTTCAGACTGGAAGGTCCTTTCAATGTCCCTCACATAATATAACGCTCCATTTCCCTTCTTACATCCGCATTGTCTGTCCCACATGCCTTGGAAGAACTCACTCCTTACATTGGTCCTAGAGAATCTGTCACTTTTTAAAGACGGCGATTAATTACAGACTAAAACAGAGAATAAAAATAGAAAGGCAAATTCAAGAAATACTTCAAAAGAAAACCCTTAGAGCAGAAGTTCTGAACCTGTGGGTTATGTTCAATTTTTAACAATGAAAATACATCCTGCATATCAGATAGATTCATAACAGTAGCAAAATTACAGTTACAAAATAGCAACGAAAATAATTTTATGGTTGGGGGGGGTCACCACAACATGAGGAACTGTATTAAAGGGTTGAGGCATTAGGAAAGTTGAGAAGCACTTCCTTAGAGGGAGATTAGTTATAGGGAATTGAGGAAATCAGAATATTAAAACTAGAATGTATCCTTCTTTCCCAGGCTCATATGGTTAGGAAATATACTAGACAGGATTTGAACTCAGATCTTCCTGACTCCAAATTAAGCATTCAATCCACTAAATCACTTAGTTGTCTACATTTCAAGTTGAGGGGAAGAGGGTTGTAAAGAAATAAAATAAATTTGCCATCTACATAAAACATTTTTGGGGAGAACGCTCAGAGCTCCAGTTTCACCGACTTAGGGACTCCCTTTACCAGTGCAGTTTGATAGCTTTCTGCAACTCATATTCTTAATGCAAGAAGTTCTTACCCATTTTTGTGTCATGGACACCTTGGAAGGCTAGTGAAGACCCTGGACTCATTCTCAAATACTGTTTTTAAATGCATGAAACAAGATACATAATGATTAAAAAGGAGATGATTTATATTGAAATACAGTTATCATTTTCAAAAAAATGAAGATTCCAAAGTTAAGGACCCACGTCTTAGAGAACTGTCTAAGGCACTGAGAAGTTAAATTACTTACTCAGGGTCACAAAACCGGCAGAAGTCACGGGGGGATTTGAACTCAGATCTTTCTGTCTCCTAATTCAACATCCACTACACCATGCTAGTCTCTCATGTCAAAACAAGGACTCTATTAACTGAATAACTTGGACATTGCATATGGGAAGCTGGATGGCTTAGTGGACAGTGTCACTGAGTCAGGAAGACCCAGGTTCAAATATGGACTCACATACTTACTAGCTGTCTCATCCTGGGCAAGTCATTGCACCTCTGTGTGCTTCAATTGCCTTATCTGTAAAACTGGACTAATGGCACAACCTCCCAGGGTTGTTATAAGGAACAAATGAGATAACAATTGTAAATTGCTTGGCACAGCGCCCAGCACACTCTAAGTACTACATAAATATTAGCTATTATTACTATTATTTTTTATAAATCCAATAAATAATTGTAAAGTGGTGCCTGGCACATAGGAAGTGCTACATAAATATTGGCTACTATAATCATTAACATCAACATCATCATCACAATATGACAATAGAAGAAATACATCTTATAACAATGTGTTAAATAATAAAAAGCTCAGGCACTTTGAGGGCTCTTTGGATAATGATATTACCCCCAATGACTCTTAAGTATTATCAGAGGGGACGCTAGGTGGTACAGTGAATAGAGCACCAGCCCTAAAGTCAGAAGGACCTGAGTTCAAATCCAGCCTCAGACACTTAACACACACATATTAAAAAAAAAAAACCAAACAACTAGCTGTATGACCTTGGGCAAGTCACTTAACCCCAATTGCCCTCCAAAAGAAAAATAAAAAAATAAAGTATTATCAGAGTAAGTCATCCTAGAATTTCACTTTATCTTCTGTTTTTCCCTAAAGCCTCCATTTGCCAGCTTCCCTCTGCACTCGCCCATTTTAAGCCCCCACGTGGTTCTCCCTGGGGCATGCCCTGATAGCTATGACTACAGCCCAAGGTTTCTTGCCTCTTGGATGCTTGAAGCCTCAGAGGTGAGCATGAAGTAGGTTAGTTGTTGGAACCTATCAATTAACTTAAATATGCTACTTACTAATGAGTCTGCTCTAAGACAGATATCAGCACCAAATTTGAAACTCAAAGGAAACCCAAAGACAGGGCTTTGTAAATGCCCAAACTCCTTGTTTTTCTAATTGTCTTTCGTCCCCATTGAGGTTGAATTCATCACATGGATGGTGCAACTAGGACATATGATTCCACTCACTTCCCTGAGGTGTAAAAAGTGTCCAAATTCTCAAGTAATCCCCAGGTTTCTCCTTTTATTTGCTTCCCTTACTAGTTTACGGTTATTATAAAAAGTTTCTTTTCACTCAGTCATGGAAAGCTGGAGATGAAAGTGACAGATATCATCTGGTTTGAACTTTACAGATAAAGAAAGTGAATCATTGATAGCTGGCAAATTAGAGGCCCAGGGAAACCAGACTTCCACCCAAGGGCAAATCTGCTCATAAAACTCTTTCCCTGAGCCATTTTATTAGCTTATTTGGTGAGCTTTCTGCTTACAGAAATTGTTCCAATGAATTTTTCCCCCTTTTAAACATCATAATTGTTTAAAGGCAACATAAGATATCTTTATCACACAAGAGAGATTTGGGACGTATGCGGAACCCTGGTTTCTACACAGAATCTAACCATGAGGGTTTTAGGACTGATCACCACTTATTAACCCATTGCCTGGCACATAATAAGAGCTTAAAAAAATACTAGGCGATTTATTGACTAACCTATAAAGTCTTTTCACTAATACTCTCATCCCATGGCGAAACTTTTACGAACAGTGGACTTGTTAGTATACTTGTGGAGTCAGGAAGAGCTAAGTTCGAATCTAGCCTCAGATACTTCATAGCTGTATGACTCTGGGCAAATCACTTAACTTCTCTTTGTCTCAAGTTTCCTCATCTGTAAAAGGGAGATAATAGTAGGTAGCACCTACCCCCCACGGTTGTTGTGAGGACCAAAAGAAATAATAATTGTAAAGTATTTAGCATATTGCCTGGTACATAGCAAATGTGATAGAAATATTGGTTATTATTACTATTATTAACATTTTAGTGAGATTTTAATTGCAAATTAATTTTTTTGCAAATTAATTTTAATTGCAATTCTTAGTAGCAGTCCATCTACAACCGGAAAGGGAAAAATGTGTGCACAGACATAAAAACGTTATATAAATTTTTAAATGCAGTTATATCTATCTTATAGCTTGACTTTTGAAAGCTACAGAATGGCAAAGTTAAAAGAAAGAGAACAAAACAATAATAAATAGAAATTCCTCTCCCAAATCTCTTAAAGTTTAAAAGAAAAAAAAATCATCCTGCCAGATAAGGCAAATCCAAATTGCTTTTTGACTTTTAGCTGGATAAGAAAACAGAATTAATGGAATATGGTGTATTTAAAAAGCATACAGACATTATGGTTAAATGCCAAGGATTTAATATCTCAAGCAGAAGTGTCAGATTCATAGCTTGCAGAATTCCTGTGCACAGCCGAACCAGATTAAAATGTAATTGGGAATCTTTGACAAAATAAATAAAAATACAACATAATGTTCATTTGTAGCTTTCCAGATCACTAAGTGGCTCACAGGGTTCCATTTCTATTTTAATTTGATGCCACCAATCTAAAGCAAGAAAGAATATTTAGTAAATAGATCAATTAAGATACTTTAAAAAATTATTTGGCAAATCCGTGTTGGAATTAAAGTCTTTGTTCTTCAGTAGAGTCATTAGTCACCCCGCCTCTTCCTGTTGTTCAGACATTTTTTCAGTTGTGTCCAGCTCTTCACAACCCCATTTAGAGTTTTCTTGGCAAGTTATTTTTGTCATTTCCTTCTCCAGCTCATTTTATAGGGGAGAAAACTGAGGCAAACAGGGTTAGGGGACTTGCCCAGAGTCCCATGGCTAGTAAGTGTCTGAGGTCAGATTTAACTCAGGAAGATGAGTCTTTCCCACTCCAGGGCTGGCACACTGTGGTATCACCCAGCTGTCCCTTTAGTCCCCACTAGTTAATCATAATTTGTTAGCATTTCCACAAATATGACTGAATTTCATACAGTGTCACAGATCTCAGTCAATATTTTCATACTTTATAGATGGTGAAAGTGAAGTTCAATTAAGCTAATAAAAAATTTAAGTTACAACATCATTCTCTTCAGTGCCACAGAATGGAATGTACAATGGAATTAAGAGATCAGGGTTCAAGTCCCAGATTCACCATTTGCTACTGATATGACCTTGGATTGATCATTTAAATTATTTAAACCTTTAAATCTGAATCATTTAAATTCTTCAAACCTTTAAACCAGTTTCTCATATGTTAAAAGCAAAAATGATTATCTCTGTCTACCTTACAGGGATGGTGGTATTGCCCTATTAGGGAGGCAAGGTACTCTGAGCTTAGAGAGCAATCGATCAATAAGTGTTGATTAGTGCCCTAGACGCTATGCTGAGCTATGAGTGTACAAAGAAAGACTATTGTCCCTGCCCTCGAAGGGCATATGTTCTAGTAGAGACAACATGTAAATAAATAGGTGCATATAAGGCACATAAGAATAGAGAGAAGGTAATTTGGGATGGGAGGTCCTGGCAGCTGGGGGAATCAGAAAAAGCCTCCTGCAAAACTTCAAATTTGATCTGTGTCTTGAAGAAAACCAGGGAAAGTAAAGGTAGAGGCAAGGAATCAGAGCATGCAAGGCTCACAGGCCACCCACTGCAAAAGCATAGAGATACGAGATAGAATGTCATGTCTGAGGAAATGCAAGTAGGTCCATGGGTTTGGAGTATAGAGTGTGTGGGGGATGGAGCCTACGAAGACTAGAAGAGGAAGAAGGGTCCAGGTCATGAAGAGCTTTATTTGCCAAACAGAGGGATTTATATTTATTTTGGAGCTAATAGGGAGTCACAGCATCTCAATTAGTGGTGTGGGGACAGGGAGAGGTGTGGGATATGATCAGATCTAAGCTTTATGAAAATCAGTTTGGTGGCTGAGTGCTGACAGATTGCAGAAGGGAGAGACCTGAGGCAGAAAGAAGTTCAGAGTGCTATTTTAATAGGGGAGAGGTAACAAGGGCCTGCACTTAGGATGTGGCTGTGCCAGTGAGGGAAGATGATTGTTGCAATGTTATACATGTGTGGAATGAGTGAAAACTTCTCATTTTGGAATTGTTAACCTTCCCTTCCTCTCCCCCTTTCAATGACTGCTGCCAATCACTTTTACCTTCCTTTGTCTGTTTTCCCACCTTGGTGGGACCCCCCCCCCTCTCTTCTCTTGCTGTCCCAGTTGGGAAGACTCTGGTGAGGTGTGTCCCTCCACCAATGAGAGAGGAAACAGTTGGGAAATGGGGCTTCACTAAGTTAAGTTATAAATTCTGGTTCTACCCTTTGAAATACACCCTCTCTCCCATGTCCAGGAATGGGAGCAGATTGCCCTCTTCTCCCAGGGAAGAGAATAAACTCCTGTTCTTATCCTAAGACATCTCTGTGTTTACTTTTTTTTACTAAATTAAGGATAAAGGGTATTTTTCAACCCAAACAGACAAAACAAGATTTGGCAATGGATTGACTATGTGAAGTTATTGAGAATAATTACTCAGGAATCAATCAATCAATAAGCATTGATTAGGTGCCTATTCAGTAGCAGGTGCAGCTAGGTGGCACAGTGGAGAAAGAGCTAGACATAGAGCCAGGAAGACCTAAGTTCAAATCTGACCTTAGACACTTACTAGCTGTGTGACCCTGGGCAAGTCATTTAACCTTGTTGGCAAACCACTCCAGTATCTTTGCCAAGAAAACCCCAAACGGAGTCACAAAGAATCAGACACAATTGAAACAACTGACAACAATAAAATGTGCCAGATACTGTGCGCTTTTTACAAATACAATCTCATTGAGGCAGCCAGTAAAAGTAAGGAGAGTTGGAACCCCTAGGTTAGTGTTCTAGAATGGATCTTTGTGAAGCTGTTTACAGAGAGTTGGTGAAAGAGAGTTGGTGGTGAAATCTTGATGACAAAATGGTAAACCTACCAGGACTTGGTGTCCCCAGATAGCTCTCCCTGAGTCTACATGTAGGTTCCTTTGTATTGTGCATCTCTGGGGTTGTATCGTGTATAGACCAGGTTCTAAGTTGGGGGTTTTAGGCACTGAAGACACTGAAGGCTTTGGTGATGAGGATTCTGCACGACAAAGTTGGTGACAGCAGTATCAAGCGACAAGACGTTCTGAGTCGTCTTCTGTCTTCCAGGGCATGTTGATTCTGGCATTGTGAGGAGCTATGTAAATGTAAAGCATTCTCACTAATGACAGTAAGTTCCACCTCATAACACAGTAATACCACAAAATAGAGGCTCCTTGTCATACCGATTAAATGAGCTCCCTACTACATCAATTCAGTGTGTATAATCTGCACCTCAGAATTACTTACTAACAGCTTTAGGCACTAACACTATAAGGTACATTTTCCTAAATGTTTAACCAATATTTACTTTCAGACAGGACTTTTTTTCCTTCGATGCTCAATGCCTGAAGTTTGGATTGGTTTTGTTTCTCCTGGCATCTAATCTTGATGCTGAGCTAATAATGATTTAATGACTGTGAAATTACTTTGAAAGCCTATACAATTGTAAGAGATTAAGGTAAATGTTGAACTTGTCAGGAGGCCCTAGCTTGACATATTTACTTAAAATAGTTAAAGTTCACTTGTTCATTATGAGTCATAAATAGAGACACTAGATTTAAATGCAAAGCATTAAACTCTACTTCAATTCCACTTCTAGAGTTCATCATTTAGGCAGAAAAAAAATATGAGGTTTGAAAACCTTAAATTGCTATATAAATGATAGTTATTATTATTATAGACGACCTATGTGCCTCCTTTTATCCTATATTTAGATTTTTACATCAGGAGATTGGATAATACTGCCATGGACTGACAATGGTTTGGAAGGAAGGGAGGAAGAAATGAGCATGTTTTAAGAGGCCACCCTATGCCAGGCACTGTGCCAAACACTTAAGAGATATTATCTCATTTCATCATCATCACAACCCTGCAAAGTAGGTATTATTATCATCATCTCTATTTTACAGTTGGAGAAACTGAGGCATGCAGAGGTTAATTGACTTATCCAGGGTATCAAGTCAGGCAGTATCGAATGCAAGATAATAATAATAATTATTATTATTATTATTATTAATTCTTAGAGTCTAATACAGTATATTAATACATCTATATCAGCTACCTTTGCTGAATCTTTGCCCTCTAACCGTGGAGGTTTCCCAAGGCTCTGTCCTGCTTCCTTTTCTCTTTTCCTTCTATATTATCCTCTTTATTATGTGACTTGGTGACATCTTCCATTCCTGTCATTTCTATGTGATTCCCAAATCTCTGTATCCAGCTCTAATCTCTTACCAGAGCTACAATGCCACATCATCAGCTTTTGGAACAATTCAAACTCAACACATGCAAAACAAAACATATCATCTTTCCCCATTAAATTTTCCCATCTTCCCAACTTCCCTATTAAAGTCAAGAACATCACCACCTTCCCAATTATCTGGGCTCACAATCTCAATATCCTCCTGGTTTCTCATTCTAACTCACCCCACATATCCGGTCTATCGCCAAATCATCACTGCCACCTCCACAACTAGCTTATATACTTACCCTTCTCTTCACTCACAAAGCCACATCTGTAGTTTAGCTCTGAATTCATGTCCTTTCACCTGAACTATTATAGCAGCCCTCACGCTGGTCCCCCTGCCTTCAGTCTCTCCTCATTCCAGTATGACCTCCACTCAACTGTCAAAGTGACTTTGAGAAAATATATGGGTGACTATGTCAACTCCCTAATCAATAAACTCCACGGGCTCCTATTACCTCCAGGATCAACTATAAGCTCTTCTGTTTAGCACATAACCCTTCACAACCAGGTTCCTTCCTGCCTTTCCAGTCTACTTACCCTCTATAACCCAGCCACAATAGCCTACTGGTAGTTCCTCCAAGCATGTCCCATCTATGTGCCTTTGTACTGACTGTCCCCAAATATTAGTTTCCCTGGCTTTCTTCAAGACTCAGTTCAAATCTCACCTTTTGTAGGATCCCTTTCCTGGTCCCTCTTCCTTCCAAGCTGCTAGTATCTTCCCCTCTGAGATTATTGTCTATATGCTCTGTATATATCTTGTGTAATAACAATAACCCTCATTTTATATCACTCAAAGACTTGCAAAGCCCTTTACAAATATCTTATCTGACCTTTACAACCCTAGGAGGCAGGTACTATTATTAATCCGTATTATTAATTAAACCTATTAGAATGGAAAAGGTCACCAAGTGAGATGACACGTAACAGGCCTGCACAACACACAGCTGGAGCCCACTTTGTGGCCCGCCAAAGGACTTCAGGCAGCCCATGACAAATGCAGAAGATGTAAATTAAAGGATAAACCAGAAAGACAAGAGAAGACAATGCAGAACAGAGCCTTGGGGGACACCCGTGGTTAGTTTGCCAAGGCAGCTGATACAGACACATTGCTTTACTCCATCAGATAAGAAATAGGATTGGGATTAATGGGATTAATAATAGCACCTCTCTACTAGGAATAATGAGAAAACTGAACCACAGGGAAGTGAAATCTTGGTGCTGAGCTAATAATGATTTAATAACTGTGAAATTACTTTGAAAGTCTATATAATTATAAGAGATTAAGGTAAATGTTGAAGTTGTCAGGAGATCCTAACTTAACAGATTTATTTAAAACAACCAAGTATCACTTATTCATTATGAGTCATAAATAATGGTTCTAAATGTAAATGTGACACACTAAGATCAACTTCGATTTCACTTCTGCATTCATCATTTGGAGAAAAAAAGGAGGGGGTAGCTTTGCAAATCTTAGACTGGTTTATAAATGTTATTGTCGCCCAGGGTCACAGAGCTGGTAAGTGTCTCAGACTGAATTTGAACTCAGATCTTACATACTCCAGGTTCAGCATTCTAATCCTAGGTTACTTAAAGGCAGGGACAGTGTATGTGACTGTCTTTTGATCTCCATTGCTTAGCATAATGCCTGGCACACATTATTTACTAAATGGTTGTTTATTGACTGGAAAAGTTAAGAAACACAGAAGATGCAGAAGCAGATTGTAGCAGGCATGCTGGGCCAAAGAGCATATATCTTATGCTATTGGCAAAAGGAAGCCACTGATGGTTTTTGAGGAGGTGAGCAATATAGACCCTTGGATTAGGAAGATTATACTGGAAACTTTTTCAAAGAAAGACTGGTGAGGGAGATTAGTTAAGTAATTGTTAACAGTCCAGATGATAAGTTCCTGAATTCTGGAGTATAAATGTAGAGAAGGACAGGAATGGAGGGGATGTTTTTAATTTGGAAATTGATTGGATAGAGGAGAGAGAAGAGAGAAAAAGAAGTATCCAAGATGGTACCAGATTTACAGCCTGAGGGACCAGGAAGATGATGAGACCATCTGAAAACAGGGGTCTGACTCCCCCATGACTCTCGACAAGGGAGTTTCTGAATTCAAGATTTTTAGAAACAATAAACCTTATGTATGATAAATTAGTATGAATGAGAAGTCTAAAATCCTAACATTTAAATGGAAACCAAATTTTAAAAATTACTTTCAAACACCAAGCATTGCTGACAATCTTGTTTTTCCTTTCCTTTAAACATTGGAGAGTCTTTAAAGCATTTTAACAAACAGATAAGTCATTTAAAATTATCCTAGAATTTTGTGAACTGAAATCCTGACACCAATGGCCTACAAAATTGAGTAGGCTAATACGGCCTTTTTGTTTTTCAACCATACCCATTTCCTTAGAAAACTTAGTGGTTTCCTTATTCATTTTTTCATCCTCATTTAATAATGATACAAAGCTCTTTATAGCCATACTATTCCAAGTTCTTAAGGATAGGAACAGTAATAAAAATCAGGTAATGCTGGAAACAGAAGGTATACAGATCTACTTATCAAAACATATTATTTCTGTACAATAAGTTCTGCCATCCCTGATTCATATCTCTATAGCAAGCCCTTCGAGGGCTACAAGCTCTGTCCTATCCCATTCAGACCCCAAACTCTGAAGAATTTTTTAAAAAGCAGGACAGTGATTAATACTATCATTAAGATTTTAAAAGGTGGCAATAATATTCAGCATCCTCCCATCTAAGTAAACAAAATATTTGCAAGGTAGTTTATTAACATTTTAAAGCCTCCTAAACCTTTCCTCCTCTTCCTCCTGTTCTCCCCCATTCTTCTGAGTGTCTGCTTCTCTCTGAGATTTCTAGTTGGCTCTGCTGAGAAACCCCTGGGCCTGAAGTCTCAGGAGGCATGAGTTCAAATTCCACCTCAGACATTTGCTAGCTATTTGATTTTGGTCAAGTCACTTAACTTCAGTTTTCTCAACTGTAGAATGGGGATGATATTAGCCCCTGTTTCCCAGGGTTGTTGCCATCATGTAAGATAACATCTGTAAAGCACTTACGGGATCTAAAAATCCTCATTCCCTTCCCCTTCTCTATGACTATCTCTTTTTTCCTCATCTCTTTCTCTTTCATCTGTACCTTTCTCTTTTCATCTTCATCTCTATTTCTTAGCAATCCATGATACTAAATTTTAAAATATTTCCAATATTCATACTGCATAAAATGTTGCTTCCTGTTGTATGCTGAAAAGTTCCCTGAATATGTTCCCAGTTAAAATTGGGCAAGCTCACCTTATCATTTCTCTTCTTCCCTTTTCTCCTCTGCCCAGGAGAGGATAGAAAGAAGGGCTAAAAAGTAAAAACAAAACAAAACAAAACAAAACTCTTATCTATGTTTGATTTTTCCTATTTAATGTGAGCCCAAGGCCCCTGGAGGAAGAAAACATTTCTCATTCATAGTTCTTCAGAGAGGAGAATACAGGCTCCATCCCATTATGGATCCTGTGACTTCTGGCCTTTCTTACCCCAGGGGTTCTTAACTTTTTTATGTGTCCTGAACAATTCTGAGAGACTGGTGAAGTCATGTACCTCTTTTCTCAGAATAATATTTTTAAATGCATAACACAGAATTACAAATGAAACCAACTATACTGAAAGTAATTTTTTTCTTTTTACTTTTTAAAAATATTAAATATTTAATAAAAATTTTTTTTATAAGTTAAGTTCATGGATCCCACGGATCCCTCGCTACCCAGTGTCTTCCCTGACTGGCCCCTCTGTCCCTCCTTCTCAGGCCCACAGTCCTTTTGTTACTATGAAAGTCAACAACAATAAATGGCCACTGGATGTTCTCTCTCTCCTTCATGACAAGGTCTTGGAAATCTTCTTAAGCTAACGTCACAATAAAGTGGTGGGGGGGGGGAGGTAAGGAGCTATTTTCAGCATCCTTCAATACCAGTCCATGTTCAGTCATACCTAGATCTGTCCTACTGATAAATACAGGTTTATCTTTCGGGGCAATGGTTGCCTACAGGGAGAAGAACCCTGGAATTGGAGTCAGAAAACTGGTTCCAAACTGAGGCTCTTCTGTTTATCAGCAGTGGAAAAGTCCTAAATTTTGGAGGCTACAATGGAAAGAGCCTTTGTCCTGGAATTGGAGGATCTGGGTTCAAATTCCTACTCTGACACTTACAGCCTTATGGGACTGATGTCAGGCTGTTGCCTGCATGTTTACTTCTGGAGTTGTTTCTAGCCAGAGATCTACGAACTCTCTAGATTTCAGCTTTGTCTTTTGTATTTACCCTATCTCACTTTCAGAACTGTTGTGAAGAAAGGTGCTTGGAAACCTTCAAACGCTATTTAAATATGAGATATTATTATTTTCCTACGTTAAAGTTACATGAATCACATTCACCTTGTAGAGTCAGTCACTAGTCATATACCATACTTTCAACTCCTACAATGATTTTCTTTTTCAGTGGACAGGGGTTGGTTATCTGTATTAGATGAATAAACATTGGGTATTCTAAAAGGCATATCATGTAGAAATGAATTTTTTTTACTCAATTCAGATAATGTATTTACCTAAAGTAGGTGTTTTTCTTACCTTGTTTCTTACTTTTTTTAATTGAACTTTCCTTTAGCTGCTTCCCCAGGAGGTATGTTACAACTGAGGAGGAAGCCAGCCTGTATGACAGAAGGATCATTTCCACAATATTTCATTTATACACAGATCTAATTACATTTTAAGGAGAAATCTTGCTCAAAAGCAAATAGACACATAAATCTTAGTATATAAAGATTACATTTAGATCTCAAAGCTCCAGCCAATAGTAACAGCTCACTTTATGACCTGACCCATAAGCCAGTCTGTTGTATCTTAATATTGGTACATCAGTTAAAGAATCTAAGGCTATTTAACTCAGAAGAGAAAATGTAGTGAGGACGGAGTAACTTTTTTTTCTTAAATCTATTTGACTGGCTGTCAGGTTAGGTGGTAGTGGACTTGTCCTTGGCCTCAGAACACTAACCCAGGAACAATGATTAGAAATTGTAGAGGCAGATTTATACTTAATGTATCCATCAGAAATGCCCAGAAGTAGAATCCAACATTCCTTTTTAACTTGGTTATCCCAAGAGACTTCTGAGGTCTCTTCTGACTGAGATTCCATGGAAGAAACTACTTCTAGTTTCTTCTCTATGCTTGGTCAGTACATAGGCTTGAAACTGTTACATAAACCCTCTGAACTTCACAGTATCATTCATGAATGTCACTGCACTTAGGCAGAATTATAAACCAGTATCAAGAGAATTAATGGTTCCTGGGACACTTTCCCCCTTTTGGCTTCTTCCCTCCACCCCTTAAAATCAACAAACGTATTAATTATACTGATGCTCTGAATAGGAAGTAACCACAAGATGGTTTCAGGCTTGCTCTGAGGTTGCTAGTTTAATTTTAAAATTAAACATTCGCACTCTTAAGTTCAAATGAAAGTTGCTGCTGAGGGTTGAACAAAAACACATTTATCTGGGAAAAAAGAGTGAGTAAAACAACAAATGCAGGATGAAAAGGAGACCAACTATCCTGTAGGCACTTGTGCAGTGTGGGGAGGAAGCCCATGAATGAGTCCAAAAAAGTTACTGTCACCAGGTAAACTTAAGGTCAAAAGAATTGACTCAACAGCCTAAGGAGACTCAGAAAGAATGTGATTTATTCTCCATAGCACCACTAAGGAATGTTTCTTCTAATATGAAGCATGTGAGTCATCTCTTTATATGAAGAATATGCCTTCACCTATCCATGGGTTCCGTAACAATTTGCATTGGTTACATTCCAAAGAACAGATAGGTATAAAATTAAATTTGAGGAATTCTCTTTAAGACATGGATGTTCATAGCAAGCCTCTGTACCTTATTCTAAATTTTATGAAATATTGATCCAGTTTGTTATTGGAGTTTTTCTGGCTTAAAATAGCATAAATGAAAATTTTCTACATCAAAATAACATCCATAAACAATTAAACTTCATATTCTACCCCACTTGTTTTAGAGACAAATACTCCAAATCAACAAAAACTCTACTCTGCTATCAGTAAGAGAGAGCACACTCTGAAAACTGGTGGGAGTCTTTAAGAACAGAGTACCCTAGATACTGTCAAACACAAATCACTATATTGGTTGTGTGTATTTTTTTTTGCGTGTATCACAAGGGAAACTTTAGTGTTTGAGGGGTGATTACTTGGGGGCAGAATAAATTAAAGTGTATGAATGGAAGGGAATGTTATTATGTTGTAAAAATTACAAATGGCACAGTTTCAGAGAAATCAGAGGAGATTTGTATGAAGTGATGCAGAGTGAAGCCAGCAGAATCAGAGAGATAATTTATACAATAGTAACATTGCTGTAAAAACAACGAAGTTCCACAGAACTTCCACTTCAGTGCAGTGACCAAACACTATTCTAGAGAACCAGTGAAGAAGTATCACAGAGAACCATCTCCTGACAGAGATCATGACTCATGTTGCAGAATGAGACATACAATGTTGGACATGGCCAATGTGGGAATCAGTGCCGCTTGACTAAACATTTGTGTTTTTTTTTTCTCTTTTTCAGTTGGAAGAGGAAGGTGGGAAAAAATAGGAAAAAATGCTTATTAATTAAAAAGTAAACTTCATTAAGGAAATGACTGTGATACAACACCAAAATTATTGGCAAAATTTACTTTAAAATAAAATTGATAACCTTCCAAGCATAGAATGCCTGCCTAAAATAGAAGGGACATTAGAGAGCCCCTTATCTAATCCTTGTATTTCACAGACCAGGGAACTAAGATTCAAAAGAGGGAAAAGATTTGTTCAAGGTCAAAGAGCAAATAATGCTTGTCATTCACTAACTACTAGTCACTATGGCTCTTTGACCACAACACACTGTTTCTGTATACACACAAATGTTCACACAACTTTATCCTCTACTATTTTATCTAAATAATCTTCTGAATTTTGGTAAATACAATAATCCTTCAACAACAATAGTCCCTGAGCCTCTCTTCTAGCAGCATTCCTACTGTGGATGACAGCAGTTCCATAAAATACTTCACTTGACAATTTCTATCTATTTGCAGTCACCAAATAACAATTTCATTTTTCTAGCTATCTTAGTAATCAAATGCTTAGAAAGAGATAAAAGCTTACATTAACCATTTGGACTCATGATTGGTATTGAGGAGCAACGTAGATTTAAGTTCTGGAAAAGCAGGAGACTTTGAGCCCACTGCTCCCACAAACAACCTTGCCAGGAACCAAAGATGGCCCCTTCTCCTTTATGGGAAACCAAGAGCCACAGGTGCTAATTAGGTTGCAGCTACATTACTCTAAATCAACAAAATAAAAACTAATGAAAAACAGTCTATTTGGTCATGCTACACTATCATACCCCACTGACACCAAGATGACAGAACAGAAAAAGTAAGAAAAAATAGTCCCCTCAAGAATCATTACTTACTGTCCATCCTTACCAGCAGATGAAGTAGATTACATCATTCGTCAAGTAGGCTAAACTCAGGCTTGACTGTGGCAAAACTCACTCCTTCAGACAAATTACCTGCCCTAAGCCTGCAGGGGTAGCACTCCATGCTTCTGTGAATAAGTTTCTTTGCAAAGCAGGAATGATAATCTTCAACTTCCTCCTCTTTGGGAGCATCATGAGAAATGACTAGGTCAGGATTGTGAATTTTTAGGGAATTACTATACAGGGTGCTAACAATAATAAAAAATAATGATGCTAGCTACAAAATGACAGGAATTACAGACTTGTGACAAACACTGTGGGAAAGAGTGAGCAGGCTAGGAAATATCTCAATAGATAACAACATAAATGAAGAAGCCCTCAGGAATTAATAAATAGAGAAACTCCAGTAAAACCCAACTCTCATTGACTTTTTCTTCCTCGTCCCTTCATCCCCTTGAGAGGAAAAAAATAAAAGCAAACACTGAGAGGTGTTGGAGAAGGGGATTGTACCAAGTTGTTTTCACCATTTTTGTCATAAGGAAACACCAGAGAGACCAAGCCCTAACCACTGAAATCTATAATAGGCGGCTGAGCTCTGTAGTGATTATTCCAACCAGCACAGGAAATGTCTTTCAGCACTTTAACAGTGGGGACAGTGAGATTTCTGTTTATCTAGTAGGCGGTATTCTAAGAAATTCAGAAGAGAGACTTTAAAAAAAATTAAAATGATTAAGCTCAAACAATTTTTTGTGTATTTAAATGTTTTTTTACATGTCTTAAATAAACAGAAACTTATTGAAAGAAAAGTCAGAGAAAAAAAACCAGGGATGGAGAAGTGGAATTGCCTCAGAGACATTTATAAATATTACCCTGTAGATATTAATGCAGAAATATGTGGGAGGAATTCATCTGCCCATGCCTCCATTTGCCCATTGATACTTACCTTGTTTTCCAGTTCCTCCAAAGCCCTTGCCTCGTTTCTCTGCAGAAGATCCACCACCAGATTGGATCTCCTTACCCCTCTACAGCTGGCTAGTCATTTTTTTTATTAGTTGCCTCTTACAGGTCCAGGTGCACCGTGGAGGATTGGTTACTACAAGACAACTGGCGTCAAAAGCTGTAATTATTGAATGACTCCAGTCCGGAAGCATTTTACACGGAGAGTTGGCTGTAGATGCAAAGGAGCTAAGAACACCACACACAGTAATGCATAAATCTAGTCTTGCCAAATGAATGGTCATGGCTCTCATACTATGAAAACAGAATAAGATCAATCAATTAGCAAGCATTTATTAAATGTGTACTAGGTACCAGGCACTACATTTTAGGAAAGACAGAGCCACACAAATGTAAACAAAGGAGGAGGGTGAAAGGAACTAAGGCTGCTTGATTTGGAGAAGACAAGACTTTAGGGAGAAATGTCTTTCAATATTTGAAAGGTTACCATGTCAAAGAGGGAAAAGAATTGTTCTGCTTGGTCTTGGAGGGAAGAACTGAGTAGCAATAGATGGACTTAATGAAAGGAAAATTTTCTAACAATTAGAGATAACCAGAAGTAGAATGAATTGGGAAGGGGAAAGGAATAAGCATTTCTATAGTGGCTACTATGTGCCCCACACTGTGCTAGGTGTTCTATACTATCTTATTCGATCCTTATAACAGCCCTGTGAGGTAGGGTATTGTTGTCCTCACTGTTCAATTGAGGAAACTGAAAAAAAAGTTAAATGACTTGCTTTGGGTCACAAAACTAGCATCTGAGGTCAAATTTGAATTCAGATCTTTCTGACTCCAAGCCCAGTGCTTTATCCACCGATGCACTTGTCTCAATACCTTAGGAGATAGTGGGTAGCCCCTCACTGGAATCTATCCAGCAGAGAGGCTGGATCTCTACTTCTTGGGGATGCCATGGACATTCTTACTTAGGAATGGATTGGACAGGTTGGCCTTTGAGCTTCCTCACAGTTTTTAGATTGTGTGATGCTAGATTTAAATCCCAATTCATCTATTTCCTACTGGTATGACCATGGACCAGAGACTTAACATCTCTGGATCTCATTTATTTTACCTGGAAAATGAAGGGGTAAGACTCTAACCTCTAAGCTTCTTTTTTGCTCTAAATCCAACAAATAATAACCACTTTACTCACATTGCAAATTCTCACACAATGAGATTTATGCAGAGTACTAAGACAAAAATGTTTGCTTCTCCAAGTTGGTGGGCAAGCAATTCTAGAAATTTAACATGAATTAATATAAAAAGAGTTTATTCTTAAACACTATGCTTTCCAATGAAAAGTTTTATAGTCTTTTTCTGATCATAAGTTTCCCTTCGAATTAACCTTTTTTGGAAGAGGAATAAAGTATCTTCCCCCTTAATTTTTAAAATTCATTAGTTCCACGGCAAATGTATGAAATTTAAATACAATAACACTTATATAAGGAAATGAGGTAACATGACAGAAGAAAGTGCACCAAGTGGACAATTAAAGAAACCTGAGTTCTAGTCACAGCACTGCCATGCAGGCTTCAGTCACATGAACCAGGTGGAGTAGATCATCTTGACGGTCTCTTCCCACTCCTAAATTAAAGAAGTTAACTTTGCCAACTTATAGAGCTTCCTGTTACAAAAATCTTAATTTATACTACAGATTTCTCTTCTAAGAATGCCAGCTCTCTGCTAAAATTCAGTTAAGCATTATCAAGCACCTACTATGTGCACTGAGGTCAGTTCTGGGGATACATGCTCTCAAGAAGACTTCATTCTACTGGGATGATTCAACATGAATATGAATAAGTGTGGTACAAAGACTACAAAGTATGGTACAAGAGGAAGGGGCACTAATGGATAGGGGCAACTGATTAATTGACATACATTTATGGAGTGCCTTCTTTACACTAGACACTGGGGATACAAATGCAGAATTGAGGCCAACCTTGCCCTTACATTCCACCATGGGCATACAATGAGTATCAAGGGACTGGTGACCAGGGAAGGGAATTAGGGTCTACACATTCACAGGGATTGTGAATGGAGCCAAAGGGTAAAAGTTTGTCACACCATATCCAGTAGCTACTGCCTGGAGTCAGGAAGTCTCATCTTCCTGAGTTCAAATCTGGTCTAAAACACTTACTAGTCATGTGACCTTGGGCAGGTCACTTAACCCTGTTTGCCTTGATGTTCTTCATCTCTAAAATGGGCTAGAGAAGGTAATAGCAATCCAGTATATCTTTCAAGAAAACCCTAAAGGGGCATGAAGAGTCAGACATGATTGAAAAATGACTGAACAATAAATCCAGATGCCATGGAAATACTGATTCCCCAAATAAGAGATGAAAATCAAGATTAAAGCAAGGAAACTGTGCTTCATAAAATGGAGTACCAAACCCATCTACAATGTGAAGCTTCTAAGAGAGGAGCATATCAAATAAAAATATAAATGTACGTAGGAGTCATGTTGCAGAGGCTTAAATGACAGGCTATGGAGTTGAAATTTTTTTTATCTCACAGCTGATGAGGAGTTCCTGAAGATTCTTGGCCTTGAAAGTGGCATGGTTATACATGTGCTTCAGGAAGATGATTTTGGTAGGATAGAATAAAGGACACTGAATATAAGGAGAACCATTAAGAAACTACTGTAGTCACCAAAATAATTCCAATCAATGATTCTGTGATCCTACGGGATAACAGCTTGTACTAGTGTGTTAGCCCCATAACTAGAAAGAAGGAAACACTGTGGACATAGAATCTACAAGGCTTAATCAACAATTAGATATTGGTAGAAGAGGGGTAGGAAGAGAAAGGAAAGAATCAAGAATGACGGAGGTTGGTATGGCTAGGTGGTGCAGTGAATTGAGCACCACCCCTGGAGTCAGGAGGACATGAGTTCAAATCTGGCCTCAGACACTTAACACTTATTATCCTTGTGACTTTGGGCAAGTCACTTAACCCCAACTGTCCTGCATTCCCCCCTCCAAAGAGCCAAAAAAAAAGGGAGAGAATGACTGAAGTTATGGAGCTGGATGACCAGAAGCATGACAGAACTATCAAAATTAGAGAAGTTTGTAAAAGAAGTAGATTTAGAGGAGCAGCTAATAATAAATTCTGTTTTAAACACATTGAGTCTGAGATTCCAACTTGAATCAAGCATGCAGATGATAATGATTATTAGAGTTTAGGGGAAAGAGTCGGGTTGAATATGTAGTTCCAAGTAAATGTGTTATTTAAATAACCCATGGGAACTGATATGGTTAAAAAGGAGAAATGTGGAAAAAGAGAAAAGAAAATCCTGCAGAGCAGGACTTTGGAGAACAGAGCAAAATACTTTAAAAATATATTTTTAAACAGAAAAATCTAATGATGTTTTAAAGTCCCCTGCCAAAAAAATGGCAATTCTAAGTGAACAAATACTTTCTGGGAAAGACTATCCTAGGTCTGTGAGAACAGGACACAGGTGACAGATAAAATACTGGAGCTAAGAAACTAAAAACAGACAATTAAAAAGTCTAGGCTGTCCTTTATCACCACTTATGTATATCACATTTAAAGGGAGCTCTTCGTAAATTTGGAATAGTTCTTTACTCAGTTCTCACATCCTAGCGGATAGACCACTGGATGGGGAATCAGGGAGACCCAGAGTCAATCCCTGCCTCACAGAGTCAGCTGTGGATGGGACTGGGCAAGTCACAACCTGATGAACTTCAGTTTGGTGAAAATAATGGCACCTGCCTTACAGTAGTGGGAATCAAATGAGATAATTTATGGGAAGTGCTGTGCAAACCTTAAATCACTACATAAATGCTAGTTATTACTAGTTATATGACCCTGAACAAGACAGTTAGTGCTATAAGTGGTGCCACAGTGCACAGAGAGTCAGGCCTGGAGTCAGGAAAGCCTGGATTCAAATCCAGGCTCAGAGACTTACTAGCTGTGTGACCTTGGGCAAGTCATCTTACCTTTGTTGGCTTCTGTTTGCTCATCTGTAAAATGGGGATGATAACAGCACCTACCTCTAACGGCTGTTGTGGGGATCAAATGAGATAATTATGAAGTGCTTATTACAGCACCTGGAACATAGTAGGTGTTACATAAATGTTAGTGATGATGATGATGATGATGATGATGATATGAAAACACTATTTTCTATGGGTCTTCCATTTGTAACAGGGATACAGGATGCCCTATTTTTATACCTTTTACTTTGTTGTTCTGTGCTTTAAAATATACAAGATTTATCAGCGTAAGTACTGTCTCCAATAATTCAGATTTCAACCAGTCCAGGCCTTCCTCTTCTCATCCTGTCCATTATTTCTGGCCTTTATATAAATATAAGGGGCAGTACAGCACAGCCAATGGAGCGTCATTAAGTCAGTAATAACCTACTATGTACAAGGAACTCTGCAAAGAGCTGGCAATACAAAGAAAGACCGAAGACAGCGCCTGCTGTCCAGGAGCTCACAGACTGACTGAGGACACAACGTGCAAAAAAGACACATACAGGAGAAATTAGAAATACTCAACAGAGGGAAGATACTGATGTTAAAAGGCTCCCTGGAACGTAGGGTTTTAGCTAAGACTTGGAGGAAACCAGGGAAACTGGGAAGCAGAGAGAGTTCTAGGTACAGGGGACAGCAAGGGAAAAATTTGTAGTTTAAAGATGATGTTTTTAGCTCCATTTCACTGGACAGCAGAATATGTGGGAGGGGTGGAAGAAAAGAATAAAAAGACTGGAAAGGTAGGAAAGGGCCGGATTACAAAGAACTTTAAAAGTAAGAAGATTTTATATTTTATTCTGGCAGCAACAGTGACTATTTGAATTGACTATTTAGGTGTGTGCATGTATGTTTGTGTGTGTCTGTGTGGGTATGTGAGTGTGTGTGTGTATAGGCAGGTATGTGGGTGTGTGTGTTAGGGGGGCTGCATGACCTCGGGGATGACCTGGTCAAACTTGTCCTTTGGATGATCAATTTGACAGCCTAGTGAAGGATGGAGGCATGGAGATCAACCAACAGACTAGAGCAATGATTCAGGCTTGAGATAATGATGACCTTCAGCAGAGCAGTGGAGTATGAGAGGAAAGAAAGGGGTGTATATGAGAGATGGTGCCAATGAACTGAAAACAGGACCTGGCAACAGGCTGGATACGGGGGGGGGGGGTGAAAGAGAGAGTGACGACTCCAGGATGAAATCTCTGTTGTGAGTCTGTATGTGATTTGGACGATGGATAGTGGTGTATATACTCAACAGCAATGAAGAAGTGAAGACAAGGGGAAGGTTTGGGAGGAAAGATCATTTTAGTCATAAGATACCTACCTGATATCCAGTTGGCAACATCCAATAGGCAGTTAGAAGTTTGAGAGCTGAAGTCAGGAATTCTCTATGCCACTGAAGAACATCTATCCCTATGGAACAGCTCATTTAATGTCAACACTCCAGGGAGAGTTGAACAAAGTTACTGTAACCTTTGATCAAATGATGTAATGTATGCAAATCTCAAAGTGTTATGTGTGTGAGCAATGAGGATGAGGATGAGGATGATGATCTCAACAAATTAGATGAATTTGGGAGCAGTTGTTTAGTTTACAAAAATATTATCTACAATACAAAGGATTCATCTCTGGGTTTCTTTAAAGAGAGTGCTCTTCTAAGTGGTCTTTATGTAGTTGCTTACCAATTAAGCCACTGCTTGACCTCAAAAGCTTGGCCTAGAGAAACTCAAAGCTCAAGTAGGAGTGACTGCCAACTGAAGATGAATCAGAAATGATGAAAAAGCCTTGCTTAAATGATGATGTAAGCCTATTTGAAGATATGATTCGATGACAAAGCTCCCTTACATGCTCCTCAAGCCAGGTACCAATTGTAGAAATGGAGGAACCCTATATTTAACTTCCTGCTTCAGCTCCAGCCTATGAGCCATCTAATTTGCACCATACCACTGTCTTCATAAAAGTATAAAGGTACCACTAAACGTTCAAAGAGGTGTAGGGAATCCCATTAAAGCCGTCCTCATTATAAATAGCTATATCCCATAGCGTGTCGGTCTTTTAATTCTGCTGTGTAAACCAGGGTCCAAATTCCCATTCGTAAAATTGTCTTTGATGTGGGGAAACAGCTCAGAAATGGATTGATGACTGTGAATGTTTCCTGTCAATCTTAGGATTCTGGCAGAGGTAAACATATACGTTCTCTGGCTCCCCCCTGGGGCTAATACACTCATAAAAAGCAGTTTATAAGCATAAAGCATTGTTATCTGAAGATCTCTAGGTGGATGCAAACATTAACTTCTCAGCCTTCACCATAGGGACAATCTGGAGATCCAGACCATTATATCATCCCTTAAGAGGCAGCTTGGGCTGAATACAGTTGTGGAATGAAATGAACAGCCCAGTACAGGTAGACACAGTAGAAACTAAATTGGGACCACCCTTTCAGTTTACAGATGAGGAGATTAGGATCCCAGGAAGAAGTTTAACACACCCAGGATACCACAGCAGTCTGACTTAGCTGATTCTAAGCCTGAGATTCCTGTCAAATAACCTCAAATTTTCAGTTTAGCAGATGATTCTTAAAACAGGCAATGAAATGGAGGGGTCGCAAGCGAAGAAAGGCATAGGGGCAGCTAGGTGGAGGGATGGATTGAGAGCTCAGCCAGCGGTCAAGAAGACCTGAGTTCAAATATGGCCTTAGGTACTTACAAGCTGTGAGACCCAGGGAAAGTCACTTAACCTCTGTTTACATCAGTTTCCTCAACTGTGAAATGGGTATAATAATTGCACCTACTTTCCTGGATGAAGAGATGTTTGTAAAGCACTTAACACAGAACTTGGTACATAGTAAGTGAAATATAAATGCTAGTGATGATGATGGTGATGATGATGATGATGATGATGGTGATGATGGTGGTGGTGATGATGATGAAGACGGTGATGATATAGTTTATTCTGGTGGGGAGAGAGAAGAGGCAAAGAGAAAGAGGAAGAACATGGGGAAAAGGAGGAAGGGTACTTCAGAATAGTCTGCACTGGCAGGTGTTTGCTGTGAATTTTAATTTTTAGTGTATTTCTGTTCTCATTAAGTAGTGCAAAGGAATCAGGAAAAAGAACTATGAGACTGGGTGAATTGCTGAACGCAAATTTGAAACAAGGAATTTTTCCAATATTTTATGTCAGTAAGTACCTCTAGGGCAGCTAGATGGCACAGTGGATAGAGTGCCAGGCCTGGAGTCAGAAAGACTCATCTTCCTAAGTTCAAATCTGGACTCAGACACTTACTAACTGGGTGACCCTGGGAAGTCACTTAACCCTGTTTGACTCAGTTTCCTCATCTTTAAAATGATCTGGAGAAGGAAATGGCAAACTACTCCAGTATTCTTACCAAGAAAACACCAAATAGGATCACAGAGAGTTGGACAGAACTGAAAAAATTCAACAACAATAAAAGTACCTCTTAAAAAAAAGAGCAGTTGGAAGCAACCTGAGAAGCCAGTTTTGAAGATGAAGAACTTGGGGCCGAGAATAAGGTCAAATGACCTTCCCAGGATGCCACAGGTAGTAGAGGCAGAACAAGGATTCAATTCTGCCTCCTCTGCTTCAGGCCCTATGTTCTCTCCATGCTCTCTCACTGTGACTTCTAATTATCGGGCCAACCTCAGTTCCAGTAATGTGCTACTGGATGTGTCTGTAGGGGAGTGTGATTTCACTAATAGACATTGTGCCTGGATAGCTTTCTCAGCAGTTGTTTAAGCTTCAAACTTCATTCTTGCCCCAGTTTTTAGCCCTCTTCTGCCTGGTTTTGGTATTAATACTTAAATTCAAAAACCAGTCAACAACTACATGAAAATATTCTAAGTCATTAATAATCAGAGAAATGAAATAGTAAGGCTTCATCTATCTCACAACTCATAAGAGGGACAAAGATTTTTTTTTAAAGGGGAAAATTAAGTTGTTGGAGAAGCTATGAGAAAACAAGCACACAAATTCACCACTGGTGGTAAGAGTAGTGAATTGGACCAATCACTCTGAAAAACAATTTGGAATGACCAATGAACACTGCTAAGCTATTTGTACCTTTTGATTTAGCAGTCCAATTACTGAGACTGAACCCAAGGGATTCAATGTCAGAAAGAAAGGTGCCATGTATAACAAAATATCCATAATAGCACAATCTGCAGTAGTGGTAGGAGGTAAGAGAGGTATGCTGAGGGAGCGCAGGGTCAGTAAATATCAATTTATGGGTTTGATTTTTTTTGGTTGTTGTTTTAAACTTTCTTTTGGATTCTGGGTTTCCTAGACCAGAGACACCTGAACTTGCTTTATCTTTGATGGTGCATAATTTCTGTTTTGTAAATGCCTGAATGATGGGAGATCAGAGAAAATCCATCATCTTGTTGATTTTGTGACTCAGAACATCCCCCAAAATAAGAATTCATAGAAACATGGGAAGACTTAGGTAACACAGCTTATTGTTGGCCACATAAACATTTTAAAGACAGGAATACCCCTGGGGCAAAAATAAAACAATGACTTTGTCCCTGGACTTGCTTTTGTCCCTTTTTCCTTCTTATTCATTTGCATAGGAGACAAAAAGAGTACTGGGTTTAAGAAAATAGGTGTTCTTGAAATCAGAAAGCCCTTAGTAGTTTGCCCAGAAATGCCCCAAACTGATGCCAATTGGATACAATTTAGCAAACTGAAATTAAGCAAAGAACCACAGGGAATTTCTAATTTTAAGTCAGAGTGACACCTCTCACTGACCAAGGCACAGACCTTGGTGACCAGGAATTTGAAGTTAAAAAAGTAAGACACTGGTTAAACACTGAAAATACTAGTTAGCTGAGATGACAAGGTCTGTATATACCTATTAGGGAAAGGAATTTCCTTCTGCAAAGAAAAGTCACAGATTTAAGAAACAAAATGGACCTTCTTACAAGAGAAAAGCTTTTAAGGATTTTACCTCTACTATGATCAGGATATATAAGACCTTTGATTATCTAAAAGAGCTCTGTTCTAAAATTAGCAGTGACAAAATCTATTCCTTCTATATGGAAAAGGTTGCATCTCAGCTGGGGGCTCTCTGAAAAGTGACAAACTGGAAGCAGAAATAAATTCTCCAATCTGAAGCCACCTGAGTCTACCAGCAAATAATGGCCAGCAGAGATGATATTGCATGCACATGTACTCAGCCGAGATTATATTTCAGCAATCTGCAGCAGAAACTGCATACTATGCAAGGCCAGGAAGGGCAGGTTCAAAAAGCAGAAGCACTAAAAAGTCCTCAGAAGATGTCAGTAGCCCTGCAGTGCTCTCAGCATGAATTCTTTCTCTCCATCTGTGTTTGACTGCATGTGTTCATTATATTGTCCATTCTCTCCACTAAGAGTAGGTGCATCGGTGGGATAGTACACCCCAGGTTTACGGTGAAAGATTTCTACTCTTCTTACTATGATATTTCATTAAATGCCTTTTCTTTGAATATTGTCTATCAAAAGTAAACACATTCATGGGAGCTCATGATCTATGATTTTGTGTGGATATGGTACTTTGAACTTTGAGTAGTCTAGTCCAGGGGTCTTATATGTGAAATGAAGGGGAGGAGCCCTCTAAACATGACATTTATATGAACATACACAGAAAAATGTAGGACTATGAGAACAATAGGTATGTCCATAGTATAAATAGAGACAATACAAAAAGACAACAGAATTCAGGTTAAATAAAATAGCAATGCTGGATCTAGATGTAAAAACATAGACCCTGCCCTTCTGTTAAGAAACAGTAAGCTGTACAAGCAGAAAATTATGAGTATTGTCCATCACTTAAAAACATGATTTTGTTTAACTTCTTATTAGAAGATCCTATCTATAGTGGCACATATGAGTTTTTGTTCTGTTTTGTTTTTAATAGGAAGTGATACTATGTCAAAAACAGAACCTTAATGAAATTTTTAAAGAAAACTTAAACTAAGGACACAGAGCTTCAGTTAACCTGTTGCACTGCTATCTCCCTGAATTAGTCTCATGCTTTGTTCACCAAATTAGCTCCTCCCCATTTGAAAAAATTAGGAAAAAAGATTTTTTTTTACCAAATATTATCTTTCCATGAGCAGCTTTAAAATACAAAATTAAACTGTCATGGTAAAATAGTTAATGAAAGATTAAAGAAAAAAGCTTATCATAAAGTTGACCATGTCAAAAAATCAAAATAAAAAATGAGTTCATAATTTATCAACAGGCAAGATGTGGAAATAAGTGACCTGGCCATGGAAAGTAGCTACTTCAAATTTACTGATTCAGCTACAATTTGGCATATTAATATCTCAAAATAACATGTTCAATCCATAATTCCCTCTTTGTAACATGTTGGAAAACATTCCATATACCTTTTATATTATTCCTATTGTCAATACAGAGATTTCTGAAGACTGAGTATATTGATGGAATATAGCTTTAAAAAAAATTTTAAACATTTTTATTTAAAGTTTTGTGTTCCAAATTCTACCTTTCTACCCCTCCCTAGAGATGAGAAGTAATCAGATTTGGGTTATACATGTGCAATTATGTAAAACATTTCCATATTAGTCATTTTGTACAAGAAGACTCAAATAAAAGAAAACATGACAGAGAAAGTGAAAAATAGCATGCCTCAAACTGCATTCAATCAATATCAATTCTTTCTCTGCAGATGGATAGTATGTTTCATCATTAGTCCTTTGGGATTGTCTCGGAGCATTGTATTTCTGAAAATAGTTGTCATTCACAGCTCTTGATACAATGTTGCTATTACTGTGTACGGTGTTCTGGTTCTGTTCACTTCACTATGCCTCAGTTCATGGAAGTCTTTCCTGTTTTTTCTGAAATCATCTTGTTTGTCATTTCTTACAGCACAATAGCATTCCATTACAATCATATGCCATGTTTCTTTAGCCATTCCCCAACTGATGGACATCCCTTTGATTCCCAGAAATGTAGCTTTTTAACAGTGATGTGTCTGTATCAGCTGCATCCCTACTCTGTGCTACCAAAGTTCAGTTTTATTTCCATACAAAAAAGGAAAAATTAAAGGAAATTCCACTGGGCTACAGTACATTGTGTCATACAATAGAATAAAAATGATTAGATATTCTCTTGGCACTTTCCATATCTATCATAATTTAAATCTGGCCACATCAGATAGGTTTGTTATAGTGACTGTTCTCTGTTTTTAAGTTCCCTGTTTGTCTGCCTAATATTTCATGCTGACTCCACCCCACACCTGCAGTTCTCTGTGTCATCAAGGAATTCACTTTGATCTGTTAGAATCGTACTTGTTAGGGCAAAATAATGAAAAGGACTATTATTTAAATGCAACTACACAAAGCCAAAGGTGGCATGAAAAACACATCATCCTGAAGGGTTCCTTCTTGTCTCCTCTGTCTGAGATCTCCCATGATCTGCCTGTATCACCGTAACCAAAACCTCCATATCCCATAGACTCAGCATCGTGCTTCGTCCTGCTTCACTCATTTTGGTGCAGTGGACAGAGCACCAGGTCTGGCGCCAGGAATTCCTGAATTCAAATCTGGCCTCAGATGTTTATCACCTCAGATGTGTGACCCTGGGAAAGTCACTTAACCTATTTTGCCTTAGTTTTCCCATCTATAAAGTGGTTGTTGTAGGGATCAAATGAGATCATTGTAAAAGCACTTAGCATAGTTCCTGGCACATAAGAAGCACTACATTATGTTATATTATGTTATGTTATGTTATCTTATGTTATATAATATAACATCATATTATGTTATGTTATATTATATTATGTTACATTATATTATGTTTGTTACATTATGTTACATTATTTACACTATGTTACACTATGTTATACTATGTTACATTGTTACATTACATTATATTATGTTATATTATGTTATATTATATCATATTATATTATATTATATTATATTATATTACATTACATCATTATATTACATTATACTATATTGCATTGC
>CM053594.1:270900681-270931348 GCA_028646575.1 Pseudocheirus occidentalis
ACATTATTTACACTATGTTACACTATGTTATACTATGTTACATTGTTACATTACATTATATTATGTTATATTATGTTATATTATATCATATTATATTATATTATATTATATTATATTACATTACATCATTATATTACATTATACTATATTGCATTGCACTGCATTACATTATATTATATTAGCTATTATTATTGTTGCTGTTGTTACATGCGCGCGCACACACACACACACACACACACACACACACACATATTGCTTGCATTTTTTTTTTTTGCCACGTCCATTCCTGCCAACCAATCTTTTGTAAAGCAAGGGAACAAACTGATTTCAGCAACAGCGCCTGGCACATAGTAAATTCTTAATAAGTATAAGTATTGATTTGTATTTCTAGCATATAGTATTATATACTATAAGTATATAATATACTTATAAGTACTGATAAGTATTGATTTGTTTTTCTAGAAAATCCCATTTGGCACTTACATTCTCAAAAATCCTTTTTGCTAGTAAAAATCTTATCTGTTCAGCACTCATACAGGACTTTGTTTTGTTCCTCTCTGGTGTAATGGAATGTCATGTGATAATTATACTTGCGCCTGGTTTCTTTTCTAGACTGGAAGTTTCCTTGGTTCCCACATATTGACAAGAAATCTAGAGGAAAGGCCTCAATATGCTGGGTGGCCCCCTTGTGGAAGATTCCCTGCAGTACATGAGCACATGGACAAGAGCCACCCAGGAAGAGAAGGCAGGGATGAGTTCTGAACTGTAAAATGGGAGGGAGTGTACACATAGATGAAATCACAGTATCGAAGCCTTTAAACTCCACGAGGGTGAGGTCTGAGGATTAGCTATACTTTCTATTCCTCTCAATATGTACTAAAGTACTCCTCACCCAATAAGCATTGATTGCTTACTAAATAAATGAAGGATTAAAAAAACAGAATCAAACTCCAAACGGAAACTTTCAGACACCTTGAAAATCAAACAGAATCTCCAGAAATTCTCCAAAGAGAGTTTTAGTTTTCATTTTCCCATGCGTTTGGGTGTTTGGCTGGGCTTAAAATTTTCATGACCCCAGTAAAGTTGGTGAGTATAAAAATCTGACATATTTCTTGCCTTTAGCACAAACCCTTGCTTTCTGCTCTTTACTTTTCTCCCTCAAATTCTCAGTGAATTCTTTCTTGCAAGGGAGAAGACTGAGCATTTCCAGGGTCCAGACAGGCTCCTCACTTTGGGAGTCTAGGAAGCAGACAATTGAGAAGTTTTCTGAATGGAGAGAGGGCAAGTATATGGTGCAAACAAATTAAGATCAAGAATAGGACAAACTTTGGTCAAGGAACCACAAGTCCAGAAGTTGGAGGTCATATCTGAAATCCCAAGTGCCAAGCGGGTCTTCTCAGAGCTAACCTTTTCAGTTTTCTCAGCCAGTCCTTATATTGTGATTTCTAGACCCTTTCTCATCCTGGTCATCTTCTTCTTAACATGTTTTAGCAGAAGATGACTTGGTTGTTTACCAATTACTACATCCTTCCATTTTTTCCCCCCCACTTTAAGCTTAGTGGGTAGGGAGCTGACTTTCAGGTCAGAAAGATAAAAATTCAAGTTCTGCCTTGGACACATACTGGGCTGTATGACCTTGAGAAAGCATCAACCTACATCAATTTTTTCTCACAATTTAAAAATCTAGTCTTTCACAGTTTAAAAGTTTTTTTTTAAAAACTAATATGCTGACACACCAACAAAGAAGGAAAACATTTTAAAATGTACTTTATGTCATAATAACAATGACAAAATAATTATAATCCCTTATATTTGTATTTTTGTTTTCAGTCACTTTCAGTAATGTCCAGCTCTTCACGACCTCATTTGAGGTGTTCTTGGCAAAGATACTGGAGTGACTTGCCATTTCGTTCTCCAATTCATTTTACAAATGAGGGAACTGAGGCAAACAGGGTTAAGTGATTTGATCAGTCACAGAATTAGCGAATGTCAGATTTGAATTCAGGAAGATGAGTCTTCCTGACTCTAGGGCCCAGTGCTCTATCCATTGTACCACCTAGCTATTCTTATGTTCACTTTATAATTTTCAAAATATTTTCCTATAGAGTATTTCATTTGATTTTGACCTGTGAGCTAGGCAGGGCAGGGATTAGCAATTCCCATTTCACTCACAAAGAAACTAAAAGTAAGTGATGTGCTCAGGATCATACAGCTAGTAAGAATAAAAGCAGAATTCAAACCCAAATCTTCCAGCTCCAGGTTCTGACCTTCAAATATAGCATGCTACCTCCTCCTCCTCTTCCCTCTCTTGTAAGCCACCACCATCCCATTAGAATATGAGATAGATAAGGATTCTTTACCTAAGGTCTGTGAACTTTTCATATTTTGATAACTGTATTTTATAGACTTTGTTTCTTTTATAATCCTAACGTATTTAATGCATTTAAAGACATTATTATGAGGAGGGTCCATCGGTTACTAGACTACCAAAGGGGTCCAGGGCACAAAACTTTGTAACCTTCCAGCCTTCCAGGAAAATTCTTTAAGATATAAATTTAAGAACAGGTATTGATTGGCCTTGACAGGAGTTCCCTATGCCAATAAAATAACAGGAGTAGTATCAAAAAATGCTACTATAAAGAGTTATTATGATTATTAAGTGGTTGTTTTGTTGTTGTTGTTTTTACCCCTTTGACACTTAACAAACGACTATTGACTTTTGGCTTAATTTCAGCCAATGATAAAGATTACAATAAAGATCTTAATAAAGAACCAATGTGACTCTTTCCCATAAGCCTTTAAAGTGAGCATGAGGATGTAATGCTACACAAATAAAACTCCACCATGAAATTACAAATGCTCTTTGGCAACACTCATGTTCTCATGTGAACAAATTTCCCCAAGGCAGGCAAAGGAGGAGACAGGTATTTTAAAATCAGCAAACAGGACAACTTTGTTTAAAAAATAAAATCTATCATCTTGGAGTAAAGGAGGGGGCAGAAAAGATAATTGTTAAGACTTTAGAGGGTCACAGAAAAGATTTCTTTGATCTTATACCCCTAGACTTCTGGTTAATTTCCACCAATATCTTTCAGTGGCCTCATTGCTAAGAAAAGCAAACTGACAGTTAAGAGAAAGCGGTACATGTTGCTCACTAATTAGTCCTCGATACACAACGCATACAAGCTGGTGTATTAGTGAGGAGCTTTGAAGAACAGGGCTAAATATAAGTCAGACTAGAGATAAGCCAGGAAAATTCCTTCACAGCATCCAACAGTCTTGTAAATAGAAGGCAAACAACAATAAATCCAGACAAGTAACAGGTACTTCCCGTCTTAAGAAAGTTCCTTACAAATGCCCACCATAGCTCGGGGTCCATCCCCAATTTGGATCAGGTAAAAGAATTCCTTTTCCTTCCTCCCTTTCCTCACCCCAACCTATTTCTTCCACACTAGAGCTCCTTCCTGGAGATTTCCCCTCCTTCCCCTCCTCTCCCGTCCCATCCCCTCTTCTCTCCCTGATTTCTTTCCTTCCCCATTCACATCATTCTTTCCCCCACTTTTCTTCCATTGCTATAGCCAATGCCTGTATCTAATGGTATACTTTCAAGTGCCCTAACCTGATGAACTCTCAACTCTTGCTTGCTTTGACCTCCAAAATCCAATTATTCCTCCTTAGCTTCCCAACCTCCAAGGTGATTCTAGATCTTTAGGCTGCCTTTAACCATAGAAAACTCCAGATCCCCCATCACTCTGCACCATTTTGATTGTTCTTACTTCTCTCTTCACCTCAGCATTCTGGAACTCCTCATTCCCTTCAAGGCTCAATTCAAAAGCCACCTCCAACAAGAGACTTTTCTAGATTCCACTAGTTTTCAGTGGCTCTCCACATTGGTCCCCTCCAACATCCCATACTGATTTCAAATACAGTTTGTATTTATTTATTTGTATTAACAGTATTCCCCCTTAAATAGAATATAAGCTATCTGAAGGCAGGAATTATTTTGTTTTAATTTCTGAATCCCTAGCATCTGTAAGAATGTCTGGAAAATACCAGACCCTTGTTTAATGTTTGTTGAATCAAAATGAATAGAATAACAATTTTTAATGGAACCCTAAAATCCACCTTTCACTTGCCGTGAACTGGCTCCCTAATCAAAAGGCCTGGTCCCACTGGAGCCCGCATTCCACTATGATTCATGGCCTTCCTTAAAGCTTCCCTTATAATATGCATGTTAGTTAAATATTTCATGCTCTGATGCTTTTCCTTAGCTATTTTTGTAAGGGCTTGTACTTTCTTTTGGGGGGAGGGGTGAGAAAATATCCTGTATACATCTTATCTGTACATAGTCGGTGGAATGTTACCACCCCCATTAGACTGTGAGCTTCTTGACAACAGGGACTGTTTTTGATCTTTCTTTGCATGACCAGTGCTTAGCACAGGGCCTGATACAGTTAGGGCATAATAAATATTAGCTGATAATCTGCTTTTAGTAAGACTGGAATTTCAGAATTCCTTTTATATGTACTTAGCCAATTTCCTATTTTCAATGACTGCTAAAATGGAGGGCTGGAGATAAAGAAGATGAGTGGGGATGCTGTTCTGATGAGCAGAGAATCTAACTTCCTATCCAGTAGACTTTGGGGCCGCCTAAAGCAGCAGTAACCTTTGGAGCAGCCAATGAGGTCTTGGTAAGGGAATCTGAAGAGGTGTGAATTCTGTTAAAATAGCAAGACAGTATCCCTGGCCAGGAGCTGCTGGAACACAACCAGTCTGGCCAAATGAAAACAAGATCTACAATTGCTAAGAGAGACATTATCAAAGAAGCCCTTTTTGCTATCTGACACAGTTGTCATGGGAAAGTGCACCAGATTCAGAGTCAGGAGACATCATTTCAATTACCAACTCTGCTATTTGCTACCTTGGTGATCTCAGGAAGGCCACTTAACCTTTGTGGGCCTTAATTTCTTCATCTGGAAAATGACTTAGTTAAAACAGATGGTCTCTAATCCTTTCAATTTTAAGTCCTATTAGGCAAATCCAATTTATTTAATGCATGCCACTTGGAATGAGTATTTGTCTTAAATGCTCTTAAATATTTTAGAAATATATATATATATCCTATTAATAATCATAATTAATATTTATATGGCACCTTAAAGTTCTATTACCCCCATTTGTAACTAATGAAACAGGCCCAGAGAAGTTAATTACTTGCCCTTGGTCACACAGATGAGCATTTTCCCATATCTCCTGTCATCCATTTTGGCAGTAAAATATCTTGGAAAACAGGAAATGCAATCAATAAATCGAAGTAGTCATCTTGAAATTTTAGTATAAGAGAATAGCATGTAAGAAAAATCTCCCTCTTGCTTCCACTTTAAAAATCAAGGTCATTTATTATTCATTGAAGATGCCATGTATTTGTAAAGATGAACAGATTCAATAATAACAATAGTGATTTTTACAATAATAATAGTTAACACTTAAATAATACTTACTATATACCAGGTACCTCGCTAAGCGCTGTACAAATATTATCCCCTTTGAGCTTCATAGTAACCTGGGAGATGGGTGCTATTATTATCATCCCCATATTACAATTTGGGAAATTGAGGCAAAGGGTAAATGACCTGCCCGGTGTCACACAGTTAAGAAGTGACTGGGCCTGGATTTGAATTCAGATCTTCCTGATTCTAACCATTGCACCACCTAGCATAGTTTTTTTTTCTTTTTGGAGGGCAATTGGGGTTAAATTACTTGCCCAAAGTCACACAGCTAATAAGTGTTAAGTGTCTAAGGCTGCATTTGAACTCGGGTCCTCCTGACTCCAGGGCCAGTGCTCTATTTACTGTGCCACGCAGCCGCCTTGATCACCTAACATTCTTGATCAAACAATTAATAAGTATTTGTTAAATACATATTCTGTACTGGACACTGTGCTAGAACAATTGCAAACCCTCCATTATGCCCAGCAACATGTGGTATGTGCTTGTTATGAAATACTAGTTTTCTGTTATGCAACCAGCATCCTAAAGCCATTTACAGAGACGCTTATCATTCCCATGAGGACTTGGTGTTTAAAACCAGCCTGTTCTTTGTAGTTTGTGAAGTTTCCAAAATGAACTTGGAAATCTTATGCCTCTTAGGATGGTAACTTGTCTCCGACAGTCGAGAGATATCTGGGGAAGTGGTTCCACAGTCTGTGTGAATGTCACCAACAGTTACATCTATTTATAAAACATTAAGCCAGCAAGCCAATGCCTGTTCTCCAGACACCCTCTTTAGAGCTAACGTCCGTGTTTGCTTGGTGTCAGGCCCAGCTTGTGGCTGTCTCATGAAGAACGCCGTCTGGTTCATACCTATCAATCACCAGAACAGTGAGAGTCCAAGAGAAGGTGAGATGAATGTTAAATCTGCATAGAACACTGAGGTTAGATTTCCTCAAGGGAAGCAGATAACAATGTGCATTAGTCTCACTTATTCCAGAATTGGAAGTTTTCAATTACAACAGCGTCCTTACCACATAGAGCCTCCAGGGAATAATCAGGAAGACAGTCGCCATGATGTCTTTTGGATGCCATAGGAAGAAACCTTAATTTACAAAGAAAACCAATGTTTTGCTCTATAGATGGGGGGTGATGATGTTTATATAACCTGCCTCAATGGTTTGGGAGGGAAATTATTTGTAAACTTCAAAATGTAATAGAAATGTGGATTGCTATTTACTAGTATTAGGAACTTAGGCACTGAGTTTAAAAACCACCAACAAAATGACATCACTTATGCGATTGATTCCATTGAATGATTTATTGGGGGCTGTCCAGTTCAGAGTTGAGAAGGGATGTTAAAAGAACACACCAAGTGAAAGGTCTGAGGGGGAGGAAGAGGATATTCTTAGAGGCAGACGTAAGGAGAATGAACATTTCGAGAAGGTCGCTTGGTCTCTCCAGAAGCATAGAGATGGCAGATGGAATGGTCAGTTTGGCTAGAACATAAATTATATGAAGGGAATATCTGAAAATGGAGGTTGCATCAAGAGAGTGAGGAGCTTTCCATTCTAGATGGAGGTATCTATACATACACACATATACATTCTATACTTAGGAATACATGCATGTATACGTGTGTATGTACACATTCTACCTTGTGGAATAGTGTGTACATACTCATAAATACACATATGGATGCATGTATGTATGTGAACATTTTATCTCACAATCAGTAGGGAGCCAGTGAAGATTTTTGAGCAAGAGAATAGCTCAGTGAGACTTGCGCCTTCTATAAATTATCTTGACAACTTTAGACTTGTGCTTTATGAAAATTATTTTGGCAACTTTGTGGCGCCAAAGAAAAGGGATGTTTAGGAGGCTGTCACAATAGTCCAGAAGAGAGGAGATGAGGACCTGAATTTAGACAATGGTTTTGTGGGGGGAGAGAAGGGAGCAGATATGAGAGATGCTGCATAGGCAGATGCGGCAAAAAGAACCTGTATTTTTAGATTCTTGTTATGTGTTGCTACTGTTTAATTGAGTCAGAATGATATTGTGCAGACCAGATGTTCAATTCCCATCTAACTGGCCTACACTAATGGGGACATAATCACATTTATGAAACTGCTATCCCTGAAACAGTCAAGTCATCAATTCTCCAAATCTTTATTAAGTTATCTGCTCTGTACAAAGAACACGAGCTATGATGTCCTAGAACTAAAATGTTAGTCTTCTTCATTTGTCAGCCATGCTGTTTTTCCCGATTTTAAGTCTAAGATGAACTTTCTGCTATGAATTCAAGCATGCTGTTGGCTCAAGGAATTTAATTTACTAAAGATATTTTTACAACAAAGCTAGCCTATGTATGAGTCAATTGCCTATTTTTTTTATTTCATTTAATAAAACCTGAGCCTCAGGTTCCTCATCAGTAAAATGAGAAACTGGACCAGATGAATTTTAAGTTTCTTTTTAGATCCAAAGCTATCTTATGAAAACTTTAATTTCATTGCTTATCCTTTTGCCCCCAAAACATGAAACTGTATGGTTAGGTGGGATTTCCGTTCCATCCTCAAACCACAAAGTGCAATAAAAACCTTAAAGTTCATACTGTCTAATTTTTTTAACCTAATCCTGGTAGAAACCAAGTCTGTCTGTCTGTCTTTCTGTCTATCCACACATATGCAACTTAGTTATATACACATAGATACATAAACAATACACATACATACACATGCATATGTGTGTATATATAGGCGTGTGTATGTATGTATGTATGTATGTATGTATGTTATGTCCAGCATCTAGGTTGGACTGAATTTGTTTTGATAAAAATGTTCATTTTGACATATACTTAACTTGAGCAAACAAAAGCTGGCACTGGAAGGGGTTAGCAACTGTGTAATATCTAGGGGTGGACTGAACAGTCACATCAAATCTAAAAAATGGATACAAAATTTGGGAGGGAAGAGTCACAAAAGTTAACACTAGAAAGTTAATGTACACACTAGAATATGCAGTGAAAAGGAAGGAGTTGTATTGGAGACACACACACACATACACACATATACATACACACATGTGATTAAAGATGGGCCTTATGGGCCTTCAGGACCATAACTTGGAACATGTATAGAATTGAATCTTTGTCTTGACATCTTCAGAGGAGATCTGTACTTTAGCTCCTCATACAACCAGAGGCTTCTGGCTGGTCCCCATGTGCCATTAGTCTTCCCTCAGTGAGTAGAGACCAACAAACAGCAAGAGTCACTCGCTCAGTAGACTTTAAAGGGAGAGACTTCTACTCTCAGTCAGCATCTTCCTCCCCAACCAAGTAGGCAGTAGCATGGGGCCGATAGTGAGTATTCTATCCCTTGCAGGTAGTATTGTCCTACAGCCATGACGGGAAGAGAGGACCAGGGATCTAGAAATGACACATGCCACTCAGTCCTTCTAGCTGTACTTTCTCCTCTGGGGCACTCAACATGGATAATCTCTCCTGGCTTTTCTCTTCTAGGAATCTCTGGAAAGCCAAGTTCAAAGAGAAAATACTGGTTTCTGGAGTCCTATGTCTCTAAGGCAATGCTCTCCGGGAAGCAAACCGGGAGTCAAGGCTTATATGCATTGGTCTAAGAAGACACAAAATGATAGATTCAGGGCTAGAGGGAACTTGGAGTCCACCTACAATAGTTCTCTCATTTTATAGATGAAGAGCTGAGACCCAGTGAAGTTCAATGTCTTTCCCAAGGTCACAGAGACAGTAAGTGCTAGAACTAGAGTTTGGGCTGATCCCTCTGTATCCAGCATGCCTCCCACCATACCATACAACCTCCCTATTAATGTGGAAATACTGGAATCTTCTTTATTTTCCCCTTACCTGAGAATGCATTTGCATAATATTTACAAATCTGATTTGTAAATTTTGAAAAAAGTCATACTGAAGCCTGTAGAAAGATACTAAAAGGACAGGAGGTCCTACCTCGGACCAGCGGTTCATTGCTCAGTAATTAAAAGATACATGTTTGTCATGCTGCAGTGTATTCATTTTTCACAAGATCAGCTTGACCCAAAGTATCCCCTTTGGTGGAAATCCAATAAGGCAGATTAGCTACACTCAAACCAAAGTTTACAAAGTTTCATTTTTATGCAAGCAAAAGGATAACAGTAGCTTAGATTTCTACAATATTCTATAATTATAAAGAACACTATAGATACACATCTGAATACATATTACATGCATGCATACATACATTTAGACAGTATGCATTGGATCTAGTTAGAGTACCTGGGTTCAAATCCCATGTCTGACAAATGACTCGTGTGTTGAAGGAAGAGAGAGATGGAAGGAAGGGAGGAAGGAAGGAAGAAGGAAGGGAGGAAGGAAGGAAGGAAGGAAGAAAGGAAAGAAAGGGATAAGGAAGGAAGGAAGGAAGGAACAAGAGAAGAGGAAGAGGAAGGAGAGAAGGAAGGGAGAGAGGGAGGAAACATTTATTTACTACCTACTATGTGCCAGGCACTGTGCTAAGCACTTTACAAATATTATCTCATGTGATCCTTATAACAACCCTGGGAGGTAGGTACTATTTCTGTCTCCACTTTAAAGTTGAGGAATCTGAGTCAGACAGAGATTAAGTGACTTGTCCAGAGGATACAGATAGCAAATGTCTGAGGTAGGATTTGAACTCAGGTTTTCCTAAGTCCAGGGCCAGCACTATATCCACCATACCACCTCTCTGCCTGATCTCATTGTCTCCTCACAATAACCCTGGGAGGTGGGTGCTATGATAATTCTCGTTTTACAGATGAGGAAACTGAGACCAAAACAGATTAAATGATTTGCCCAGAGTCACCCAGCTTGTAAATGTCTAGGCTGGATTCAAACTCAGCATTGTCTTTGAGTCTAACTCCAAGCCAACACTGTACCCATCTATGGTGATACTTAGCTGCCTAAGACATAACTTTCCTAGACCTCAGTTCCCCCATCTGAAGCACCTATAATCCTATCATCTCCTCACCACAGGCCTGTGAGGTAGGTTTAAATGACATTTGTATCCTTACTTTTCAGTTAAGGGAATAAGTGAATGAGGGAATAAGTGAAGTGTCTTTCCCAGAATCACCTAGAGAGGAAGTGGAAGTGCCTAGTATTGAACCCAGAGCTCCTAATCTCACTCTAGACTACCACATAGTGACACAAAACCTTCTGGTGTCATCAGGACTGATAGCAAGGAAAATATGTAATTCTCCTGCTTTATTTCTGAATTCCAAAACAGCCCTATGTAATTATCAGTGGTGCTAATGTGAAAAGGTATTTTATAATTGAGACTTGATGACTCTGTAAATTGCAATGTGGACATTAAATGAGTAATCCTAGATTAGAAGTCATGTCAGTTTCTGTTCCTGTCTAGATAAACAAGCATTCCATTTAGTCTGAAATATAAGACTATGATGCCCTGTGGGAGAATGACAAGACTGGAATTCTGTTTTCTAGGTCTGGTGGGAGGAACGTCCATGTGGGGACATTTTCCAACCTAAAGAACAATATAACCGTTCCCTCACGAAGCCAGCCAGTAGTGCATCTGCAAGTCATATAGACCATCTTACACTAATCCAAGCAAAAAAAAAAAAAAAAGAAAAGAAAAAAGAAAATTGTACAGTATTTTAAGACTACATGTTGTAAATTAAATGTTTTGATTAGCTTAATAACAGGAGCTGACCACAATTCCATATACTGAAGTATTCTTAGAATCTTCAGGACCATGGCTTTCAACAGAAGTACACAATGAGCCTCAAATACAAAAGATACCTGATACCTAGCTGGTTTCAAATATGTTATCTTTTCCCCCAAAATCTAGCTTTATAGCACCCTATAATTACTGCTGTCTTCAGTCAAGTCTAACTCTATATGTGTATGTGTATTACGTATTTTCTTTCAAAGAGATCTCATTTGAAGTATAAACCTATACTTGGATCAACAGAATATTTTGGCAACTTAAAAACGTATATCTTTTGTTTTAAATACCACTTTTATTTCTAAATATTTTCCTAGCCATCCCATCACCAGAGGTACAAACCTTATAGCAAAGAACAAAAGAAAGGAGTCAGGAAAGCAGTTGAGTTAAATTAATATGCCTAACAACAGAGATTGGATATATATATATACACACACACATACATATATGTATAGTTTTACACCTATAGTGTATATATAAATCAATATATAATGTTTTACACCTATAGTCCCCTACCTCACCAAAGATGGAAAGTAGTTTTGCTGTCAGTGCTTTAATATAATTTGTAAAATTCCAAAAACTTGAAATATTAACATCCGAATATGACTGATATCTCTTCTCTGGTTAATATTGTTACAATCTCATAATGCTTCATTGTTTAAATGATGCAGCAAAGGATATGAGATTGGCTCTGTTTCCCTACAGTATTGGTTAAGAATATTCATTATGTAGTGGTTAAACAAAAGCTCACCACATTAAAAGTCATATCCAACTAATTATATGTATATATACATATAAAGCATATATATATATATATATATATATATATATATATATATATATATGCATATATAGACACACACACACACAAACACATACTCCTGTGCAACTAGAGGTTTCTGGCTGGTCCCTGTGTATGGTGCAGTGCCCCCTTACCCAAGAGGGAGTTAGAGCTGAGTCAAAGACGTATTTTCTTTGTATACAAAGAAGTATCCGCCAAACTATATTATAACAAATTGTATTTGTAATCCTTGGCTCCCAGTGAACATTGTCGTAGAGAAGACAGACTCTAAAAATGACAAATAGACACTCTCTAAGAGAGTTAACCAGTTTGGTGACTTCTTTTTGAGCTTGACTTCTAGAGGCTTCTGAAAAAGAAGCCAGAAGACCATCCATCTTGTATGTACCACACAGGAAGAAATAGGGTAGAAAGGAATGAGCTAATTTCCGTATGCCTGCTCCCCTGCTCGCTCGCTCTCTCTCTCTCCAGGATGCTGGTAGGCTGTGCCTACAGACAGTGGTACTTAGGACTGATGGGATGCTTGATACCAGTCCCTTACTCCATTCTGCAGGGATAGGGGAAGAAGATACAAGAGGAACAGGAGTTGCCAAGCCCTTTAAAATCTACCAAGTGGGCAATCCTTGCTATTCAGTGGCCAGCCTTCTTTGACTCAGCTCTAACTCCCTCTTGGGTAAGGGGGCACTGCGCCATACACAGAGACCAGCCAGAAACCTCTAGTTACAGAGGAGACCAAAACACATGCCCTGAAAGAATGGTCATAGCATAGGCTTGTTACTATGCATACTCCATGGGATGGGCTCTTAGCCCCCATCATCCCCACCTTACAACCCCCACTACATCCTCATTAACCAAAATTAAACCAGAATCTCCAGCATTATGCTATGTAATTACAGAATCAATCTAAATTGACAAGGAGTTAAATAGCTGCAGAAAAATTTTCTTTCCTTTTTCTAAAATTCAAGCCAAAACCAAACCAAGCATTGAGTATGCCAAATGTCAAGAATGATCGTTTGTCAAGTATGTTATAATGAAGATTCCTTTTGTATATGGGTTAGTTCAGATGACAGCTGAGGTTCCTCCTAAAAACTGTTCAACACACTTTTAATCCACATTATTAACATTTCCATCACTTTATTAAATCTAGACAGTCAACAAAGTAACAAATCAAGTCCTGATTTGTAGTGTTTATTTATTCCGGAGGTATAAATGCTCCCACTGAAAATTTGACAATCAGCTCCCAATGGGTACTGGTCTGTACAGGCTGGATAAAGCACATCCCTAATTCAAATTGCAGTTACCATGTTCTACTATGACATCAGCTGTACTTTGTCTTAAAACTGAATCTCTAAGCATAGAGTCATTGATAATTTGGATAAATTCCTTCAGGTATTTTCCAGCCCTCTGTATAATATAAATGACAGGAATTTGCTGAGCTAATTAGCATGGGGCCTGGGGCCATAGAATCTGCCTCTCATCCTTGGAACGCCCTCACTCCTCACAATTTAGAACTCTTGACTCCCTCCAAGGCTCCACTCTCAGGTATTACCTCTCCCAGGAAAGAAGAAACAACAGACAATATATCTGTTTATACAAACACATATGTAAGTCATTTGCTATATCAAAATGATAGTTTACAAATAGAAAGGGATATTAGAAAAAAATCTCATCTAATTCCCTCATTTTACCATGAAGAAAATGGTAAAATTAGCAAAATAAGACTTAACTTGGGTATGAATCACAGCTCAGCTAGTTAATCACTGGATGACTTTGGGAAAGGAATTTTTATTTGTTTGTTTTTTGGAGGGGTGAAGGCAGGGCAATTGGGGTTAAGTGACTTACCCAAGGTCACAAAGCTAATAAGTGTGAAGTGTCTGAGGTCACATTTGAACTCAGGTCCTTATGAGACCAGGGCTGGTGCTCTATTTACTGCACCACCTAGCCACCCCTGGGAAAGGAATTCAACTTCACTGGGCCTCGGTTTCCTCCTCAATAAAATGAAGGACTTGAATGACTTGTGAGGTCCCTTCCAGCTAGAAATCTGGGATCTTACAATTCTAAAGCTCTTCCTAAGCTCAAAGAGATGTTGAATGGCAGTGCCTGAAGTAAACCCAAGGTGCAATTGCCTGTCCAATATTCCTTACACTAGACTATGCTGTACTGCACTAAGGCAGGTGCAGGGAGAAAACAGAAAAGTAAATAAGACACATCCTCTTTAAATTAAATTCATTTCAGTTCACTAGAAGTTATCTAATGTATACTATATGTTTATAAACTAGTAGGTATGATAAGATATATGCACATAACACAAATTAGAATTGTTGTCCAGTCTTGTTGCCTCTTCCTGAATGTGACCATGGACCCTACTGCCCATGGGGTTTTCTTGGCAAGAATACTGGAGTGGTTTATTGTTTCCTTCTCTGGTGGATTGATGCAAAGAAAGGTTAAGTGACTTGCCCAGGGTTACACAGCCAGCAAATGTCTGAAGCCAGATTTTTTTTTTTGAGAAAGGAAGGCAAGGCAATTGGGGTTAAGTGATTTGCCCAAGGTCACACAGCTAGTAAGTGTGTCAAGTGTCTGAGACCTCAGGGTCAGTGCTCTATTCACAGGGTCATCTAGCTGCTCCCTGAGGCCACATTTGAACTCAGGTTTTCCTGACTACAGGCCCATTGTAACTGTAATTTTGCTACTGTTATGAATCTATCTGATATGCAGGATGCATTTTCATTGTTACAAATTGAATATAATCCACAGGTTGAGAACCACTGGTCTACAATGTCCCAGGGATTGTAAGCAGAGCCACAGGACAGTTGACTGCCAGGCCCTTTCCAGTGGCTAGGGTAATATTAATTTATTTATTCCAAGAGAAAGAGGGATAAAGACTAAGGGTGTTGCCGGTAGCAGGGATGATGCAATGATGCCCATGTAGGCCATCATCTCCTAGTTCATGGCTGATTGACATGTGAAGTGTGGCATGGGACTGGCTGGATGTAGTGGGTTAGGAGAGTTTGTGTTCTCTTAAACATGTATTATTAGATGTATACTTCAGCATATTAATATGTGAATTCCATAAAATATATGCTCTTCTTTTCTAAGCAATTTCAAATGTTTTACTTCAATTACCAGAGCCATGAGCTAATGAAATATCAAATTAGATTTATATTAAGTACATGGCTTGCAGGAAAGTTTTAGAGTATCTACTACAGTTATCCAAAAATAATAAGACAGATAGATGTTATTTTTACTTGTTGTACATTCAATGTTCTTCTTAAAGGCCTACTCACGTTTGAAGAAACTTGGTTACACTATAATTCAAAACCTATCTTTATCTCTCTGCAGATACAAACTTAAACTGAAAGCACACAGAGATTCCTGGAACTAGAAAAGAGCTGACATAGAATTGAAGTAATAGCTTTAAAATATTTAGGGAGAGGGAGGGGGGAGGAGAGGAAAGATAAATTCAAAGTATTCTAAAAACAGATGTGGGAAAATAGTAAAGATTCTACAAATGTTATTTCTTTATAGAAATGTGGGTAAAAGATTCACATTCACTCCTACATACACCCACAGTTGGACATAAATTCTGACTATAGTTTTAGGAATTAGCTTAATATTAAACATTTTTTAAAAATCAATCATGCCAAAAATTTCCTGGTGGCTCGCTAACCAGTAGAATAATGCAAGGTGGGTATATGTTTTCCAAAATTACAAATATGACTATTTGTCAATCTACTGAGCTGCTGGTTTAAACACATAGAAACAGATTTATGAAATTCTATTTGGGAATAACAAGGGCGAATCAGGCATTATAAAATAGGAGTACTAAGAAACATTTTAATTTCTCTATGTTAAACCCAAAGACACAAAGTGATCATTTAAATTCCTCAGAATCTACTTCCCTTGAATATTTATAAAAGGGCAACATGAAAATACAACAATAAAGAAATAAATTGCCTCTAATTAAAATCAATTATTTAGACACAAGTGAATTCGTTTCAGAATATAGCACCTACAACAATCATTTCTGTAACCGAAGTATACTTTAGTGGGGTATGTTCATATTTACTGTCAAGATGATATCCTGGAGGTCTCCTATTTCCAGGCACTGGAAATTTTTTGAAATACAAAATAAAACAATGTAATGATTAGACTTAATGTAGAAATGTTGTCACCAATATTTTTAGAAGGAGTAGATTACACTATTGATTGTATATCAAATACAAATCAAATTCATCCTCAGTAATGACAGTTCCCCCTTAATAACTTACAACTGATTATTTACATTTATCCTGTTCAATGTTATTTATCTTAGAAAAGGCAGTGTGGTATAGTGGATAAAGAAATTATCTAAAAGTCAGGATGACCTTGGTCAATTCTGCCTCTAACACATCCTGGCCGTGTGAACGTGGGCAAGTCCTTTCACCTTTCAGTTAACACTTTAGGTCCTATTGACAATTCTCCAAGACTGTCAGTGGTAAAGAAGATGCCACCTTGAATTGGGAAAGGATTTCCTACGATGGGAGTTCCCCTATACCAATAAAATCAAACATTTTAGACTGTTTAGATCACTTAGAATTTTGATTGCCATGGTACTTAAGTTATCACTATGCTGCTTTACACTATCTGAAAATTTGGTAAACATGCCTTCTATGTTTTCATCCAATATGACACAATGTTGACCAGTGCATTTTTATCTTCTGACAAGAGTATCTAAAATCTAGATTTTTATTTAAACTAGAATTGTAAATTTCTTTCTCCCTACTTTAATGTACTTGAAATTCATCCAACAGAAGAAAAAAGAAGCCAGCAGTTAGAGGATACAACCAATTCATCAAACCATTAATAAGTATTGATTAAATGTTTCCTATGTTCCAGGAACTGTGATAAGCACTGGGGATAAGAAGAGAAAAAAATCAGGATCTCCTTTGGCTTCTTTGGTTACCAAGGACCATCAATTTATTGAGTAGCAGCTAGCAGCTAGTCTAATTAATAAATTGATGAATTACCCAGAAACTTTGTCTTTTAGGGGGTTTTGTCTCAGTATACATGTATATAAGTGTGTGTATGTATGTATGTATGTATGTATGTATGTGTGTGTATATGTACACACATACACACATACAAGTGTGTATGTGTATATATATATATACATATATGTGTATGTTTGTTGACATACACATGTTGCTTCCCCCATTAGAATGTAAAGCTCTTTTAAGACATGAATTGTTTCTGCCTTCCTTGAGGGCTAGGGGCAATCTTAACAATCACCATGCCCTTCAGAGACTGTCTGACCTTAACAGGAACTGTGCCTTTACAAAAGAAAAAACATGAATCACAATTAATAATTAGTTATTAACATATTTGTATAATATTAATTTCAACAAATACACACACACATACACATATATATATACACACACATATATTCATGTGTATGTGTGTCACATAACTAAAGGACAACCAGTTAAGTGTAGCCTACTACCTCCATTGACAATCCATTTCATTTTTGGAAAATGTTAGGAAATTTTTCATTCTATCAAGCTGAAATTTGCTTCAACCCACTGCTCTTTGTTTTGCCTTCCATCGCCCAACAAAATGAGCTGAATGTCTGTTTCACATGATAGCTCTTCAGATAAATGAGGATGGCTAGCACCGCCCCCTACTCTTCCTCATCTCAAGTCTTTTCTTGATTAATAAATGATAGAGCTTATCAACAAAGCCTAACCTTTAGCACCTTTCTATTGAGATTCCACCCACAATATGGCAAAAGACCAAAAGTTAAAAAGAAGAAGAAGTGGGGGGGGGGGGAAGAGAGAAGGAAGACAAATTCCCAGGCCTTTTGGAATTGCTACCCTAAGATAGAAAAGATAGCCATTAGGGATGGGTTACAAAATATATGCATGGCATTCAATGTGTTTATCCAAAGCTAAGAAAACACTAACAATTATTTTTTTTAAGTTTTCTTATTTTTTCGTTGTGTTTTTTCTTTTCTTTGACATAGGTTTCTGGGTAAGCCAGTGTGTGAGGCAGGGAGAGAAGGAAGGAGGAATCCAGATAGTTGGGTAAGAGGATAACGACAATGCAGAGAAGATAATAATGGCTGTGGCAAGAAGACATGCCAGGAACTAGGTGAGGACAATTCAGTTCTGACTGCCTTATAATTCTAGTCAATTTGATCTTTAATCACATAGTACATGGATTTATTCCTTAGCCAAGACCCAACAACATGAAGAGTTTTCCTTATGGGAACAAGTAAGTGCCCTGCTTTGCCAAGGCTCTGCCATGGAGGCAGAGGTGCCATACACATAAATGGCAAAAATGACCTCAAGTTTGGGGGTCTTGGTGACCATCAGGAAGCCAAAATTACCCCCACTAGGCACAATATACCAAGAACTAATTGAGACTTCCTTTATCCTGGACAGCCTAAGTAGTGAAGAATGAACTTTACTGAAACACACTCTGTAACATTGTAGACTTTCATCTCACAGATCTATTTTAGTGATTCTCTTGATGCTTCTCTCTTAAAAGTCTGGAAGAGAACTTACTTACGAAACTCAAAGAATTATCTTTGACACTAGCAAGTAGGAATAGTGGTTTACAACAAAGATTTTTCTTTTGCACGATATGAACCCTGAAATGGAAATTCCCTGAATAGTATAGCAGCAAGACAGAATGAATAGAGTGCTGACCTCAGTCAAGAAGGTCTGGGTTGAAGTTCTGCATCTGATACATCCTGGCTGTGTGACCCTAGGCAACTAACAACTTCTCAAGCAATTATTCACTACTACAAGTTGGAAAGCAGTTGACTATTTGCATAGGTATGAAGAATTTCCTAGTCACAAGTTTCTTATGTTAGTAAAAATGGACTTTAGACAAGTTCAGACTGGGGGGAAAATGTATTAGATAATTAAATCCTTCAAGAGAGTCATGGAAGTAATTCCAGTTACTTACCTCTAAGGATATAGTTTTGATAATTCTGGTCTGCCTCAGCTCCCACTTTTATTAAGCAAGTCAGACCTTCAGCCACAACAAATTCATGCACCAAATCCTTGTCATCCTGAAAGGGAAGGAGGCAAAAATTTATCTCATACATGGTTCCTCTTTAGGTTACATGTTAAACCAAATTCAAATTGTTAAACCAATATTCTCATCCTTACTATTTGTTCTATCTCAATGAATTTACTTAACTATTCCCAAAGGAACTTAATAACCTGTTTTCAAATTATCATGACATCTGTGTTTATTAACTAGATTTTCATACATACTTTGTCAGGGGTCTTTTGTACTACCTTGTTTTTGTACCTTCATATTTCAGTCTTTGAAATTGTCCCATTTCCTCCAACGTTTCTTGCTGGACTGAGCATCTACAATCTTTGTAAAAATTACTCCTATAGGTAAGATCCTATTGAGAGGCATCATTGTTGATAGAAGGCCAGTCTTAAAATCAGAAAGACCTGAGTCCAAGTCCTGCCTTTAACACATGATGGGTATGTGCCTTAACACATACTGGGTATGTAACGCAGAACCCATTATTTCACCTCTCATTATACCAGGAATTATACCTGTCTCTCTAAGACAGCAAGCTATAGATGACTGGCTAATCTGAATGCCTGAAATATATCAACACCAGCATCCCCTTCATCAGTGAAATCGCAGGCTGGGGGGAGACATCCATCTCACTCAAATGCATACAATCACAAAGAAGGGCTCACCACTCCTGTGTACAAAGAGATAGGCCACATTCACTGAGCTGAGTTGGTTATGACACTTTTTTCAAACGATAAAGATTATAACACAGGTTTTCCCCAGTCTGTTGGTTATAGTCTCCCATTTATTTAGAGCCAAAAAAGACCATAATGGGTCACTGCATCCACCCTCCCCTCCTCATTTTACAAATGACACAACTTAGCCTGAGAGAGTTAAAGTAACCTGTCCAAGGTCACATAGGGAATAAATAGCAGGGCCAAGATTTAAACTCAGGTCCTCAACTCAAAACTGCTTCCATTGTCCCAGAAATAAGCAAGTATTTTGCAGACCAAATGTACTTGACTTTGTTCTGCAGGCAGTGTAAATGGTGGGAACTGAGTGGGGGGAGAGAGGGAATTGAGAAAGACAGCATTGTGTTCTCTATTAGTTTTCCCTTACACTAGCAATTGAAGCTCAACCCTCCTCACCTCCAGGATCCCAGGAGACGTGGATTGTAGTACCAGCTGATGCTAATTAGGTGGGTGAAGTTGGCAATGATCAACTTCTCTAGACTTTCTCAAGCTTTATCATCCGTAAAATTAGGGGATCAGACTAAATGACATCCAAGATCCCCTTTCCCTCTAAAAATTCTACAATTACTACATAATGTTTGTTAAGAGGTATTGTAGAGATGATTTGTGCCACATTCAGGTAGTGAGCCGCTAAGCTCCAATATTCTATTATAGATCCTCTTCATTGTCATTCCATTCTACAAATAAATAAAACAACCAAGCCCCAAACCAAAAACTGCCTAAAGTTCCCAATAACCCATAAAAAGGTTCAAGAGCTTGCTGAAGGAAAGGTAGAAAATTTCCCTTCTCTACTGGCTTCAAAGTACTTCCAAGTATTTTCCTCTAATTTGCCAATTCACTACAGAAAATTTGGTATGACTTCTGCCTCCTCTGCAGATTCTGCACACTGCACATTGCAATGGTCATGAGTGAGCTAGCAATGTACTCATTATAACAAATTCTATGAAAATAAAGCTTAATCTAGAAGTCCCATGATGTTAATTAAAGTTGGCTTTAGTCGTACAACCGTCGAATACATTGACAACCTATGTGACTACCTTTGTTACTTTTATTGTTCAAAGCAATCTGATCTGAACAGTCAGGTATTAATATTATAATAAATCTGTTCATGCAGTAGAAATCTCCTTGGTGGAATGATAACTACCTAGAAATAATGTTTTCTGAATTTATGTCTATCCATGTGTTATTATCAGTAAGTATTTATTGAACCCTGACTTCCTATGCCAGGTCCCAGAGCATATGTGAGGAAAAAAAGATAATCCTGACTTTTAAGTGGTTTACTATTTAGCTGGGGGAATAAATATGAAAGAATAAAAAGTAAGATCACAATATAAATCTATTAACATTTCAACTTTTCAACAGAAGTGCTATCACAAAGGACTCCATGATTAATTGCTCAATGAATAAAACAGACAATGAGGGGTATAGGAGTTCATAGGTAGAGAGGTGAGTTAGCTTCCATAATCTTAAATATTAGCCTTTCAACTCAGCCCCTCACTTTGTCTTCACTGTTTAGTTGTTTCAGCCATAACCTACTCTTTCTGACCCCATTTATAATTTTCTTGGCAAAGATACTAGAGTGGTTTGCCATTTCCTTCTCCAGCTCATTTTATAGATGAGAAAACTGAGGCAAACAGGGTGAAGTGACTTGCCCAGAGTTGCATAGCTAGTCAGTGTATGAAGCCAGATTTGAACTCACGTTCCCCAGATTCCAGGTCCGGCACTCTATCCACCCTGCCACCCTCTTCCTTGTAATATCATTAGTCCTCTTCAAGAACAAGGAAGAAACAACCAATCCATCAAACATTTGCCCCATCTTTTGTCTACTCTTCCCTAAACCAGGTGAGCAGCTTTCATCGGCTATATGAATCTACTCTTTGTGACCCAATGAGTCTCTTACCTGCTTCTCCATTCTTCACCTGCTGTAGAGAGTTATTCTATGGTGCTACATATATATAACCCGAGGAGTGCTTTATGGAAATAGTCCCAGAAATGGAAGGTGTGTATGGAAATACTTTACATCTTGTGAAGTTGTATGTTTGTGTGTGTATATATATAAATATATATATACACTCATATATATACATACACATACATATACACACACATACATGTGTACATATAATATATACACATGTGTGTATGTGTGTACATATACGTGTGTGTGTGTATATATATATACACACACACACACACATACACAAACCATAGCAATAGTTGACTACTGCATTTTTATAGCTCTCCAAAGAAGGGGATCTCTTTCCACAATCCATTTCAATATTTACAAACAAAAATGTGGAGAAATGATAAGCTTGCTCACTTTTCAAGTGGTAGGATAGAGGCAAGGAGAGCAAAGCCAGAATTTTGTTCCACTTTCCAGACTCAGATATTTTTTCTCTTTATGTTATCCAGACCCAATAATTGTGCTATTTAGTCATGTTTACTGACTGCCTCCACTCCATTTGAAAAAGAGATACATTTATTGGAGACACTTTAGAGTACACTCATGCATTAGATATGAGGCTGAAGGATATTATATTGCAGATGTGTTCTAACTCTGAGATTCCGTGATATGATGGCCCTAAAATGAATAAAGATGACATCTCAACAGGAATGAGCTTTAGAAAAATAGAAAGTTCTGACAATGGTATAATGAATTAATAATCCCAAAGAGGAAAAAAAAGAGAAGCATTTAGTCAAGAACAATGTAGTTGTGAAAGAAATTCCTTGATGTGCTCAGATTTTCAGAGGTCATATGCAGAAGTCAGATGGAGGGAACATAACCAAGGTTTGTTTTTTTTTAAGAGTGGTATAAATCTCTAAGAATATTAGCAAAAAGCTAAAAGCAAAAATTATTGTAAGCTTCTAAATAACATTATATTATATAATGTTGTCCTAAATAAGGACAACAAAAAGGGCTCTGTAAGGTAAGGTAGAAGCAAGGAAAACAATGAAGGTTAGGCCTTACCCAACATTTAGGGCGGATCTAATAGTCTTAACAGACAACAGAGAGGAGGGAATACAATGTAATTCTAATTTTGCTTCCAAGGTCACTATCAAATGAAATTGTCTTCAGCCTATGAAGAGTAGTTCATACATAACTAAGAGGGCACTGGAGCCCCAAATAGGCAAAGAGATAATAAAAGATCATCTAGCATCTCTGAATGAGGTCATGTGCAGGGTCAGATACATTTTATAATAAGCTAGAGTAAGTACTTAAGAGATTATATAGATGAATTGTAGACTTGTGGAAAATATTTTCTGGAAAAGTAAAAATAGGCAAATTTTTCCTTAATTTGAGGGGGGGGAAGGAGAGAGGGAGAGAGGAGGAGGAGGAGGAGGAGGAGGAGAAGAAGAAGAAGAAGAAGAAGAAGAAGAAGAAGAAGAAGATAATGATGATGACAACAGGGAGAGGAGACGGAGAGAGGGAAAGAGAGAAGAGGGGAGAAAGGAAAAAGGGGGAGAGGGAGAGGGGAGAGAGGAAGGGAGAGAATAGTGTTAGAAACAAGAGCTGACACCATATTCTGCTGCCTAGTTTGGTTATATCTGAAATATCATTATCAATTCTGGGCATCACATTTTAAAAACATTTTAAAGTTGTGAGGTCCAAATTCTATCCCTCTCTCTTTCCCCTCCCTCCTCTCTGAGATGGTAAGCAATCAGATATAGGCTATACATGTATAATTATGTAAAACATTTCCATATTTGTAATTTTGTATAAGAAGACTCAAAAAAATTTTTTTGAATGGTAGTAAAAAGTAGCATGATTCAGTCTTTATTCAATCAATATCAGCTCCTTCTCTGGAGGTGCATAGCATGTTTCATCATTAGACCTTTGACATTGTCTTAGATCATTGTATTGATAAGAAATGCTGTCATTCATAGTTCTTCCTCGAACAATTTTGTTGTTACTGTGTACACAACATTATCCTGATTCTGTTCACTTCACTATGCATCAGTTCATGTAAGTCTTTCCAGGTTTTTCGGAAAACATCCTTCTTATTATTTCTTATAGCACAATAATATTCCATTGCAATAATATACCACAGTTTGTTTAGTCACTCCTCAATTGATGGGCATCCTTTTGATTTCCAATTCTTAGCCACCATAAAAAGAACTGCTACTAATATGACAAAAAAAGGTAAAATGTTGGATGTTGGAGGGGAAAAATGGGACACTGATGTACTGTTGGTTGAGTTGTGAACTGATTCAACCATTCTGGAGAGTGATTTGGAACAGTGCCCACAGGGCTATAAAACTATTCCTACTCTTTGAGCCTGCAATACCATTTCTAGCTGTATATCCCAAAGACATACATAAAAAGGGAAAAAGGACTTATCTGGGCATCACATTTTAAGAAGCACACTGATTAACCCATTTAATCATGTACAGAGGAGGGCAAGAATAGCAAGAAGAATAAAAACCACTGGCATCTGAAAAATGGTTAAAAGAATTGAGGCTGTTTAGTTATTCATACTAAGCACACAGTATGTACCAGCTACTATGTGCTGGGTACTACATGATAACCGTCTTTAAATATATGAATGGCCATCATGGGGAAAAAAGGAATAGATTTATTCTGTGTGACTCTAAAGGAGAATCTTAGCAATAGGCAGTTGTTTCAGGAAGGCAGAGTTTGGTTTTAAAGAATGGAAAAATCCTTAAGGATTCAAGGTTCCTAAGAGAATGGGCTGCCTTGTGAGGTCATGAATTCACTACCACCAGTAGTTTTCCAGCAGAAGCTAGGCAACCACTTCTAAGAGGTATTATGGAGTGAATTCTGCACTGCACAGGGGTTTACAAGGACCAGTGAGTGGCAGAATTCAGAACTGTAAAGAGCCATAAAGGGGCGGCTAAGTAGCGCAGTGAATAGAGTACCAGCCCTGGAGTCAGGAGGACCTGAGTTCAAATCCGGCCTCAGACACTTAACACAAAACTAGCAATGTGACCTTGGGCAAGTCACTTAACCCCAACTGCCCTACCTTCCCCCAACTAAAAAAAAAAAAAGAACCATATAGATCAACTACCCAATCTCTTCACTTTATACATGAGGAAATTTCAGGTGAAACTGACTTGGAGATGAGTGTCTACTGGATCATGTCAATGGGTCCAGTGCTCCCTAGATAGCATCAATGGACCTTTTGGGAGTCCTTTTCTTCCTTTCCAACAAATCATATTCTTTGTTCTATTTGCCCAAGGCCTTTCTAATTGTTAGAGCAAATGTTAGTTAATCTGACATTAAGTCATGTTAACTAGGGTAAGTCCACCCTCCCATCTGTGGGCAGAGTTTAACAGTAGACTTCTAGAAACAATGCTGTAACCCAAAGAATAATGATGAGGATGGGCACTGCTTTTGCTATGGGTTGATGTGGTAAATATTTCTGGATAATTGTTTATTCAAAGTGCATAAAAAGGTGACCTTAGATGTTTGGTTAACTGATACCCAGCCAACTATAAGAGAAAGAACTTCAGTGTCATATAATAAAAAGAGTGTTCAAGTTGGAGTCAGAGGACCTAGTTCCTTTTTTTAAACTACTTTTATTTTATTTTTTCCAATTATATATAAAACAATTTAATCTTCATTTTTTTAAAATTCTGAGTTCCAAATTCTCTCCCACCCTCCCTCTCCTCTACCCTCATTGAGACCATCAGCAATTTAAAAGTTATACATTTGCAACTGAGGATCTAGTTTCAAATATGTGCTTTGTCACTTACCATCTGTGTCACCTTGGAAATAACACTACCTGGGGTGTGTCTCAACTTTTTCCAGGACAGCTGGATTACAGGTGGTGTACACCTGTAATCCCAACCACCAACGAGGCTAAAATTGGAAAAGTCTCTTCCACATGGGAATTCTGAGCTACAGTAGGCTCTGTGGAAGAGGCGCTAAACTATCTGTCATCAATTAGGTGGGCCTCTCACTCCAAATGGCCTAAGAAGGGGCAAAAGAGCCCACATTGCAAATGAAGTAGGTCAAAGTTCCCTTATTTATCAGAAGAGGGATTAGTTCTGTGAGTAGCCTTAAACTTCTAGCCTGGGCAAGATGGGGAATTAGCATTTTAATGATGAAGATCATGATATTAATGATAAATAAAATGAGGAAGTTGGACTAAATAATTTCAAAGTTCTCTTCCACTCTAAATTTACAGTCTAGGATTCTCTCTTGATGTTTCTGTACATTTCCTGTATAAGGCTACATCTTGGATTTAAATATGTTCAGGATAAAGTTGAGGCATTTGGCCAAAATTATAAAAACAAAGCAAAAATAAAAACCTCAGTGATGTAAAGACTAGAACTCCTAATGGGATAATGGAAGGTTGGTGCTAAAGAAATAGTCAGTAACTATGGTTTATCTCCAAAAGGGAAAAATAATTTGAAATAACTGCCCTAATTCTCCTGGCCCTACATGGAACTAAGCCTTTATTTGAAGTCTATAATATTTTTGAAATTACATGGATGAAGGACTAGGGCTAAATTTGGGTAGGCATTAACAACGTCACCTCTTGAACCAAAAAACCATAGGGAAAGCTCTAATATGTTATTCAGGTGGGGAAAAAAATGTTATGTTTAGTGCCCTAAAAGTAACGAAAGACATCTGTGCTTAATTCAGTCATTTGAGATAATCGTGGCTTTGGGAGAAAGAGAAAATGGGAAGATATCATGAATTTTTGGAAAATTACTTTACACCCATAAGTAAAAAGGAAATAAAAAATAATTTTCTCTCTATCCATATCCCTTTCCACCACCATATGTTAAAAATGAACATTTAGATGAGCTCATGTCTAGTCAGAAAGTTTTTCCAAGCATATAACAAATGTTTATTGCCTTAACTAAAATGTCAAATCGCACATGGCTTCATTGTGCAAAAGTAATGACTATTACTCTCATGTAATATCTCCAGCTAATCATCAAGATTAGTATTGTACACAATTTTTACCAACTGGCAGAGGAATATCTGTGAGAAGAAAAAGCAAACCTATACCACACTGGTAAATTTGCATTTTATAGAGCCTCATTTCTGTCAATAAATTATTGTGCTTAGAATTTGCAGTGGTCCTGTCTTAGAAATGAGAAACCTTGACTTCAGGAGGTTTTTTATTCAATAAATATCCATTATTAACCTGACTTTTCTGTAGGGATGACAATATTTTCCCATCAGGAGTTTTTCAAGGATATTGGAAGGATGAAATAATGTTATTAAAGTTGTTTAACATTTCAAATAAAATATAAAATTTTAAACCAAATTAATTCTAGAAATAACATGGCACATTAGATAGAAAGCTGGCCTCAGAGTTAGGAAAACCTAAGTTCAAATCTCTAAAATTCTGTCTCTAAATTCTCTAAAACTCAGGGTAAATAATTTAGCCTCTTAGTGCTCCAGTAAGCTTTCTGAGATTATAAATTGCAAAACAGTTTTAAATCTGCATTGCTAGAGGGAGTTTCCTCACCTAGAATTCCCTACAACAATGAAATCACAAGTAAAATGAAAAAAAAAATGCGTAGGGCTTCCAGCCCCAGATCATTGCAAGGAATCCCCAAGGAGCTTCACAATCATTCAAGAGTTTAGTGTAACTGTCCTTGGAAAATAATATCAACTGGATGAAGAATGTCTACTATCCAGATAAAAATAACAATTGAATAGGATCATAAGAACTAGTCCATTTAAAAACAGTACAGGCACTGTGTCTGGATAATGAACTTGGCTTAGAATTAACTAGGAGAAAGAGGACAGGTTGAATTGCTTTGAAGAAACTATAGAGTGATTTTGATTGACACCAGACTTCCTGAAATAAAGAGCCATCTTGAACATCAATATTCTTCCATTCATCTGACACAGCTTTGAGGTGGGGAATAGCTCAACTCCAAAGAATTAAAATTATGATCATCTGAAGGATGATAAGGAGATCAACGATAGATATGAGTATAATGCAACATATTAATATTGAAGAATTGAGCAGAATAAGAACTGAGTATAAAAGATATTATCAAAGATACAGTCAACTTGAAAAGGAAGTTGCCTGGTCAGGTAGCAAGTGTAGAGAGAAACCAAAAAAGCAAGGGATAACTACTGGTTAATAACCTCAGTGCTCCATTGGTATTCACACAGCATCACAGCTTAGTGGAGGTTTCCAGAATGAGGAATATTTAAGAGCTAACTTGGGCAGAAGTCACATAAGCTGAAAAGGCTGTGAATATGTTGCAATCTGCACTATCAGAGGAAGTCCCCACATTGCTGAGATCACAGATCCATTAATATTATGTAAAGGGCTCTGTGCTATGGGCATTCCTAGGATAAAAAGATAAGTAAAGCATTGTCCCTGCCCATAATTAGCTTATTAAAATAGCTATGGGGATAAGATTATTACTAAAGAAAAATTGTAGCACAAAACATAACAAGAGAAGAAGCCTTAAGTATGAATAAATGGATGGATGGATGAATGAATGAATGAATGAATGAATAAATAAATGAATGGGGGAAACATTTATTGAATGCTTATTTTATGCAAAGCACTCTGCTAAACATTAAGGGTACAAACAGAAATGTAAGACTGTCCCTATTCTCAAGGAGCTCACATCTAATGGCAAAGTAATAAAAAAGCTATGGGATTTTAAAAGAGGAAATACATCCAATTGGTAGTGTGGTGGAAAAGTTTCATGAAGGACATGGTATTTGTGTTGGGCTTTGAATAACTGATAGGATTTTTACAAGGATCTTTTTGGCTGGAGAATAGCGCATATGTAGAAAGGTAAAATGAAATAAAGCTGGAAAGGTGGGTTGGTACCAACGTTATAGATGAATTTGATTGACAGATAAGGGAATTTGGACTTTTTAGGCAACATGGAGCCATTGAGTAGAATATGGTGGTCAACAGTAAATGGACCTGATTACATAGTAAAGTGGTAACATGTTTTCTACCAGAAATGTTTCATGCTTTTCCAAATCATATATTGGATATCCTCAGAAAAACTAGATCCCAAAATAAAGGGAGAGAATACATACTGGTATGAGATTGAGTCTTTTTAGGTGAACCTGACCATATCTGTTCTAAGCACAGTAGACTAGGGGAAGGTAAACTTTACCTCTATAACAACAGAGGGTAAAAGTTCAATATTGACACTCTGAGTCTTGCTCGAATAGACATTTGTTTACTAAATTACAGACAACTTTTCCTAACTTTCCCTAGAATGAAGTACAAATTTATCTGCTTTAGGCTCTTCAGGCAATACAGCTAGTGCAATTTAGTATCCTGCCACACAAAATTAATTAAGTCAAATCTTTTTTTTTACCTGAAATATCTGCTTCAAGGAGAAAAGAGCCCGTCTTAACTCTCGTCCACTGGAGTTGTACAGTTTTTCTGAAATAAATAAAATAATAAATAACTTCAATTTTGCCACCCAGGTGGATAATTGAAGCACAGTGATGATTTGGGGTCATTATTAAGAATTTCTAGTGAAAAAGTAATTAGAACTGACAACATATAGAAAATCAAATTGAGTAAAGGGAGTTTCATAATTGAGGATGGGACAAAGAGATAATATATTATTTAGCGGATCATCCACTCTCAAGCTTTCAACTACCACCTACAAACTACAAATTGCATTAATAACTCCCAGATATGCATCTTTAACCATGACCTTTGTCTCTGTCACACACACACACACACAGACACGCAGACACACACACACACAATTTCCAAATACTTAAATCAAAATGAGAAATTTATATTTTTTCCCCTCAAATCAGCACCTCTTCTCAATTCACCCATTATTTTCATTAAACATTATTTTTTCAGTCTCTGTTTTGATGACTCACTCCTTCATGCTCCACATTAATCATTTAATCAATAAAAAGTTTTTTTCTCTTTATTACTCTACTAAGTAAGCATTATCAGGCACACCAGAGAAGCGTAAGACAAACATGATCTCTGCTTTCTAAGATCTTAGAAAGATAAGACTTCTACTACACAAATGCCAAACAGTATTTTTTTAAAAATCCATAATTAAAACTATAGAAAATTTAACCTGAACAGTTTAGAGATGAATCTCAATAAAATGTCCAATGAAAATATTTATGTGCAAAACCTTTCTGAGGAATGACAAAAGAGGAATTCTGCTGGACAGAAATAGGGAATGGATTAGGGGCAGCCTTTAAAGTGAAAGGGTGACTAGGTGGCGCCATTGTGCATACAGTACCAGGCCTGGAATCAGGAAGACTCATCTTCATGAATTCGAATCTGGCCTCAGACACTTACTAGCTGTGTGACACTGGGAAAGTCACTTGACCCTGTTTGCCTCAGTTTTCCTCATCTGTACTATGAGCTGGAGAGGAAAACAGTAAACCATTCTAGTATCTTTGCCAAGAAAACGCCAAATGGGGTCATGAAGATATGGACACAATTGAAAACAACAAGAAATCATGTGAAAAGACAAAGCCCCCATTAACAGCCTGAATCTCATGGGACCACCAGGAGTCAAACAGAAGACTGAAAATCAGCTGTCCGGATAAAAATGGGAATAGCAAGTACAGAATGATGTTCAAATTCAGTATATGTGTGTTTGAAAGTGGATGTGATAACAGATGTGGATGTAAATATAATTAAGTGTTAGGTTATATGGTATTAACCATATGTACTATCCTGTTGGGTTTGAGAACCCCAGGGGGAGGCAGACAGCTGTGTGGATTGAAGGTCTTGTGTTTGTTCAGCTGTCCCCATTTGCTAATTACTGCTCCTGTCCTTCTGGCAATAAAAGCATTAAGCCATGCTCTTGATCTTTTCTGCGTTATCTTGCTCCTGGGTGTTTCTGTGACAAAATACAGAGGGTTATCAGAAGAACCAGGAAAGACCGAGAGATAATGTAGCAGGATTTAGT
>CM053594.1:270940346-271039991 GCA_028646575.1 Pseudocheirus occidentalis
GGAATAATATGCTCAATTTTGCTGGGTAGTTGAATCTTGATTTTAATCCCAGCTCCCTTGATCTTTGAAGTATCATATTCCTGGCCCTTCGATCCCTCAGTGTAGAAGCTGCCAGATCCTGTGTTATCCTAATAGTGCTTCCGCAGTATTCAAATGGTTTTCTCTTGGCAGCCTGTAATATTTTGTCCTTTAACTGGGTATTCTGGAACCTGGCAATAACATTTCTAGGAGTTTTCTTTTGGGGATCTTTTTGAAGAGGTGATTGGTGAATTCTTTCAAGTTCTATTTTGCCCTCTGATTCTAAAACATCAGGGCAATTTTCTTTGAGGATTTCTTGAAGGATGCTTTCCAAGTTCTTTTTCTGGTCATGGCTTTCAGGTAAACCAATAATTTTCAAATTGTCTCTCCTGGATCTATTTTCCAGGTCAGTGGTTTTTTCAAGGAGATATTTCACATTGAATCCCTGAGACCCCATCCTTACTGTTCATCTTTCATTCACTGATTCAATTTACTGGGCACCTAATATGTAGAGGATGCACTATTAAAAGCTACAGGTACTGACTGCTAAGATGAAACAGACATGGCCCTTGTTCTCAGTGAGCTTAGGGTCTAATAGAAGATTTTATTTTATTTTCCATTATTTCTCAACAGTTTGGTCAGTCTCCATCCTGTCCTAAAGATGTGCCATGCTCACCTTTCCTCCTTGTCTTGTGCTCTTTCTTAGATTGTTCCTGGTGCCTGAAATATCCTCCTCAAGCTCTACTTCTTAGGACTGTAATTATCCTCGAATTCACCTCCCAAGATGTACAGGAAGCCTGCTTCAAGGACTCCAGCCCTTACTGATCTTTCCCCATCCAGAGATCTCTTAGAGCACATCAGGTCACTGTCATGCGATCCAGCACTCAGCAGCAGACTGCCTGTGACAGCTTTTTCTTGAGTGTTTCTTTTGTTTCCCTGAGAAGATTACAAACTACTTGGGGGCAAGGATTGCATTTTATGCTTCTTCAGTATCTCCCACAGGAGGTGGTATGTACAGTACTTGACAGGAACAGTACTGAACAAAAAAGAATCATCCTGTCTTAGCATCTGAAAGAATTTGGAAGGAAAGCATTGGATCTTAATCTCCTGCTCCATCACACCCACAATACAGGGTCATTTCACTGCTCATCGAATAATTCTAGTGATTGTTTGTCAGTTGTGTCCTACTCTTCATGACCCCATTTTGTTTTTGTTTTTTTTTGTTGTTGTTTTTTCAAAGATACTGGAGTGGTTTGCCATTTCCTTCTCCAGTTCATTTTATAGATGAGGAAATGGAGGCAAAGAGGCTTAAGTGACTTGGCCAGGGTCATACATATCTTCCTGAAACCAAGCCCAGTGCTCTTCTGTTCCAAGCCCACTGAACCACTTAGCTGTCAAATCCTACAATTACTGAACTAGCAATAAAGAAACGCAGACCTGGGGGCGGCTAGGTGGCGCAGTGAATAGAGCACCGGCCCTGGAATCAGGAGTACCTGAGTTCAAATCCGGCCTCAGACACTTAACACACGCACAAAAAACTAGCCATGTGACCTTGGGCAAGTCACTTAACCCCAACTGCCCTCCAAAAAAGCAAATAAACAAAAAAAAAGAGTTATAGATGGTGAATACAAGCAGTTATAATAAAAAGACTTAAATTAAAAAAAAAAAAAAAAAGAAACGCAGACCTGGGTTCAAGTTCCTACTATATCCTGTGATATAGTAGGACCTTGTACAAATTACTTACTGTAACTTGTGACCTTGTACAAGTTACAGTAACTTTTCTTTGCCTCTATTTTCTTACCTGCAAAATAGGGATAATTATACTTGTACTAACTAAATCAAGGAGTTGTTATGAGGAAAGGGCTTCAAAATCTGCCTCCAAAACCAACCATTTTAGTTTTGCTTCCTGGAGCCACACAGGATGAATGTAATTTCCTTTTCCACATGAAAATCCTTCAAGTACTTGAAGACAACTATCATTTGCCTTACAAAAAAATCTTCTTTCCTTGAATGATATAGTTTCTAGACTCTTCCCTATCCTGGTTGCCCTCATCTAAAAGTACTCCAAGTTGTAATGTCCTCCTGTAGGTGCCCTCAACATTGTCCCGTCATACGGGTCTGATGAGCACAGGGTACAGTGAGATGAATTATCTCCTGAAATCTGGGCACTAAACTTTTATTCATGCCATCTAAATTACCTTTACCTTTTCATAACTTCTGCTGTGAATTGCTTCCTCATACTCACTTTATGGCCACTTAAAACCTCTAGGTCTTATTCATAAAAACTGCTTCTAAGGCAAGATCTCACATGTTGTTGAATTGTGTAATCTCATAGTTGTATAATCTGATTTTTTTTAGTACAAATGAAGAACTTTGTATATCTACCTTTTAAGCTTTATCTTGGTTTTGGCCCTACATTCTAGTTTGTGGAATAGCACAATCTTTTGCATATAGTAGTACTTAATAAAGTTATTAACTATTGACTCAATAATATAATTTTTCATTTTAATAGTTACTCATGGATTAGCTTTTCTTTACACCTTAATAAAGAATGTTAACTTTTTTCTAATCTAAAATAAGCCTATGACACATTTTACTGCTTAGACTTTGGACTGTGTGGTCTAATTTCATTGAGAAATAAACTTCTTTTGGAAGCATAAACTGTAACATGGTTGAAAATAGCAGCATATGCCATATGAGGTTTATTCAACTCTACTTGGTCTGGCTCTGTGTTGGATATTACTTCAAAAGGGCATCAAAATGTCAGAGGACAGTAATGCAAACTATTAAAATCTTCTCATTTCGGAACCTTTTAAAAACTTTTACTTAGAATTTAGTCGTGGTAGTGATTGAATAAGCTTGGGTTTACTAATATTACAAAGTTGATTTCTGGTAGATACTAAAGCATGATGTAATGGAAAGAGCCTTGGAACTAGAGTCAAAAGACTAGGACCAGCTGGGTACAAGTACCGGCAGAGTCAGAACTAGCTAATGATATGACCTTGGACAATTCACTTCTCTAATTCCATTGTGAGTTCCCAGCCAGTAGTAGTCCTCATGGGCAGTCTGCATGACCACTTGTCATGAATGTTGCAGCCAGGACTCCTGTTTAGATATGGCTTATACTAGAGAACCTTTCCAACCCTGTGTAGTACTTCTAAATATTTCTAAAGTATTTTCGACTCATATGAGCCAATAAAAGCTTTGTTTTTCTTCAGTTGTTTCACAGAAATGCATCTTATCTCCTCAAATAGGCTGAAAGCTCTTTGATGATAGGGTAAGTTTCTTTTTATCCCCCCTCTCTAATACCTTGCACAGGACAGGGATGGATCCCTTGAAAGAGTTTACCTTAGTACAATTAGGTAAATCTGGAACTGGGTAAATGACTCAATCAGATGAAACTGATTTTTAAGGAAGTTCCCTAGGAATGCTTCAGGAATCTGCGATTGACCCTGTTTAATATTTTTATCATTGAACTGAATGAAGGCATAGATGGCATGTGCATCAAATTTGCAGATGTTCCAAACACGGGAATGATAGTTAACATGTAATGAGAGTTAGCATCCAAAAGTATCTTGAGGTAAGCTAGGTTATTGGATCAAATTTAATTGAATGAAATTCAATGAGATAAATATAAAATTTTACACTTGGATTTAAAAAGTCAACATTAACAGAGAAGCCACGGGAGGTATGACTAGATAGCAGGTCATCTGGAAAATATTTTGAGGCTTTTATGGACTGCAAGTTCAGCCTAAGTTAATAGTATGATATGGCAGTCAAGAAAACTAGCATCATCTTGGGCAGTATGTAGAGAGGCATGGGGAATGCAGGTGAGAGTCCTGTTGTCCCCTGCCCTGTCACACCACGATTGGTATGTCACATTCCTCTCTGAGTGCCATAATTTAGAAGGACATCAATATGCCAATGGGTTTCCATAAGGGGCTAATCAAGATAGTAAAGGGTCTTGAGAAGATATTATTTGAAAACAGGTTGAAAGAACTAGGGATGATTAGATTTAACAGTCATGACAGAGTGTAAAGGGTGTCATATAGGGGGGTGTTTGTTCTGCTTGGCCTCAGATACTTGCCATCTCAGGTAGGGCAGAGGGAAGGAGGGATAGAATTTGGTTCTCAAAACTTTAAAAAAGAATCTTAAGAATTGTTTTAACGTGTAATTGGGGAAAAAATAAAAGATTATTTTTTAAAGGTTGCCAAAAATCTTTTAAAATTGATAGAGGTATTCAAAAGTGGAATGGACTGCCTTGGGAAGCAGGGGATTCCCTTTCATTTGGGTTCCAGCTGACCAGTCTGAGATTCTGTGAATCACACAGCTAGACAAACACATGCATAAGGTGGCACCATTTCCCGTGAAAAGCCTTTAAAGGCACTATCCTGAAGTTCCAGTAGATGGGGATATGACTACATGAATGAAGACTGGGAGGTTGGGGGTTTTTCTGCTTTAAAAAACTGAGGGATGGATTAGATTCTGGTCATCCCCTGCCCTGACCTCCCCAGTAGCGTCCATACTTGTAATACTTTAAGTATACAGAATATAAAATATAGTTTAATATGAAATTATAAAATATAATTTAATATAAATATATTTAATACAATATAAATAATTTTTTTAGAAATGTCTTCTTATGTTTCCAATCTGAAAAATGAAGATTTACTAAATTAATTAATTTTTATTCTTAGGTATATGGCAAAGAATAGTGCTTTAGCCGAACTTGCAAAACTATAGCAGATGCTTTTAAAAAAAGGTTTTCTACATTGATTTGTTGTGGCATGGTAAACAGAGTTCTGGGCCTGGAGTCAGGAAGACCCAGGTTCTATTTCTTCTAATCTCTTCCTGAATATAACTAGGCCAAACCTCAGAAGACAGGAACAAAGTAGGTCACTGAGCTCACAATGGAACCCTTGCCAGTCATTTTATTTCACTGACAGCTAAGTGGCATAGTGTATTGATTATGTGACCTGGAAAGAGGAAGACTTAAGTTCAAATTCAGTCTCCATACACTTACTATCTATGTGATCCTGGGCAAGTCACATAACCTCTGCCTGCCCTCAGTTTCCTTGCCTTTAAAATGGGGATAATAATAGTACCTACCTAACACAGTTGTTTTGAGGATCACATGAGAGTGTAATTATAAGGCACTTAGCACACTGCCTGGCATGTAGCAAATACTGTAAAAATATTATTGTTATTATTATCTTGTTAAAATTCTCCTTTCAAGGCTCGGTTCTGGTGCTACTTCTATTTACCTTTTCTAAGGGGCTTCAGTTAAGTAGTAATTTCTCCCCCTTCAAATTTCCTGTGGCTCAGTTTGGCTTGGTAAAGATTTGTTTGACTAAATTGAGGAAGGTCTTCTGGTTTTTTTTTTCTATTCCTCTGGAGATGAAGGTTGGACAAGGAGTTTGCCACCTGATTTCAGTTTGTTTTCATCGGTTTTTGTCCTCAGATAAAATGATGCTTCATCCTCTGGATACAGAAGCCAAGAGATGTGAATACTAAATGGAAAATCCAGTTGTCACCACCATTGAGGAAGGTGCCCAGGTACCTATGGTACAGTACTTTGGCCTGACTGATGCTTGGAAGCCCGAGTTCTCTTGGACTATTCCAAGGATTCCCAGAAAGCAAGTTTAGTCTTGACTCACAAGGGAAGTCCTAAAGTTCCTCAGAGCTAGAGATGAAGACATGAGTCTGTTGGTCTAGAAATGAAATTCTGAGCAATGAATGTCATTGTCTCCCATAATGGCTGTCATCTTAAATAGGCTTTCTCTTTTCTGCCTGGGGAATAGAGTCTTGATGGGAATCATTCACTAATGTCCAGTTAGTGATTTTCTCTGGGCATTGGGACAATGCTAGGCTTTATGGGGGATACAGATCATGGATCACAGAATGTTAGAACTGGGAAGGACCTCAGACATAAGCTAGTAGAGTTCTGTTGTTTTATGACGGTGATAAAAGAAAGGACAAGCAAGATTAAGTGACTAAGCCACTGTCATGTAAGTTTTTAGTGGCTCTGTGCCTAGGAACATTACTACCCAGTTTTGGAGATTGTTAGGATTATTCAAGATGATATATTCTTTCAATAGAAGTAACCTTTGACATCTTTTAAGGCACAGTGAAATATAGTTGGGTCTGCCCAACTGACCACAATGGTGAGAAAGGTGTACTCTTCTTGGAGACTTGGAGATTCTATAAAGATGGCTTTGGTAGACAGAAAGGCCAGTTTCATTTCTCCAATACTTGAAGGTCGGATGTGTTCCTTGAATGAGGTTAATTGGGGTTTCTTCAGAGAAATGTTCTGAGGTAATGGTTATGGATATAAGCTAAGGGTCCATAGTATATTAGAAACATTGTTCTTCCCCCTAAGCGTTATCAATCAAAACAGGTCCTTAGGCAGGTCATTCCTCAAGGCTTCAGTATCCTTTTCTACAAAATGAAGGGGTGGTCGTGTATCAGAATCTTTACAATCCTCTCCCCCTTCCTTCAGGCATATTAGGCAGCATTTGTGCCTCTGTGTAGGGGAATACCTGACTGGATTAGAGAGTCTTTGTGAGGAGAAACAGAGATGTAAGTAAGAGTGAAAACAGATAGAATGCTAAAAACTTTGAGCCAACTTAAAGTGGTCTGAGACCGCCAGATCAGATGGGCGCTACAGCCCCTTCCAGGTCTAACAGTCTGCGAATTTACCAGTCAACTAGTGGCACCTATAAAGGATCACCTCAGAGGGGTAACCATTTGTTTATATCTAGAGTTATAAAAAGGCAAGGAAAAAAATTTAAACTGTGAAAAAGCTCTTACTCCCTTTTTATATAATTGATTTCCAAATACCAAAAATTTGTATTTCCAAATAAAAAAAATACCAAAAAAAAATTCCCTCAGGAGCAGTGTTTTTAATGCAGAGATAGAAGAATAAATTCTCATTGGTCAAATGAAGGCTACTAATCATCACAGCAGGGAGCAGCCTTACAAGAATACTTTTAAAATTTTCACCGAAGAATTTTCTACCAAAAATGAAATAATAATAATAATTATTATTATAGCTAGCATCTATAAAATGCTTTAAGGTAAACAAAGTGCTTTATAAATATTATCTCATTTGAGCCTCACAACAACCGTATAATGTAGGCATTATCACTAGACCCTCTCTACAGAGGAGGAAACTAAAGCAGGCACAGGTTGATTGACCTGTCCAGGGTCACACAGCTAGGAAATGTACGGATTTGAATTTGGGTCTCCTGACACCAGGTCCAGCATTCTATTCACTGCAACACCTTGCTACCTCTAAAATGACCACAAGAGTTTGACTTAAATACTGCCTCCTACCCCATGTTAGACATGACCCATAATTTAATTTCTTTGCTGATATATCCTGTTTACCCACCAGGCACACTCTACATTTTGAATTTGGGGAACAGTGCTGATTCCTAGAAAACAAAGTTTACTTTTAATGAGGCTTTGCAAAAATAATATCATGGGATTACAGAGTCTAGAACCAGAAATAATCTTAAAAGTTATCTATTTCAATCTCATTTGACAGATGATGAAACTAAGGCCTAAAAGATGAAGTCACTTATGCAAGATCATGCAGACAGAAAAATATCTAGGATTTGAATCCAGGTCCTCTGCTCTCAATCTTGTGCTCTTTATAATACACCATAGTTAATGTCCTCTGCTGGCCTATGAGATGGAAAATTTGGCCACCGCAATGCTGGACCATAAGCTTCTGGTGTCAGAGGTAGAAGAAAGATGAGCTCACTTGTGATTGAGTACAGAGAAAGAGCAGACACTCCAGATGTGAACCCCTGCAGTGCTGGGAAAGTGTAGCTCCCCCTCTCCCCAAAGCTCTATTTGCACAACATAGATCTATCTAAACTTTAAATAAAGAAAAAAGTTAAAAGCAAGACCTCAAAACTCATTGATGAGGAGAATGATAGCTCTCTACTTTTAATCAAAATGTACCATATTTTCTAGTTATATCCAGTTAATCATTTGGGATGGAAATCTTTCTGAAATGTTTCATTTACTTCCCAGACCTCTTAAGTAGAGAATATTAAGTAACTTTTTTTCCTTTATTATTAAATGCCTACAAGGACCCTAGAGCTCATCTTTTCCAACTATGCTAAATAATACAAATATGTTCTCAGAGGCTATTGAGGTTTGTAAAAAGTTGTAGCACCCTCAAGAGCTAGAAGTGACCAGTGGAATCAAATAGTGTAATCTCCTTATTTTACAGAAGAGAAAGCTGGTGGACAAGAAAAGTTGGCTGCCCAAAATCAAGCAGCAAATTAATGGTGTCTCTGGGACCAGGTCTCCTATGAGTGTTTCCATTCAGAAACAGGATAATTTTTTAAAGTGTTTTGAGTTGTCTTAATTCTTTATGGAATAAGATGGATAAGAAATTGCAGAAGCAACATGAATCTCCATAAAACAACACTAGTCAAGTGAGGGTTCTCCTCTGTCTTGGCATATTCTAACTATCCTTTAATGCTTAGCTCAAATCTCACTACCTCTGAACAATCTTTCCTAGCTACTCTGGTCTACACTTGTCTCCCACCTCAGTACTGTCTCCTACAGTAATTGTAGCCTCAGTCACACAATTTAACATTTAATTATAGGCTTTCCTCTATTTTCTCTCATTTTTTTCTTCATATGTCTTATCCTGATAGCTGGACTCAAAGCTTTGCAAAGAGTCATAGTAGCATATCACATAGCATCTGAATACCCTAGATTACCTAACATTTTTTCTTGGGGTATATTAGGTAATTAGTGAATTCTGGTTGATAGATTAAATGTATTTTGGTTTTTCTAAAACCACACCGTCTCTTCCTCTCCTTCCGAAGCTGTATTTGCGTTGAGGTAGTGTCAGACCCTTGCTCTTCAGGGATATTGACAATCCTCAAGGTTAGGCTCCATGAATGCACCACTTAAAATATCTCTAAGAGTTCATGTGCCTATCTAATCAGGAACAGTTGGAGTTGGCCTTTGTCTATGTATACAACCAATAAAAATATTCTTTTTAAGTTTTTCAATAGCTTAAATGCTAATATCAGAGTTGACTACTCAATGGAGAATTTCTTAGGAATCTCCCTCTACCATTTTGGTTGAAATGAAGTAGAGGGCAGAGGGTTTTCCCCTCTGAACTTGATGTGTTAATATCTTATTGAGGGTCTCATGAAGAAAATCCTTGAAAGTATGACTCAGTTTCCAAGGTTTGGCCAAGTGGACCTGGAACCAGTTCTTGCACATTATTCTAGAACATGTGATTTACTATATATTGAGGGTTGGCGGAAGGGGGTTTGCCAGGGCAAAAGTTTCAAAGCTAAGTTATACAGTGTGTCCATGTATCTTTAACTAGTATGCAGATAAATTATTTATGAGTTGCTTTCCAGTTAACAAGTCAGAAGAGGGAGCAGATTTATTTTCTATAGTTCTAAAGGAAAGAACAAAAATGAATGAAAATTATGGAGGTGGGTTGGGCAGATTTTGGTTCAAAATTAACAAAAAAAATCTGACAACCAGATGTACCAAAATGAATGATGATAATAGTATTGTAATAAGCTACATTTGTATAACTCACTCTATAGCACTTTTAAGTTTATATAGCATTTTCCTCTCAATAATCTTAATGACAATACATAACACTTGTGTAACTCTTATGGTTTGCAAAGCCTAGTACTATGCTAAATGATTTACAAATATTTCATTTTATCCTTGCAACAAGGTCCTGAAGTAGGTGATATTATTATCCTTGTTTTATAGATGAGAACATTGAGGCTGACTGAGGTTAAATAATTTGCCTGGGGTCATACAGCTAAGTAAGTACTTAAGGTGAGATTTGAACTCACATCTATCCATATTCCAAGTGCAGTGCTCTTACTACCTAACTGGTCCACCTATTATTCCTATTTACAGTTGAATCAATTACAAATATGACTAACCTATGACCACACAGCCCATAGGTTACTTGGCAAAGTCAATGAAGTATCTAAGCAAGGGTTGAATGACTCTCTCCCTGGGATGTTGTAGGAGGGGATTCCTGCTTTGGCTGGGAGTTTGATGGTCTCCAAGATCCCTTCCGACTTTCTAGGTTCTGATTGTGTGGCCTGCAGAGCCAAGCTCAACTTTTTTTCTGAATAACGAAAATAAATTAGATATATAATTTTGCTGTTGTTCAAATGACTGGACTAGGACGTCCATTTGCTTGATCACTGAACTCCACTGTTTGGAAGTTTGAGTCATAGGAATCAACACCAGGCAATCTATAGACACAAGTGCTATCTTCATTTATTATATGACCTGACATTTCCTTTAATTTTATTCCTCATGGCTTATCCTGGTCAGGCCTATTAATAATGATGATGATGATGATGATGGTAACAGTAACAGTAAAAACTCATTTATATAACACTGATTTTTGCAAACTTTATATATGATTTCTTTCAAATAGACTGACATAGAAAAAAACTGACATAGAAAAGATCGTGGAATAGCTCAACATGATGACAAAGATTCTATGATTCTACATCTCACAATACTGTCTAAGTGAATTAATCTTAAACTGCTAAAAAGAACCTATGCTCTAAACGAATTAATCTTAAACCACCAAAAAGTCTTGCCCCAAGACAATTCACCATGGATAGCCATCTAACATGAGGAGCAAAGATGGTAATGGGAACGAGAATGCAGTCTTGGACCTTGGCAGTAGCTTAGTTACCCAAAGTATCTCATTATAAATATTGGTTTAAGGTAAAGCTCTCAAATTCAAATGTTAGAGCAAGGCTCCTGTGTTTGGCATTCAGAGTTGTGTTTATTTATTTTACTCAAAAGCCAACTCTTTGGCAGGAGGCAGATTTCTTGGCACTTACATCAGTGATCATTTTCCCTCGGGTCTTGTTTCTCTCTCTGTGGTTTGCTCGTTTCTGTTTCTGCTGTAAGGCTCGCTCCCGGGTAGTGCGATATTCCAGGGCAAACTCGCTGATGATTCTACAGAACTTATTAATGTTCACATCACGGATTGCGTAGGGAGGGTGGCCCATAAACAGTAAGAAGGAGTGGAATCTGTAATTTATAAAAAAACAACAACACAACTATTTTCTTTTTTTAAGGAAAATGATTTACTTCTCTTAAAACTCCCAGTAAAAAGAAATCCAGCCTTTTTCCCTTTTCCTCGCCCAATGCATTGTTCAGTTAGCAAATCTTTTCTTGCTATTGCAGAGGTTTCAGGTAATGAAACATCATATGATTAATATTTAATAATAATAAAATAAAAATAACTGACAGATTCAGCTCACTTTCTCAGACTTGTGATGGTGATATTTCCAGAACCTCATTTTACTTGCAGTACTGCATTAATTCTGATATATCTAACATTTACAATTTAACACTGAAAATATGCATTCATAAGTTTCATTTATCTTAAACCACTTTAAAAGGATGACTAAACTTAGGGAAATTTTAGAGAAGACAGAAGTTTTCCATGCAACACAGGAAGGAAAGAATTCCTACTTTACAGGAGTCTGTAAAATGGCCAAATAATTCCATATGCCTTAAGTTTACAACTGATCTTAGTCAATAGCGGGTGTTCTACTTTAAAATAAAACATCCATCTAAATGAAGTATCTGGTGCAGTTAAGGATGAACAAGGTTCAGCACGGAAAACACATTCCCACATCAGACTTGTGATTCTTATTGCTGTTATGAAGGTTGAAATAATTTAACTCACATAAGACTCTAAATCTGACCTACAAGTATCAATTGACATGTGAACACATTGACTGAGCCTAGGTTGTTGCTTCTATACATGGGACTGCAGGATTTATTAACCCTTCTTCAAAAAACAAAACCAAAAGCAAAAACCAAATGACAACAACAACCACACCCAACAATGTCTACGGCCTAAAGAAGAAAGGAACAAATTTTACATGAAACTGGGAAATAAGATGTACTGACAATGGGGTATAGAAATCTATTTTGCCCTACAGGAAAGTGAAGGGGAGGGGAGTGGGGAGTGATAGATGGGAAGGCAGACTCGGGGAAGGGGTAATCAGAATGTATATCATCTTGGGGTGGGGAGAGGGGAGAGATGGGGAGAAATTTTGGAACTCAAAATCTTGTGGAAATGAATGTTGAAGACTAAAATAAATAAATTAATTTAAAAAATTTAAAAAGTAACAGAGGTGAGCTTAGAAAGCTTCAGAAGGTCTTAGGACTAGAATTAGTCTTATATAATCTACAACCCAGTCAATACAGTATAAGAAGAATATTAATAACTTGAAGAGTATCTGGGACAGATCAACCAGGGTGTCCTTGGGTCCTTTCCATATGAGGATGAAAAAAACTGGACATGTTTAACCTGCAGAAGGGAAGACTAGGGTGTGGGGTGGGCCGTGATAACTGTTCTCAAAATGTAAAAGGTTACCAAGCAGAAAAGGTATTGGAGTTATTCTATTCAGCCCCCAAAGGAAGAAGTAGGAACACTGAGTGGGTGTTGTAAAGAGATCAATCTAAGCTTGATGGCAGCATTAACTTACTAATAATCGCTCAGTTGTTCAGTCCTGTCTGACCTTTTCTGACTCTGTGGATCATACTGTCCATAGGGTTTTCTTGACAGAGATATTAAAGTAGTTTGTCATTTCCTTCTCCAGTTCATTTTACAGATGAGGAAACAGAGGCAAACAGGGTTAAGGACTTGTCCAGGGTCAAACATAATAAGTGTCTGAGGCTGGATTTAAACTCAGGTCTTCCTTACTCCAGGTCCAGTGCTCTATCCACTAAGCGACCCAGCTGACTCCTCCTAACAATTAGAGCTGTCCAAAAATAGATTGGGCTGCCAGATGAGGTAGCGGATCCTCTTTCCTCTGAGGTCTTAAACAGAAGCTAAATCAGTCTGGGGTATTTTGTAGTGGTGATTCTTTTCAAGTGGACAAATGACCACCGATGTCCCGCCCAACTCTTAACATCTGTGATTGTGAGTGATATCAAATATCATTTATATCCACAGAGACAAATGTCCTGCTTCCAAAACTGGATACAAATTTGTAGCTTATTTCTTTTTTTTAATAGACTATTTTGGACTATTGATTTTTAATTAATAAAGATTCATCTGCTCTCTCTTCAATACCTCCACCACACACTGGCAACTTTGAGTAAGAAGTAGCACCCCCAATAATTTTTCAGTTAGTATGTGGCTTAAGCTGTATGCTCAGCAACAAGATGGTTCCATAAATCACATGAATTCCTATTGTGAATTGGATGCAACAGTGACGTTTCAAAGTGTAGGGATCAGATCTACTAATCTTCATGGACCATAGCAGTGTAGCGAGGCAGCACTGATTTGTCAGGCTAGAGGTTTATGGTCAGAATGGCTATTAGAATAATTCCTCTGTGTGTGTGTGTATGTGTGTGTGTGTGTATGTGTGTGAAAATCTCTATCATAGGTATGGATTGTATAGTTCTAATGAACTCAGTAAAATTCTATTTTTACTTAGGAAAATAGAGGAAAGTATGGATGAAGATGTAGAGAGTTCTGATTAGTCTGGTGGAGGAAACATTTTGGTATGTTGTCTCTATTCTGTGAAATAAGAAGAAGGACATTAGCTGAAAGACAGGGGGTAGTATAGACGCAACAGGGCTCTGAGGAGAGCAGATAAAGTTGGAACAGCTTCTGAAGAAGGTAACAAAGAGGATTAATTCGTAAAGAATGAAAGTATTGCTATGTAGCACTAAGGGTCCATTCAAGATTTGGTAACATACATTTGTGGTGAATCCAGGTACCACGGGAATCTGTGGAATCTGTAAAAGTGGAAAGAATAGCGGGGGGTAGGGGGAGAGTTATAGGGGGAGTTGTAATCCAGGAGTCACAGTGGACAACATATAAATGGTGAGTCAGAGGTAGAGCAGTATATAGATAAACTGGTCAGCTATAGGGTTAAAACTGTAAAGAGAGGAACCATACTTCCACCTCCCTCTGTTGCTTCCTCCTGTTTTCTTTCTAACCTTGAGAATATCTAATTAGAATTCACCAAGTATAGGTTTACTGATAAGGCGACATCTTGGGGTAAGTTAGTCCCTGTGTTTTTTATCTCTGTAAAATGACTAGACATGCCAATGTAGGATGAAGGATGTGAATGGGGAGAATTTTGTGCTCACCCAGGGAGAAGATTCATCCCTCAGGTGTTCTTTGGGGATCTAAGGATTTCAGGATTAGGATATCTAATCTAGGAAAGACAAGAAAGACTTCTAAAGCTTCGATCTACCTCCTGAGATTCATTCAGATCCTTATTCCAAACGTCTAATAGAAAGGCTTAACGTGTATAAAACCAAATTTATCTTCTTTCCTCCTAAACTTAACTTTTTGTTCTAGTTCCCTCATTTCTGTTAATAATGCTACTTTTCTACCAGTCATTAAATGCTGGAGATCTCTGTGTCATTTCTAATATTCTTCCCTTTTCTTTCTCCCCTACATACAGTGTCCTTGTAGATTCTCTTTCTACACTGCCTTTCACATCTGTTCTCTCCTTTCCATCATCCATACCAGCAGTTAAGTTTAGGCTCTCATCATTTCTTATCTGAATAACTACAATGGCTTTCTAATTGGTCTTTAGTCTTTCATCCTTTTAATCCACCCTACACAGTAAATCAAGTCAGATTAACCTTCCAAATAAAAAACTTTTGATGGTTTGTTTGTTTACTGACTATAGTCTCATATCCCTCTATGATCTAACTTTAACCTGTCTTTCCAACCAGACACTCAATATTCATCTCTTTATCTCTCTTGATTCCCAGAATGGAGCCTTGCATATACAGTAGGTACTCAAAAACCATTTGTGTAGTCCATTTATATAGAGATTGGAAACAGGCTAAAGGTATTACTTAGTACAGACCTTTAGTGAACCTACTTTAACAAAAAGAAATAATTTGCAATTAGCATAAATTTGTAGTAAACTTAAATATTTAAGGTGAATCTTTAACTTTGAACATTCTCCTAGATAATACACAGATAAACTGATTTAGCTCTTTGTGTCTAGGTGGTATAGTGGCTAGAGAGTGCTTGGTCTGGAGTTAGAAAGATCTGAGTTCAAATTTAAACCAAAATCCTTATTAGCTGTGTGACCCTGGGCAAGTCGTTTAACCTCTGTTTGCCCCAGTTTCTTCAACTGTAAAATGGGGGAAAATAACAGAAAATGCGTCACAGAGTTTTTAAGGATCAAATGAGGTATTTCCAAAGTGCTCAGAACAGTTCTTGGCACATAGTAGACTTTATATAAATGCTTATTTATTTTCCCTTCCCTTCCCTTGTTTAAATATTTATATGTTTTGAATACCAGAGTCTGAATTAACTAGATTCAGCTGAATAGGAAATAAAAGACCTTCAATTCCACTGGCAAATATTGCTCTCAATGAGGATGGAAAGAGTAAGAAAGAAGTGATAGTAGGTCTGTGGGACGGAAATGATGTTGATGAGGGGCATTTTGATGAATGTACCAGTAAAGACAGGAAGTCAAAATCCAGGACTGTCATCCTACCTAATGGGGAACATCTGGTCACCCACAGTCTTACTTTTTATGGAACCTTTGGATTCCACCCAGTTGTTAGTCATCAGAACATGAGATAGGACTGATGGAGAAAAGGAAGATACTGAGGGAAAGAAGGAAAAGAAAAACTATCTATGTAACTATTATTGATATTTGTAAAAAAAAAGGAAATTTAATCTCATCTTAATTCTACCTTCTATTATACTTAAGGATAATGAAAAACAATATCATGTGTATGTATATGTGTGTGTATATATGTATGTGTATACATACATACATATATATGTACATATGACATGCATTAGTACCACTGTTAATAAGAGATATGTTCTGAAAAAGTTGATTTTAAAATAGTTTTTTAGGGGGTGGTATTTACCAATATTTTAAATGCACCAGCATAGTCAAGAACTTAAAAGAAACATGCTTTGTCTTCTCAGCAAAATGTAAGCTCCTTGAAGGCGACTGTTTCGTTTGTGTTTCTGTATCCTAAGCATCTAGAATAGCGCTTGGCAACTACACTGTGTGTGGTTGGAGTGAAATGAAGTCAATCTGTCAAATGTTTGTGTGAAGCCAAGAAACCAGCATGATTTTAAAGAGACAAGGAATAAGAATCAGAAAATGTACCTTCAGTTCTTAGTTCTGACACCTTACTAGTTCTATGACCTTGGGCTTTGGTTTCTTTGTCTATAAAGTGAAAATAATACATTTACAGGCTGTCTCATAGGGTGTTGTAAAGATAAACTAAGATAATGTATGTGGCATCACATATGATGCCACATAAATGAGATAACGTATTTAGTGTCATATGCTAAAAATGCTATTTAAAAGGTAAAGTAAAGCTAATAACTGCCCCATAATTTCCTCTCTTTCTCCCTCTCCTTCTCTCTCTCTTTCTCCCTCTCTCTCTGTCTCTCTGTCTGTCTGTCTCTCTCTCTTTCTCTCTATCTATCTCTCAGTTTGCTTTGTATATGGGAAGAAATAAAAATAATCCAAACCATATAGTCTGTGTCTTTTCTTTAAAGTTCATTTTGATGATCCTAGAAACTTGATCTCCATACTGAAAGTCTTGTCTATATACACGTGGATGCTTCTGAGTCATTTTAGTTGCTGCTTAAAGAATCACTCATTTAAAACATATGGTGCCATATTAAATGTCTGATGTTTCTGTCTAATTATATACTCTATGAAATTATACTCCTATAACATGCCCTTTTCCCCTAAGGAAAAAAATATAAGTTGTACATGTTGTCTACGTGACAAAACTGTCTGATCTCTGCAAAAATTGCTCTGCCACTAACCACTTTTAAGTGGTTACTTAACGTCCTAGGGACTCAGTCTCCTCATTTGTACAATGAAGGTTTGGACTAGGTAACCTCTGAAGCCTTCATCTCTGCTCTAGAATTTTGTGTCTATGATTATGCAACACTTTTACAAATAAAGAAACAAGTGGTCTGCTAAACATGTTCATGCCTGAAATGGGTCATGAAACCAAGTATTCTGGCTGTTCTGCCCTTGCTCCTTTTCCAACCTTTTAAAATTTTATTTTTTTCAATTAACAAGCATTTATTTTCTTTTCCTTCCTTTCAACTTTCTCTCCCCTGGAAAAAGACAAAGAAAAAAAAGAAAACCCTTGTAAGAAGTATGCATATTTTTAAAAAGTTCCCTTTACAACCAGTGTCTCTGATAAAGGCCTCATTTCTAAAACATATAGAGAACTGAGGCAAATTTGCAAGAATACAAGTCATTTCCCAATTGATAAATGGTCAAAGGATATGAACAGGCAGTTTTCAGAGGAAGAAATTAAAAACTAGCTAAGGTCATATGAAAAAATACTCTAAATCACTATTGATTAGAGAGATGCAAATCAAAACAACTCTGAGGTACCACATCACACCTATCACATTGGCTAACATGGCAAAACAGGAAAATGATAAATGTTGGAGAAGTTGTGGGAAAGTTGGAACACCAATTCATTATTGGTGGAGCTGTGAGTTGATCCAACATTTTGGGAGCAACTTGGAACTGTGCCCAAAGGGCTATAAAAATGTGCAGACCCCTTGACCTAGTAATATCACTTCTACGACTGTTTCCCAAAGAGATCACAAAAATGGGAAAAGAATCCACATGTACAAAAATATTTATAGCAGCTCTTCTTGTGGTTGCCAAGACCCAGGAACAAGGAGATGCCCATCAATTGAGGAATGGCTGAACAAGTTGTGGTATAGAAATGTAATGGAATAACTATTGTCCAATAAGAAATGATGAACAGGCAGACTTCAGAGAAACCTATAAAGAATTCTGTGAACTGATGCTGAGAAGCAGGAGGACATTGTACACGGTAACAGCCACAGTGTGCAATGACTGATTTTGTTAGACCTTCTCAGCAATACAAGGACTTAAAACAATTCGAAAGGGCACATGATGGAAAATGCCAGCCACATCCAGAGAAAGAACAATGGAGTCAGCATGTAGAACAAAGAAAACTATTTTCTTTTTTTGTTATGTTTTATTTTTTTTCTTTCTCATGGTTTTTCCCATTCGTTATAATTCTTCTATGCAACACGATTAATGTGAAAATGTGTTTAATACGAATGTATCAGATTGAAAGTCATCTTGGGGAAGGAAGGGGAAGAGAGAGGATGAAAATTAAAAACTTATGGAAGTGAATGTTGAAGAGTAAAAATAAATACTTAAAAAAACTAGAGAAAAATTTATAAAATAAAAGCAATATTGTAAAGATAAATAGCTTTGAAAGACTTAGGAACTCTGCCTTTGTTATTGTTCCCCAGACACAGAATGCAAGCTTAGTAACAGACCTAATAAGTGGAGATATAGCCAAGAAGTTGGAGATCCTTTTTGTTCTTCAGGGAGAAGGCAGCCCCTGGAGCAGGGAGAGAAGCCCTCGTCCAGATTCTGTCTGCAATGAAAGTTCTAGGTACCAATTCAACAATAAGATCCTCTGAATCTATGAAATAGTATGATTGTTTTCCTCAGAAGAAACCTATTGTACATAGGAAATGACTGATCACCCAGGACAAATAAGCACTTCTTACCTTGAATTTACAGTACACATTTTAGTACTCTTATTTATCACTTTCTAGATTGAAGACTATTTTCAAAGTATTAATATGTTGATGTTCCAATCCTTTTACCTATTGATTATTCTTCTGTGAACAATCTTCAGAATTATAATTCTTTCTGCACAATCTTTCAGGAACTCAGACATTCTTTGCTTTAGAACTGGTTTCATTTCATGTTTAGCAATTGCCTTGAGGTGATCCCAGGATGCTTTGCATCTTCGTTCCATCTGACACAAGTTGTCTTGAAGTTGATCAAAGTCAACCTGACAACAAAAGAAACATTAATGAACTCTCTGGAACAAACGACCACCAAATCTGTACATGGGCTATCTGTGCTATAATGTCCAGTTCCCATAAAGAAAATAGTCAAAAAGTTAAAACAACAACAACAAAATTTTCTGATTAATGCTTGGAATGATAATTTGAAAATCATTCATATGCATACTGACATTGGTAATTTGGCTGCAAAACCATTTTCCAAGTGAAACCTGGGGAATGGAGTCACCTTTTCCTGTCATACCTGGAAAGAAATATTACCAAAACTTAAATTTTGCATAGCAAGATGAAGGGGTTAAATGTCTGGTCAGAGACTCTTCCACATATAATGGAACAAGATAATCTTCTTCCTGTAAAGTGACATTTCACTTACAATAGGTTTGTCTGTCTGTCTGTCTGTCTGTCTGTCTATCTATCTATCTATCTATCTATCTACCAATCAGTCTATCTATCTGTCTGTCTGTCCGTCTAATCTATCTATCTATCTATCTATCTATCTATCTATCTATCTATCTATCTATCTATCTATCTATCTATCTATCTATCTATCTATCTACCAATCAGTCTATCTATCTGTCTATCTGTCCGTCTATCTATCTATCTATCTATCTATCTATCTATCTATCTATCTATCTATCTATCTATCTATCTATCTATCCATCTATCTATCTTTCTGTCTGTCTATTTAATCTATCTATCTATCTATCTATCTATCTATCTATCTATCTATCTATCTATCTATCTATCTATCTATCTAGAATACACACACATACATAGAGTGTAATGGTTTGAAGTTCACATTTACATGACACTTTATGATCTGCAAAATGCTTTAATATGTGATCTCATTTTCTCTAAACAGACTGATGTGAAGACCATTAGACAGCACAACATGCTGCACTGATTTGCAATGACAAGCTAAGAATTATCACCAGCCTACTCTGAAGGAGATAGGAAAATGAAGGACTCGGATGCTGACAGACATGAATCTTTTTTTAACCTCTTGCCTTCCCTACTTTCTTCCTCACTCTCTCTTCCTTCATGGCACATTTCATTCCAATGATTCCATTGTATAAAGGCCCGCTGCTTTCAGATCCCACACTCCATGAATCTGATATTTTCTTATGGGGTTTGGGGAGGGGGAAGGTGGAAGAACACAGCTACTCTTTTTTAGTTTTATGTCCTAGGACAAATTTCTGCACTTGGTGTGAAGCTTAAGGAGAGCCAGTTTACAAAACCAATGTTACCAATAGCAACCAGTGAGAAACTTGGAAGAAGTACAGGAATAAATGATGTCATCAGGGATATGTATGATAGGAAGAGGGAATGGGCTGATCACATGACAAGAGTGAGGGATGATGGGTGAACAGTCAGAGTGCTCTAATAGTATTTTCTTGATACCAGGAGAAATCAAGGAAGACCTTAAATTCATTGGATGTCTCTCCCTCCTCTCCCTTTCCTTTTATGATGAACTTATATAAGGACACTGACAAAAGCTGTGCACAATGGTCAGGCATGGATGGTCACCATCTGCCCCAATGCAGGAAACATGTGAGTCAAGGAGACGGCAGTTCATTCTCTTTACCAACAAATCTAACTCTGGGATTCTTTCAGAGTATTGTTATTGTGCCAAAGCAGTAAGTAAAATTTAGGAGGGGGCAGCATGATTGTCTTAAAGACCTCAGTGGGAAACAGTCTGACAGAGAACTGTCAGAGGTAAAGGTAAAGGAAGTGCCTTTAAAGTTCATTAGGAAGAACTCAACAGGAAGTCACATTCAAAATAGGCCCCAGAGTAGAAAGACTGAATACAGCACTTCAGCATTTGTTCTGGAGAAGACTTTTAAGATCCAACATCTGTAGCAAAGGCAAAAGTTTTCTTCATTGCCCACAGACATACATACCTTGGCTGACCTAGTGATGGCCCCAATCTCAGAATATAGATCTGTACTGTCTGGGAAATTTTCCACCACCATCGTGCACACATGGTGAAGGAGAGACTGTTTGTGAACAGTGTCTTTGACCTCTGGAACCTTCTCGAGGTAGCTCAACTCAAATGCTTTGGCCTGTTTGGCAAGAAAAGAAAAAGGGAATAAGCTTAAACTTGTTTTACTTTACTCAGTCTCCTAAAAAGAACACGAAACCATGCTAGGAAGCTGTGCCTGGTTTAAAGGCCTCTTCTGTCCAATCTTTAGGAATTATACAGATAGCGATTCTATAGTACAAAGACTTTCTACTCCTCATTATTCCTTCACTAAAGGCCTTTAGTCTAGGACAAATTAAATGCGTTTATGATAACCTCAGTTTCATCCCCAGTGTTCTTCATTATCAGCTCTTATCAGCTTTTACCTCCTTTTGTTTACTATTTAAAAAATTAATTAAAAATTCTAGGCCCTTCTATAAGTATAAACATTTTTGAACACGCAGCATGAAAAAAAATTGAAAAGAGAAAGGTACCAGAAATGGCCCTTAGATAATAATAAGTATACATTACGAAAAACATACAAATTGTTCCCAAGATGACAAATTGACCTAAAAGCTTCAAGTCTACATTAGAAGCACTGATAGTTACATGCATTCTCAGGATAAAATTTATCCCACATTTCCCTGAATAATAAATTAAGAGTTTTGTTAAATGGCACATTATGAGAAATCATAGTTGCAACCTTTGTTAAGAAATGTTCCTATTACCAAAAAAGCAGGGAGAAGATAATAAAATGCTCACGTTAGAACCATTGAGGAAGTTCCCAATGGCTAACAAAGTAGACAGAATGAATCCCAGGGTTTTATTATTTTCCAATTGATCTATTCCTTCCTTCAGGTCCAAAAGTGGTTCAGCCACCTCCTGCCAGTTAAAAAAAAGGATAAGAAAGTAGAATTGGAACACATGTATAACTTATTTCTATTTTCTATCATCATCATTATTATTGTTATGGTTATTGAATGAACATACAGACTGAGGCTTTGGAAGTTATAATCTAATAATAAATCTGACTGTCTCTGGCACCTATAAATCAGAAAGGCCTGGATGCTACTTTTTGGGCACCTAAAAGTGTCAAAAGGGGACACATTGGCTCTATAAACCTTTTTCTACTCCAAGGAGAAACCATGAGATCTAAGCAAATGCCTCTGCATGAAAGAAACTTATGCTATATGTAGAACCAAAGTTGAGGGGTATGTGAGGTGGGGTGTGAATGGAGAGCAGACATTCCTCCATTATATTCATAATGATTCTGTAGCCCCTTACAACCAAAGACACCTGACTTAATCTATACGACCAACATTAGCTTATTCTTCAACATGCAATTTCCCCCCTCTTCTCCTTTCACTTTTTCCTTCTATTCCTTCATTCTCTTCCTCTTCTCCTTTTCTTTCTCCACTCCTAATCCTTTATTTTGATCCTCTTCCTTAGCCTTTTTTCTTTCCTGCTCTGGGTCCCATAGGTCACCTCCCATTCTATGTTAGCTGATCTCAAGCATGTTTACTTGAAGTAAAACTCATTAATTTAGCTCCTTTATCAATTAATCAATATGCATTAGTTAAGGGCTTACTCTGTGCCAGGGATGGTATTAAGCTCTTGGGATGCAAAGAAATGAGAAAATAGGCCCTTCCTCAAAGAGCCCACCTTCTAGTACAGAAGACAACATGTAAACAATTAAGTATATAAAGATATGTGCAAAGTAGATGGAAAGCCATCACAGAGAGGAAGGAACTACAATCTAGGGAGGCCTGAAAAAGTCTCCTGGAAAAGATGATGTTTGAATCTTAAAAGTAAGCCAGAGATTCTAGGGTGTGGAGGTGAGGAGGTTGAACAATCCAGGCACAGGGAACAGACAGACCAAAGGCATGGAGCATGGGGGCTAGCATGGACTGATTTGTATATAATACAGAATAGGAAGGGACCAGGCTATAAAGAGCTTTAAATCTAAAACCAAAAGTTTTTATTTGATCTTAGATGAAACAAGGAGCCACTGGAGTTTACTGAGTATGTGTGTGGGGAGGGGGTGAGATGGTTCGACTTGTAGTTAGGAAAATACTTTGGCAGCTGAGTAGAGTCCGGAATGGAGTACAAAGAGATGTGAGTGAAGGAGAAAAATTAGAAAGCTCTTGTAAGTAGTCTAGGCAAGAGGGGATGAGAGCCTGACCTAGGGTAGTGGCTGTGTGAGTGGACAAAAGGTGATCCCTAGACCAGAGGTGCTGTAAAGGTAAAAATGACAAGATATGACAGTTGACTGGGATGGAGGTTAAGAGCAAGGAGCTGGGGATGACAGTGGAATGGCAAAGCTGGGAGGATGGTCATGCCCTAGAGAGAAGCATCTGAAAGAAAGGGAGGTTTGGGTGGAAAGATAAGTTCTCTTTCAGATATGTAAAGTCTGAAATGTCCATAGAAAATTCAGTAAGAAATGTGCAAGAGGCAGTTTGCAATGTGGGACTGGAGCAATGGAGAGAGACCAGGACTTTACATAGATGGATCTGGGGGATATTATGCATTGAGATGATAATTGAATACACAGGTTCTGATGACATCAGGATGTGGAGAAAAAAGAGAACAGGGCCCAGGATAATGCTAATTAGAGACTTAGTGGGACTACAGTTAGTGGGCAGATATGGATAAAGACCAAGCAAAGACTCAGGAGGAGTCACTGGACAGGTAGGAGAACCCCCAAAAGAGCAGTGTCATGAAAACTTCAGAGAGGTGAGACTATCCAGAAGGAGGTGATCAACAGCATCAAAGGCAGCAAAGAGTTCAAGAAAGCTGAGGTTTGAGAAAAAGCCGTTTAAATTGGGCAATGAAGAGATCCTTGGTAACTGGAGACTACGGGTTTATTTGAATTGATGAGATCAGAAGCCAAACTTCAGAAAGTTTAAAAACTGTGAGAAGAGGAAGGGGAGGTACTGAATAAAAACAGTCTTTTCAAGGGCTTATGCTGAGAAGAGGAAGAGAGAAATAAGGTGATTATTGGTGGGGAAAGTAGGATCAAGTGAGGTTTTGGTTTTGGTTTTTTTGGAGGGGGGAAGGCAGGGCAGATGGGGTTGTGACTTGCCCAAGGTCACATGGCTGGCAAGTGTTAAGTGTCTGAGATCACATTTGAACTCGGGTCCTCCTGACTCCAGGGCTGGTGCTCTATTCACTGTGCCACCTAGCAGCCCCTAAGTGAGGTTTTTTTTTAAAGGATGAGGGAGGCAATGGCAAGCTTGAAGGCAAAAATAGATAAGGAGATTGCAGATTAAAAAAGTAGAATGATTATGGAGGAAATTTGTTGTTAAAGATAGGAGAGGATGATAGGAAAGGGATAAAAATTCACGTAGAAGGTTGGTCTTCCCAAGGAGAGAGTCCACTTTATCATTAATTAAGGAGGAGATTATGTGGGGGTGGTCAGAGGAATGTTGTATGAGAAGGGGAGAACATGGAGCTCTCAACAAATGGCCTCAAATTTTTTACTGAAATACGAGATGATGTGCTCAGCAGAATTAGGGGAAGAGAAGCTGTGCGAGGCTTGAAGAGAAACAAGTAGGTTTGGAATTGTTCCTGTGGTGAGAGAATTGATTAGGGAGGAGCTGAAGAGTTACAATTACTCCAGTGGGGTCCCAGCAGAGACTATATAAATTTGTAGTGAACTCAGACAGCACCGTGTTGTGATTTTCTCTGGTGGGGCTCATCCACAGCTCCTGGAGAGGAACAAAGCAGGCAGACAGTAGGGGAGAAATCTAGAGTTTGGCTTGGTAAAGGGTGACTGGTGGAAAGACAAGGGGAAAAAAAGGATTTGAGAGTATAGCATAGTGTAGAGTTTAATTGGTCCACCAAGGGGTCAAGACTGGCAAAAGAAGAGAGTGCAAAAAGCAAAAGGGAGATGGTCTGGGAAAGTACTGGACCAGATATCAGAGTGAGAACAAGCAGTCAGACTAAGGGTCCTGAAGCAGAGAAATATGGAATGATAAAATATTAGGATCAGATAAAGGATTTTATAGTTCATGAATACAGAAGTAGAACACTTGTGGCTGATGGCAAAAGCGAGAGTACGGCTGCTTCTGTGTGTGTGGCTAGGGTGAAGTAGAAAAGTAGGTCATGGGGACTGAGTAGATTGAGACATTGAATTACCAGGCATAGAACTTTCTCTTGGAGTCTAAAAGACCCGGGTTCGGGTCCCACCTCTGACCTATACTGCCTGTGTAACCCTGACCAAGTAACTTAACCTCTCAGTGTCCTAAGCAGCCCTCTAAGACTAAGTCTACAAAAAGTACAGATTTGTATTGGTAGAGGGAATTAATGACAAGTCTACCCCTTAACATGTCCACTCCCCCCCTCCCAAAAGAAGTTATCTAAATGTGATCATTCAGATGGGAAATAGGTTGAAATGCAATTTTATCTACAAAAAGTACTTGCTAAGCATATTATTACTTTAAGTAGGCTTGTAAGGAGAGTATTTTCTTCAATTTTAGAGACATGTGGTACCTCAGTAGCTGCTGAGTCTAACTTCCCACCTAAAATGACAATTCCTTCTATAATATCTGCTAGACAGGTTCATCTAACTCCAGATTGAATGATTCTAGGGATGGAGCTCAGTATTTCTTTAAAAAAATTTTTTTATTTACTTTTAGTTTACAACATTCAGTTCCACAGTCCCTTGAATTTCAAATTTTTTTCCCTTCCCTATCCTTCCCCTTTCCTCTCCCTTTCCCCCTCACCCCTTCCCCCAGCAGCATGCAATCAAACATAGGATCTACAAATACCTTCACATTAAACATTAGTCAAGTCGTAAAGAAGGATTAGAACAGGAACTCAGTATTTCTTAAAACAGCCTATTTATCTCTTTGGTTGCATAGCCCTTCTTTCTATGAAGTTAAAACCTACCTCCTGTAACTTTAACTCCCTGGTCCTGGTTTTGCTCACTGGATCTATGTAGAATATGTCTATTCCCTCTTCTGTATGAAAGCACTTCAAATACTTAAGGATAACTATTGTATTCTCCCTAAATCTTTTTATTCCTCATAGTATCTTCCATTGAAATGACCTCCATTGTTCTTTATAAGACCCATAAAAAGACAGAATGAAGACAGGTAGAATGTAAACTCTTAATAAAGAATGTAAGCTTTTGGAGAGCAGAAACTTTCTATTTCTTTTGTACTTTATATCCCTAGCATCTATGCCAGTACCTAGTACAAAGAAGACACTTAATAAATGTTCAATGATTCATTGATTAAAATTTGCCACTCACACCTGAGCACAAAGCTTCAGACATGATATGGGAACCTAGACAGCTGGAGTATGGAGATACATTGCAAAGAGAAGTCTACTCAGTACCCCTCAAATACCACTTCTTAGATAGAACTGTACTCTGCTTATGTCTATTCCTGGCCCAACCTCACAAATTTATGTACATTCATGAAGACTGAGCTGGATTTTCAAATAGATATCTTCATCACAGTCCCAATTTCTGTTGTACCAGAATTCTTGCCTACTCGGAAGAGGGAGTCTGGGGGCTACACAAACCAACAATGATTAGAGCTCCCTGTATTGGCAATATTCAAGCCAGAGGAACATTTTTATGTCTCTTCCTGGAGTCACCCACTCTGCTCTCCCCTTCTTACTAGTCCTGTGTGCCAATGGGAGGAATGGACCCACAGGGCTGTGCTTTGGCAGCAACCATCAGACTAAAAGCTCTTTGGCAAGCTCCATTGTACACCAGCTTGCCATAAGGTTTCCAGGTTTTTGGGTTCAGGACAGATACATTTTTATGTAAATTAATTACATTAAAATGACCCAGGAGGATTAAAGGAAGAATCTACTTTTAATGAGCAAAATGAGACATCAAAATGGCTTTGTTCCTTTAGAATGTCACTGAAATGGATAGCTATTTTTACAGTGGACTGGGAGGATGGTGTTTACAGATAGAGCCACTTGGGTTTATATTTGCTTAAGCATATGTTTCGCTGTAGACTGCATCTGCAAAGAGTAATTATAGCCTTGAGGGTCCCTTGTGCATTTGAGAAATAGCATCATGTATTGGAAAAAATGCTGATCTTGGGGTCAGAAGAGCCAAATCCTGGTGCTGGGGCTGCCACAAAGTAGTTTTTTGACATTGGACTAGTCATTTATTTATCTCCTTTGACCTTCAGTTCTCTCTCAAGGATGATTCAAATGGAAGATTCAAGATTAGAATCCGGTCTGCTGTTACCTGAACCAATACAACTACTTGCTCCTAGCTGGTGCCCTTGTTTGTAGTCTTTCTTTTTAAGTCCATACTCCTGGTGTTGCCAGATTTCATAATTTTATTCTTCCACTTAATAATTTTCAAAGTTTCCTTATTGCCAACTTTTTGGACCTAGCAATCAAAGCCTTTCCAAGTCTGGGCCCTTCCTACCTACATTATTTCATATTTCATGGCGCACCAACACAAATTCAACAACAATGAACATTCATTAAGTATTCATATACTCTGCTAGCCACAGCAAAAAAAAGACAATTAGCCCTCAAGGAAATTATATTGCCCTAAGGGGGGATATGACATCTATATAGCTAAGTACACTAGCTGGTAGAGTGTGATGAAGGTAAAGGAGAGATCCAGACAAAGTCCACTAAGTGAACATTTTTTATGAGCTAAACAAGGCTTTCGCCAGGGGGTAGGATAGGGGAGGGAGTAGTAATCATGGTATCTGAGGAAGAAGAAGGTACTTGAGCTAAGTAAGCTCTTCAGGAAGAGAAGGGCTCTCAAAGGTGGAAGCGCAGAGCGTGTACATTTCAGACCTGGGGGATGATGGAAACCCCTTGTTTTGGTCAGGCTGGTCTACTCATTATATGCACGCTCTCTTTCAAACATGCAGTACTTCTGTGGCCCTTTTGTTCATCTCAATGTTTGGTGTGCCCTCCCATTTCCTCTTATCTAAACCCTACCCCTCTTTCATCATCATCCCAGTACATCTAATAAGTCCATCCTGACATCCCCCATCCACAATGTCTATTTCTTCTTTGGAACTCCTTGGGAATTTATTGTCCTAATCATTCCTATAACCCATTATGTGTTTGCTATGCATTATTAATGGTGTGTACATATGTGTTGGTTGTCTTATTGAAATGTGTCATTTCTTCCCAATCAAACTATAAGATAGAGACAGTCCACAAGAAGGCAACCAGATAGAAGGGGCCCGTATCTCATACTTCTTGGCATCCTGCTAAGCCAGCAGTTCTCAACGTTTGGGTCGTGACCCCTTTGGGGGTCGCCTAAGACCATCATAAAACACATATTTCTGATGGTCTTAAGAACCGAGACACGGTTCCTCTATCTGTCTCCAGGTGGGTCTGCCCACATGCAGATACACCCCCAAACAAGTATTGAAGTGTTGCAGCATTAGGAAGGTTGAGAGCCACTGTACTAAGCACATCATAAACCTATGGTAAGAATTCAATAAGTGTTTTATAGAATCACAAAATTTGGAAGTTAGAAGGTATCTTAATGATGATCTAGTCAGAATCACACGTGAAAGGAATCTTCCCTTTAACATACCCAGCAGGTGATCATTCGGCCTCTGCTTGAAGACCTCCATCCATGTCTCAAGGCAGCCCATTTGTGACAGTTTTAATTGTTAGGAAGTTTTTCCTGACATCAGTCCTACACTGCTCTCTTTGCAACTTTTCACCCACCGGGACTGAATGGAAGAGGTGGAGTCTTTTCTCCACCTTACAATCTTTCAAATATTTGACAATGGCTATAATCAAGTCTCACTTGAATTTTCTCTTTTCCAAATTAAACATGTCCAGTTCCTTCAGTTGTTCCTCATATGGTACAGACTCAAGACCCTTCACCATCTTACCTGTCCTTTTCTATACCCTCTCCAGCTTCTCAATGTTGTTGTTAAACCGTGGCTGCAATAACTGAACACACCCCCCCCCCTTTATCTCTTATACACCTCCCTCTTTCTGGAAGCTGCGGCCCTCTTAGCAGAGCCCATTTTTTTTTTTACTAGCCTTTTTGGTTGCCACATGACACTGCTAAACTTGCAGTTCATTAAAACATCCTGATTTTTTTTTTGGAACTGATTTTTTTTTAGAACTGCTGTCTAACCATTACTCCACCATCTTATTCTTCTCAAGTTATTTTTTTGTTGTATTATTGATGTTACTCTTTTGCTTATTTAATTATTAAGTTGAATTGCAGTAAATTCTAGAAGCATTCTAATAATAATGTGGACAATTCAGTTGCCTTTCTGAAAGAATTATGGCCAGCCTCTTGCCAGTGATGAGTTACAGCCCCAGAACATGGAACAGAGAATTTTTGAGATGCAAGTGATCCTGGAGACCAACTACTATTTGTTTTACGAGTTACCACCATCAGTATTTTAGCCAGCCTTCTTTAAGGTGAATAATAACAAACATTTAGAAGCTTAGGATAATTCCTCCAGTCTTCTCCTTCTGAGAAATTTTATTTAGGCTGGTCATTGGCAGCCCCTCCTTCTTGCCTGAAGATATCTGGCTGTTCTACAACATACAGAGTGTCCCTGAAGTCTGGACACAGGAAACCTCATTAACTATGCATATTTTTCAAGAAATGAAATGAATGAAATTTTCAACAACATTTAATTTAATTAGAATAAATGAGATTTCATAGGAAGACATAGGAAATCTCATTAATTAGTTAAATTAAATTAATCTCATTAACATGGAAAATAGTCCCCAATAGCTAATGAATGCTTTTATTCCATATGAAATTGTCATGGATAGAGTTTATGCTAATTAAATAAAATTTTGAAAATTTCATCATTTCTTGAAAATATGCATAATTAATGAAATTTCCTATGTGACCAGACTTCAGGGACACACAGTAGAATACAGAGTTTTCCCAGTCTTCATGGTTTTGATAGCAGAGCTAGCCTTTCTGAAAGCTGGTCCAAGGACAGGGAAGGTACTGTGTGCTTGGCAGACCTCTGCCCTCAGTTGTGGAAGCTGCGCTCAAAGCAGGTTGGCATTCTCCCAGAATTTATTTTCTAGATTGTCTACTTTTCTCTTAGGTGGTTGGAGGCAGATTGGCCCGTGGGCTTTTTTCTTTAGACTTTCTTGACCCCTCTGACACCTCTGGGCATTGTTGGCCATTCGCTTTCTACTCTTGGTTTCAGACACACTATATTTTCCTTCTTCTCTTCCCACCTCTCTGTAACATCATTTCTCTCTCCTTCACTAGCTCCTTACCCTCTCTACAAATCCCTTATTGAGGCATTTTCCAGGGGTCTCTCTCTGGTTTTGTTTTCTTTTATCTCTATACTTTCTTACTTGGCATTCTGATTCATTCCCCTGCCTCTAACTACTACCTCTATTCAGATGACTCCCAAATCTATAGCTCCCATCCTAACCTGTCTTTTCTTCTTGAGATCCATAGTTCTGAGTACTGATGAGACATTTCTACCTCAACATTCTACCCTCCACCTCGATTTTCCATGATTTCACTATTTCTATTGTCCCTGGGAGTATTCACCCAATCTGCCCATGTCTGTAATCTCTGACATTTCCTCCTCTGTTCTTTCTCCTTACCAGCCAGTCGTCACATCTTTACTGTTGAAGTCATTGCCAAAATGTCTCTCAATTCAACCCTATTCTCTATATTTTTATCACCACTACCTTCCCATATGCCTTTATTTCTATCCACTTGGATCAGGTGTTGGAAAACTATTGCCTTACACAGTCTGCCATCCATTTTTGTATGGTCTGATAACTAAGAATTATTTTTTTTACGATTTTAGGTAGGCTCGTGGGCCATAGTTTGCCAGTCTCCTACCTATTATGATGGTCTCTTTTTAGGCATACTTGTCTCCACTTTCTTCCCCAGGCTGAGGGAACAAAACAGAGTATCAGCAACAGCAGTAATGCTGAGTGCCAGGGACAATGGCCCAGGGAGGATCACTGGAACGTGTAACACTGGGGATTGTTGACTTCTGTCTGGTACTTGACACAATGAACATCATTTTTCAAATTTTGTCAACATACTCATCGAGCCGATGTCTCAGGAATAACAATCCCCTACTTGCTCATGAGAAGAGCTAATTTCTCAGGAACAATGGTTGTGTGTGGCCTCTTCTCTCCCTCTTTTACTGTTTACCTTTTCAATGACTTCATAGTCCATTTTGAAAGCCCAGAGCTGGAGCCTGGCAGACAGTTCACTGATGGAGGAAAGTGTGAGGAGGAACTGCTCAGCACTGCCTAGGGGGAGATCTGGGTTGGCCATCTGGGCCTCCTGGATTTTTTGCTTTTCCTCTTCAGTGGGAATCATGGTGAGAATTTTCTGGAAAGAGAAAACAACACAGTCTATTTTCTACATATAGTGCACAGGAAGAGCACTGCTTCCTATTTTCATTTGGCTAGAAACTGGAGATGCGTTGGCTGTTTATGGTGTTCCCTCGCAAATGTCTCATTGGTACTGTGCTCTTGCAGTAACATATATCTCAGAGAGACAACAACAGAAAAGCAGGGCAAACACAGAGAGAGCTCTCTGTAGCTAGTTCTTCTGACGCCTGGGGAAAATTTATTTGTGGATAGAGGAGGAAGGACTCAGAACTGGGGTCACAAGGTCCTACTGACAAATGGGAAGCAGGCTACCATCCAAAGTGTGGGAAGGAAGACAGCCCCATAGCTGCAGAACCCAGAACACTGCTGCTGAGGGGGCTATCATGGCATCCCCTAAGAAAGGCATGGTGTGGGTTCCTAGGCCTGGCAGCATGTTAGGGTTTGACTGAGAGTTTGACTAAGGTGCTTTAGCATCAAGAGGAGGTGGCTTGTCCCCCAGGGTTGGGCCAATGCCTTTCTGGCACGGCTGAGAGCCTTCAGTCTCCCCCTGCTTCTGAGCAGGGAAGGTCCAGTGGTGCAAAAGATAAGCCCCAGGACAGGAAGACAATGACAGTAGGACTCAGTGGGTGGTGGTCTGGGCCCATGTGAGGAGAGGGGGCAGTTCCATCCCAGGACTGGTAGATTTATTTTGAAAGGTGTGGGGGCAGTAGACTTTAGGTGTGTTGTAGGGAACAAGCACACTCCCTCATTCCCAGCAATCTAGGAGCAAAGCCCCCTCACCCTACCATAGCTACATCTTTGGATACACATATCTTTGGTTCAGTTTTTCTTCATCTTTTTGACTTTTGTTTTACAATGATCCTGAATAACTTAGAGCTGAGGAAACCTTAGTGGTGTGCCATATCAGATAAAAGAATTAGGCTTGAAATCTGGAGGGTGTGAGTTCAAATTTGGCCTCAGATACTTACTAGCTATATGACCCTGGGCAAGTCACTTAACACTACTTACTTCAGTTTCCTCGTCTGTAAAATGAGCTAGAGAAGAAAATTTCTTGGCTAAGAATTTAAAAATTTCTTCACTAAAAAAAACCCCAAATGGGATCCAGAAGAGTCAGATATGTCTGAAACAACTAAACAAGATCCAGGCTCTGACCCTGAGGAACTAGTGACTTGACCACAGTTGTGACATAGTCAGAAACAGAGTTGTGGGCAGCAACAGGGCCTTATGGTTCCTAGACTGAGGTTTCTTCCACTCACTGTTTGTCTAAGATCTATACAGGTCTGTACATAGACAGAGCTCCAGGTAAGACTAAAAAGGGGGCATTTAGGAAAAGGAGAGAGAGAGAAATCAGAACATGAAAGGAAAACAGAAAACAGTGAGAACAAGCTTTGTGAGGTTTGGTTGTTGTGGGTTTTTTTGCTCTTCATTTGGGAAATACATTTATGGTCAATAAGTAAACTTTTCTTTATGCATGTTTGGCCTATCACAGTGTTCCATTTTTTGGAATTCCCAGAGATAGGTCTACAAACTGATCATATTTCAGTTTTGTCCATTTAAACGTTGAAATGAAAAGGTAAATGGAAACACCTCAACTAAAATCAGTCACGTCAAGTCTTGGTTAACTTAAAACGGATGGAAAATTTTTTACAAACAAGTAAGACACAATTAGGAATTGAGAGAGATTTTATAATTTTTTAACTTGCTTATAGCAAAAATCTATCACAGAAAAATGAAGAGAGGGCAAAAGGTCGGCACAGGGATGGTTATTTTAAACTGATATCTGGATTCTCATTGATTGCTATCATTTGGCCTAAGTTAGTATTTTTTAAAGGGATGTGAAAAGTTCTATGATGAGATTTCTGATGCATTTTTTACACGGCAAAATAAACTTTCTTTTTTGCTAGTGCTTTTCCCTTATGTGCTCTCTTTTCTTATCCCCAACACACACACATATACACACATGCACACACACATGCACACACACACATACTCTCTCTCTCTCTTTATTTCTGGAATTTGTATGAATAAATCCAGATACTTTGGCTGCATATAGATAGTACCAAACATCTGGATGAAAATGGAAAAATTAGTCCAAAGACCCAGATGTTTCTAACAAAATGAATATTTGGCACCAACAGAATCAAAACATCCAGATCGTCAAATAGATTTTCATCTGATGTTTTGGTTCTGTGGGGCAGTGAGACTCAGTAGCAGCAAGGTTGCTAGCAGGTGGGACTTATTTCAGGGGTTCACCCTGAAAAAATGATTTTAATAGATTTTTCTTTGTGTTACTGTCAAACCACATTATGAAACACTTTCCTTGCACCACCTTAACACCTGGTAGGAAGGTTTGAATGAAAGTGGTTTGGTCATAATGTGTGCATGGGCTAAAGACATCTGCACAGGCTGAAGAAAGCTCTTGGAGACATCTAAAATATTTGTTTCTGCTCTTCAGTAAATTACGAGCCAAGACTAGAGTTTCAAGTACTGCTAAGTTCTGGAGATTCAGGATGGTAATGAATGATTTAATACCTTCCCAATTGCACACTAGGTAACAGGAAGGCTGGTCTCACACACAGGACCAGCACCAAGCAGCACTGTTACATAAGACGAGACCTAGTTCAAACATCTTGTGATTCTATGGGTCTAAATTAAGTTTGTTTTTGGCAGCCTCCCATCTGCTTTTTACGTATTTCTATCTTCCTCCTTTCTCCTCCTTTATTTTTCTTAGTCCCCTTTTACAGTGCGTGCTACTAAGGGCTGAAGGTGTTACTCCTGTTAAATTTTAATTGATAACTCCTGAAAATAACAACAAAAACAGTTTGGGGAAAAACCCTGGGAAAGAAGTTATAATGGTGGGACTTCAGGTACCCTCATCAGATAGGTGATGAGGGTAATGATTTTGGGGAAAACTTGCACTATACAGACAATGTACCTCAAGTGATGTCATGCTGCTTGTCAACTATGGTGCCAACTTGTAATGCTGGTACTTTCTAGAAACACAGGGTTTGAAAACAAGTATTGAATTCAAATGCAGTTATTTTAAACATCGCTACTAGGAGGCTGCTAACGAGTCGGTTTTAGAAAAATAAATGGCTATCTGTTTGTATTAAATTCATTTTCAAACTATCTGGCTAATTGAGTTTTACCTTCGTTCCTCCTCCCTGGTCCCCCTTTCCCCCAATGCTTTGTTCTCAGCCAAATTCTATGACAAAATTTTGTCAGCACATCTGTAGGCAGTACTGACTCTTTAGTAGACAGGACAAGCAATCCTTAATATTTTTATGGTGATGATGACTTGCTTTCTTTGTTCCTGCCTGAGAAAGTAATAACACACTATTACTTTTGTTTTTTACCCTATGACTAATTTAAACCATTTGTTCAGTGTGGAAGATTTATGAGCCCACCGTCTGCCAGTTGGTTTTATTTTATTTTATTTTATTTTATTTTATTACACATCACTGACAATAAAATTACATCAAGGCACAGGAGCAAGGCAGGATAAACTCACCTCCCATGAACTCAGATTTTTTTTCTTTTCCAATTTAACAAACACCGATGAACAACAAAAACATGTGAACTGAATTTATTTTGCCTATATTTTAATATACTTATTAACACACATATTATGTCTGCTGATATAAGCAGAGAATATAAGCTCTCTGATGGTGGGAACATTTTCATTATCATCTTTCTGTCCCCAGTACCTACTATGTGCCTTAAACAAGTAGATCCTTATTTAATGTTTGTTAATAAATGCTAAATATCAAGTGCCTGATATATAAAAAGAACTGTATTAGATTCAGAGGATCCAAAGAAAGATATGACACAAGGCTTGCTCTCAATGAGTTTGTAATCTAATCTATAGGTTTGGGTTTGTTGTCCTGTGCTTTTTATAATGAGATATTTATTTGGCTCTATTGGGGGAAAAATAACACCATTTGTTGGGATCCATCATAGTCTATATTTTTCTATCTCAGAACTAATCCAAAATGTATGTGAGGCTTGCTTCTAGGAAAGTGGGGAAGTCAAATTGTTGGTTTTGGCCACCCAGCTCACCTGGAGATGAAGTCATGACTACTAAGCACGTTGCTTGTTGAGTCTGGAAAAGAACCACGGAATGTTGGAATTGGAAGAGACCCTAACATCATATCACACAACCCCTTCATCTTACTGATGAGGCGACCCCCATCAACACTTTTGGAAAAGAAAATAGTATCAGGCTTTTGGGAACAAGGAGCCCAAGAATTCTTGTGCTCTGCTGGCACATTAACTTCAATGCTGCCAAGGTCTATGACTTCATCAGCCCAAAGGCTACTCCCCCATTGCAGACCTCAGCTCAGTTCTGCCCATGGGAGACAGTCTTCACGAGCAGCCTTGGTTCAAAAGACCACTATCTTCTGGTGATATGAAGTTGTTTGTAACGATTTGTTTGCATGTAACTATCAACATTTCTTGAGGGTATTAAATAGCAAAAAGACCTTTCACTTAGTACAGCGCCTGGCTCTTAGGAGATGCCTAATAAAGGCTTGTTGACTCTGTTAGGTAGTATAATGGAGCGAGCCCTGCACTTGGCATCAGGGAGACCTTGGCAGGAATTCTACCTCAAGTGCTTCTTAGCTATTAGACTCTGCTTCCTCATCTGTAAAATGGAGAGAAAGTAGCAACAACCTCACAGAGTTGGCGGGAAGACAGAATGTGAGAATATAAGCAAGATACTGCAATCTTTAAAGTTCTCTACAAATAATTATTACTATTTTTTTTGGAGAGGGGAGGGCAGAGCAATTGGGGTTAAGTGACTTGCCCAAGGTCACACGGCTAGTAAGTCTTAAAGATATAAAAACTCAGGTCCTTCTGACTCCAGGGCTGGTGCTCTATTCACTGTGCCACCTAGCCGCCCCAGTAATTATTACTATTGTTATTATTACACTTCCATAAAATTATTATTGCCTTAAATGAGTATCTATTATTATTATTATTAATTATTATTATTATTTTGCTTTTCTCAGCTATTTACTACCTTACCCTCAAAATCTCTGTGAGGCACCTAGAGCAGATATTATGCCTAATTTCCCAATGAATAAGCAGGCACAGAGAGGTTAAATAATTTGCTGAAATGTCACATAGCTAGTGATGAACATTGCTAGGGCTCTTTCTATGAGACTTGCTTGCCTTCATAGAAAATTCCTTAATTATACCTCCTAGTTTCTTACTCCTTTCCCCATACTTCACAAATTATCAGGCAAAAAAAAATCCAATACCCACAACAGATTCCTGGGCTTTCTCCTTTCAGATGAGCACTGACCTGTGGATTAGCATCAGGTCCTCCTGGCTCCAGAGCCCGTGCTCTATGCACTGTGCTACCTAGCCACCCCCCCCCCCGGATTAGCATCAGAAAGAGGAAATATGGGGCCTAAGAATCTGGTTGCTTCAACCCTGAGGCTCTTGTACTTATGCATGTATGAGAGCATGGCATTTCTATTTCCCACCATACAACATGATCATTAATATTTGGTCTCATCTGATTTAGCTATCCCCAAATAGACATTGCCCAAGAATTCTACAGCAATTATGACAGCAAGAAAAAATAATTCCCTACATTTGACTATAAAAATGAGAATTTATGATATTCATTTGGAAATTTAAAAATATAATCTAGTTCATATAGGGGCTGCATCCCTTCCCACATTTTCTAAAGTCTAATATACTTAAGAAAAAGTAACCAGTGAATGTTTCCTCAGTGACAGGTAGTAAACTAGATGTTTTTGTTCAGTTTTTCATGATGATGCACGAATCCATGCCATATGGCTGCTAAGAGACAATCCAGAGTGGGATTAAAACAGCCTAGTAAGGCTCTGTTTAGAAACACAGATCATGTATGCAGATCTGCTCAGTGTTAATGTCAACCTGGAAAGCTAAAGAAGAGCAATTGTCTGTGGTGGTGAACACCTAAGTGATGGCCAAGGAAGGAAGGAGGGAGGGAGAAAAGGAAAGAAATGAAAAGAATGGAGAAAAAAGAGATGGAAGAAGGGAGGATGGAGGCAGGGAAGGGAGGAGGAAATGAAAGAAGGGAAGAAAGAGAAGAGAAAAAAAGAAGGAAGGAAAGAAAGGAAAAAAATCAAATTGCTTATATCCAAGAAACAGATAAATTAAAGGTCCTTTGGGTACAAGTTAAAAATCCTTTTTTAGCAAAGTTCCATCAATAGGCACTTAAATCTTTCCAACCTTGACTTCTTTCTTGAATAATAAGTTAACCAACCAGAAGGGAAGATGGCAAAAGATCATAAGATTGGGAGTCAGAGGGGATTATAAATGCCACATAGTCGACTTCATCACTTTACATGTAAGTAAACTGAGTCTCAGAGAGCTTAAGTGACTTGCTCAGATTACACAGAACTGAGCTAGAGTTTGAATTCTAGTTCCTAGTCTCCGATTCTAATAACACTCTCCTCCATTCTGACTCCAACTCCAGTTGGCTCCTGAAAGGTGTTTTTTTTTGCAGCAATTAATCTTCCTTATTTACTGGATAATGGTTGAAAGAGTGGGCTCAATTTAAAGTTTTCATATGGGTAGTCCTTCCATTGAACTTAAAAGCAGCTGTGCCTGTGAGGAGCTTAGGAGTTTGGAGAACACTTGTCTGCGATTAGTCTGGAAGGAAAAATCGACTTTGAAGGGAGCCCTTCAGGTGTAAGTGCTTAAAAAGATCTTGCTCCTGGTAGTATTTGTGGAAGCGCTTTGGAGGAGGGCTTAACACACATTTACCAGGACTAAAGAGATAGAGTAAGATGGGTTTACGCTTGAAAAATAACTTTTAGGAAAACCTCTAGAAACTGAGGCAAACAAGTTGTTTCAAAAACTATCAGTTAAAATTAGTTAAAGTAATCTCTAAAATACCAATTATTATTCATGTTTTTAAAAAATAAAGTATTAAAACAACACTAAGATCAACTCTTTCTCTCTCCTTTTCTCCCTTCCCTAAATAAATGATGTGTATATTGGGGAGAAGGAGAAATTCTTTGGCAAAGAGACTTACTGTTCATCCTTTGTTCTCAAAGATGACCAATGACATCATGAGGGTGATGATAACTTGGTGCAGCTCTGCTGTACTTATTATTGAACTCAAACCCTTTCCTGCCATCCTTAACATTGTCCCCTTCAGACTTGCCCTATACAGGGACAAATGTCTAGAGCAGAAGGCTCTTCTTATGTGGCCCATTAATATTTTGGTAACTGTATTTCAATATAATTGGCTTCCTTTGTCAACCTATACATTTTATTTTATGTATTTAAAACCATTACTCTGAGAAGGCATCTACTGGTTTCACCATACAGCTAAAAGGATCCATGACATAAAAAAGTTAATTACTGAAAGAGATTCTTTTTCTTCCTTCCTTCCTTCCTTCCTTCCTTCCTTCCTTCCTTCCTTCCTTCCTTCCTTCCTTCCTTTCTTCCTTCCTTCCTTCCTTCCTACTATGGTTTCTCAGTCATTTGTGCCATTGATCCTCTATAAATTGTTAAGCATACACAAAACTTTTATAACCAAAAGTTGTTTACGTCCTAAAACTAATCCAGACCAATAAGCATTCAAGTGCCTACTCTGTTCATGGTGTTGTATAAGGTGCTGGGAAAGCAAAGAGAAGACAAAAATCCTTCCTGTCCTCAAGGAGTTTACATTCAGCATGTAAGCAGGTTGCTATATATACTGATGTTTCAGGAGGAAGAGGACACTAATGACTAGAGGGTCAGGAAAGTCTTATTGTAAAATATGGTTCTTGAGTTGGGCTTAAAAGGGCATATAAACAAATAAGTATATATGGATTATTTAAGGAAGGAGACAGCCCTAAAAACTAGGGAGATAAGGGAAGACTTTTCTGTGGGAGGAGGTTCATGAACTGGGCAAGAGATTCTAGGAAGCAGGTAAAGGGGTTTCAGGCATGGGAGAAAACCTGTACAAAGGCATGGATGTGGGTGACAGAATGCCCAGGTCAAGGAATCAATCAACCAGAATCCATTACGTATCTGCTACTTATCAAAAGGCAGCTAGGTGGCTCAGTGGATAAAGTACCAGGCCTAGAATCAGGAAGACTTGAGTTCAAATCTGACCTCAGACACTTACTGGCCAGTCCCTTAACCTCTGTTTGGCTTAAACCACTGGAAAAGGAAATGGCTCAGTACTCCAGTGTCTGGCGTCCATGGAGTAATGAAGAGCTGGATGTGACTGAAGGACTGAAAAGCAACAACAAATGGAGCAGATACTGTGCTGATCAGAGGGAATGAAAAGACAGAAATGAAACAGTCTGTGCCCTCAAGAAATTTACATCCTATTACAGCAGATGGAGCACTGGGCTTGTGGTTGGGCACATCCGAGTTGGAGCCCTGCCCTGCCCTGCCCTGCCCTCTACATGTCTGCATGTATAGGTTGTTACCTGGGACAAGTGACTTCATTTCTTTTAGCTGCAGCTTCATGAACTCGATGGTTCTGAGCCCTTTCTACTCTAGGTGCACGCTCCTTTACAAATCAGTGGGTTGTGTGGCTGTATTATATATTCTTATCTTTATTTCATTACTGGAACCATTGGTTTAAACTGATTCAGATTTTAGTGAAAGATGGTGAACAACCACAAAAGTCACCAGGTTCAATGATTATTTATTTGGATGGCTTGTATTCTTTTTTTTTGGCTTGTATTCTTTTTTAAAAAATTAAAAAATTTTTTTTAACTTCAAAAAATGTTTTTTTGGCTTGTATTCTTTTGAAGTTCAAATCTAGAGCTTTGCATCCCAGTGCATGCTTAAAAGAAATTGCCAGCTCACACGTAAGGTAGGAAAGGAGTGTGCCATAACAGAAAAGACCTCAAAGGCTGCTGAATCTACCCCTCTCATTTGCTGATAAGAAAACTGAGATCCAGGTGGTTTAAAAATAATTTTAGCTGTTCAGTTGTTTCAGTTGTGTCTGACTCTTTGTGACCCCATCTGGGGTTTTCTTGGCAAAGATACTGCAGTGGTTTCTCATTTCCTTCCCCAAATCATTTTACAGATGAGAAAACTGAGACAAACGAGGTTAAATAACTTGCCCAGGATCACACGGCTAGTAAGTGTGAGGTTAGATTTGAACTCCAGACCCAGCTCTCTATCCACTGTGCCCCCTAGCTGCCCCTTAAAAAAATTAGCATTTACGGAGCAATTAAAGGCTTATGAAGAGCTTTGCTATATTGCCTAAGTGGACCCTAACAACAACCTTGAAAGACAGGAGCTGTTAACAACCTTATTTTACAGAGGAGAAAACTAAGGCTTTGGGACTTGCCCGGGGTTACCCAGCTAGTAAGTGTTTGAGGGAGAAGCCAAACTCAGGCCTTTCTGACTCCAAGTCCAAAACTCCATGTAGTGTACCCAGGGAGTGAGCAACTGATGAGATTCAAACTCGGCATCTGTGACTCCAAGTTCAGGATTCCTTCTGTTTCCATGACAATGTTAAGAGCAACCATAAAGGTACTTCTGCAATATTTCCCATTTGTAATAAGTGAATTTATTTATTTTTTAGTCCAGACCTCTGATTTCAATGGTAGGGAACTCCCAGTGAAGACACTCCTTCTTCTAAGGCAGATCTGTCTACTTAAGGTCTTAGAGAGAGGCTTGGTGCTCTAAGAGATCAAATGAGTTGACTAGAAATACTCAGCAAGTATATGTCAGAAGTGGGATTTGAACACACACATCTTCCCTGCATTTGAGGCTGACCCAATCCATCATGCTTCTCCCATAATAAATATACCGTTGTACAGCCAGGGTGAAGTGCCATATTTTGTCTTACCTCAATGCCTTCTTTGTTTAAGGCATACTCATCGAAATTCAAAATGGCAATCTTGATTGTCCTTGGAGGGGGTAACACAGTCAGACCAATGTTAATAGCATTACTGCGCTTGGAGTCCAAAACAATGATTTCTTGTCGTTTTCCATCTGCAGCAGTTTTCTTAGTAAGAAAATAAAGGAAAAATTCAAGATTAATTCATAATCTTTGGTGCTGTGTGCCTTTCATCAAGGAACTGTTAAAAGCTAAGCCTTTCAACTTACTACTCATTTAGGGAGGAAAACAAAGTGCTCAAAGCCAGGAGAGGGAAAGCCTGGCGACTGACCAGTATGAAGAGATCAAGGAGTCAGTGTGGGGAGCAGGCCAAGCATGGGTCAGGCAATGGAACTTTGCAAGTCAGACACATTACAAAATCAAATTGATTTTCCTTTAATGGGGTAAAGGGAATAATTGTGATAGTTGGTAAGAAAAGGGCAAATTCTGTATTTCCAAAGCAGTACTAGAAATAAAACTACTAGGGTTGCTGTGATGGGTACTGAGAAAAGTGCCAGCATTTGCCTTATTTGGCTTTAGATTTTCAGGGGATTCACATTTTTATTTGTTTTGGAGGCAATTGACTGGGAGTCACGTAGCTAGTAAGTGTCTGAGGCTGGACTTGAACTCAGGTCCTCCTGACTCCACTAATCCATCCACTGCACCACCTAGCTGCCCTGAGAGGATTCAGATTTAAAACGTATATGGTAATATATGCTTAGAGATTTTGAGTGCATGGTTTAAAAAAGCAGACTTTCAGGATGAAAGCTAGTATTTCTAAGAAATTTGGGGTATTCTTAAGTAGCTGCTTTAGTCCTGAATGGAAAAGGAGAGGGAAAGTAACAGAGAATGGGCACAATATGGGGAAGAGTGAGAGATAGAAAGAAGGGAAAGGAAGGGAAGGTGAACATAAGAGACAGAGCAGAAGTAAGGGGTCAGAGTATACAAGTTGATACTCCTAACTCCTCTTGATTTTGTGACGGGGTCGCTCTGGAAACAGACTTTGAAAAGCTTCTCTAACACTGCTTTTCTATTTGTGTAAGTCCCCTCAGGGCTGTATTTTTGTCCTGTCTAGGACAATCCCTCAGCCACCTACTAGGCTAAAGGTTGATGATGGTAAAAGAGGTTAGTGGTCCTGGGAAACACTATTTGACTGGGCTCTACATCTTTCCTTAAGGGTAAAGGGCTGTCCCCAAAGCCTGAAGTCTAGCTGGTTTGGCACTGGAAGAACACTCTTTGGAATGGCTTTCCCATTATGAGAAGTTTAATTTCCTTCATCCCTCAGTTTCTCTGGTGTTTGAAGGTCTCCTTCTCACTGTTTTTCTAGAGAGTCAACACTGATGCAGACAGAGCCAAATGCTCAGGAAGGCCTAACTTGCAAGGACATGACAATAAAATTTCCATGACAGCATCATAATGCCAATTATGAGGCCGTGGGCTAGCAAATGGAAGAAGGAAAAAAGAGGAAGATTCCTTGGTGCCACTACTGTGAACAGTTCCTGGTTCCCTTAAATGTCATTTTCCATTCCTACTCAACTGGGCTACTAGCACATTTAAAGGAAGAAGGTTGATTTTAGATTCTTCGAAATGTACTCACGGAGGAAGAGGTCAAATTACTTTTTTCAGGAAGGAAAAACTGAAAAGTATTCCAGTCCTTGGGAATTGCCAGGGCAATTGAATTTTAAGGGAAGGATAGAGCAGCTTTCCTGTGAAGTCTGGCTGCTGGTGTTTTGAAACAGTTAAATTCCAAAAGAAATGTGGTTGTACATGCTACTCAGCTGGGACAAACTTTCCCCTCTTCCCCTTTTTTTTTGGAAATTTTTTTTTAATTAAAAGAAATTCCTAAATTCTCTGTTGTTCATGGCATCAAGTCTTCTACTTGACATTCAATAACCTTCATCATCCTACCCAACCCCATATCATCCTGGCACTTCAAGACCAGATCTGACTTTCCATTTCACAGGATCATAGAATTATGAGCAAGAAAATAAAAACCAAAACCCAAACCAAACAAACAAAAACTTTAGCAATCACCTAACCGGTGAGCTGGGACCAGTTAAGACACATGGAAGGAAAACATAAATGAGAGAAGTGGTACAAGACAGGAAAATGAGATGTTCATATGGCAATTAGCTGCTCTGTTCTCTGAAACTACGAGCAGACAGTGCTTTTATATGGCGGCATATTCATTCCAGGCCTTGCCTAAAGGTCTCTCAAGGGACCCATTTTCTCCAAAGGAAAGCCATTTTCATGTCTGAATAACTGTAATTGTCAAGAGATTTTTCCTAAATCTGCCCCTCTGCAACTTCCAAACATTGTTGCCAGTTCTGTTCTCTAGGGCAAAGAAGAACAAATCTAATCCCTCCATATGATATCCCTTCAAATACTTGAAGACAGTCATAGTATCCAAGTTTCTCTTCACCAGACTAAATAAACATCCCCAGATCCTCCAAATTATTCTTGTATTGTATATCATAAGGTCTTTTCTCGTCCTGGTCACAATTATCTGGATGCTCCCCAAATGATCAACGTGCTCTTAAAAAAGCTGCTGCTTAGAATTGAACACACACATTCCAGATGTGATCTCAGCAGTAAGACCTTCACTTCCCAAGTCCTGGATCCTATGCCTCTCTTAATGCAGCCTTCTATGCACAATGCTGACTAGTACTAAGGGTTCAATCCATGGAAGTATCAAACTTTTTTTCCCCCCACAGAACTCTTGTGTAACTTCAATGAAGTTGACTTTTTGATCCCAAGTGTGAATCCTTACATTTGTCCCTAATGATTTTGTCATCTTATATAATATCCCTTGTTCTAGCTTGCAGAGATACTGTTGTATCTTGACCTTGACAGCCATCATGGTGGAATGGCTGTGGAGCAAAGTTCCACCTCAGAGAGATAACAACTTTGGGCAAGTCAAGGAATTCTCTATCAGCAGGTTCTGGGGAGATTTGGTAGTTCCTTCACCAGTGAAACCACAGGTCTGGTCCAAAACAAACAGACAAAAACTCATCCAATTGATACTGCACTTCAGAATCAACAGACTGTTTCCTTTACAATAAGTACAGATAAGATCGTTCTCATCTTACAGATGAAGAAAAAGGCTCAGGGTGTCTTTGGCTTGCTCAGAGTCACGCAGCTACCAAGGAGCAGATCCAGAAGTGGAACCCACTTTGCTCCATATCACAGCATTTCCCTTTAAATTTTCATTTCTTTGTTTTAGTAGGCAGAAACAAGGAGTCTTCAGGAAGCTACAGATTACTTTAGGCAGCCAGGCAGTACAGTGGCCACATGGTATCTAGAAGACCTGAATTCAAATCCAACTTCAGATACCTCATAGGTTTGTGACCCTTGGCAAGTCACTTAACCCTTGTCTGCCTTGTTGTATCTTGACCCTGACATCTGTAAAATGGGGATAATGGCACTTCTCTCCTAAGGTTGTTGTGAAGATAAAATAATATTTGTAACAAACTTTGCAAACCTTATAACACTGTATTAATGCTTGCTGTTAATTAAAGGAATGTTGTTTTTTTCTTTGAAAGCAAAAAGAAGCCAAAGTTTAGTCAGCAAAGTAAGTAATTTTCTTATTCTTAGCTCCTTGGTAGCAGTTTTTTGACTTACAGGCTTAGTATTCAGGGAGAACTAATCCTTTAAAGGGGATAATTTACAAATTCAATCCTATTAAAGGACAGACTTCTCACATATAGTAATAGGAATATTTTATACAGGCCACAAACAGAATAATGAATTAGGGCTAGAAGTATTAAGATTAGAGAAGCTACAAAATTAGAATTCATAGTTAAATTGGGAGACTTCAGTTGTTCCCATAGACTAGTGGAGTATCTCACTGGGAAGAAATGAAGACATAAGGGTTTGGATTAGATCAATTAATTATCACTTCCAAGAACAGAGAGTTTTAGGGTCAACAAAGAAAGAAAACATATTGGACTTAGATCTGAGAAGTTAACAAGGACCTTCTCCTTCTCACCTTACATAGCACTTTATTTTAAAACTCTCTGATGCAATTATTTAATTTTTTCTGGAGGGGGGAAGGCAGGGCAGTTGGGGTTAAATGACTTGCCTAAGGTCACATGGCTAGTCAGGGTTAAGTGTCTGAGGTTGGATTTTAACTCAGGTCCTCCTGACTCCAGGGCTGGTGCTCTATTCACTGCACAGCCTAGCAGTATTATACTTATTTAATATTGTACACTTATTTAATGCACTTATATTGTGAACTACAGATATCTGTATATTTTTGTTCTTTGATCTTCTACTAGAATGAAAATTCCATGAGGATGGAGATTTTGTCATATCTAAACTTTGATCATGTTAAGCACCTAACACACACTCTGTACACAGTAAGTGTACAGAATAAATATTTGAATAAATATTGAACAAATATTTGGTGAGAGGAATTGAATAGGAAATATCTGTGGGTGAACTACCACTAAATAGGGATTATAATGTAATTAAATTCATAAACTCCCAGTACATTATAGAGGTGCTCAATATTAGAGAATGGAACGTTGACTGATTTGGATATTGGGGTCATAGCGTTTAGAGCCGAAAAGGCCCTTAGAATGCATGTGGTCCACTTCCCTCATTTGATAGATGAGGATACTTTTCTAGCAGGAAAAGAACAGTAAAAATAGTAAATAAAACTCATAAAGCTTAGAGACTATTTAAAAAAAGATCTTACTGGGAGCCTGGGGGTGGCAGAAGAGGGAGAAGGAAACATATGCTAAGAGTTAAGAGTACCAAAAGCTCAAAAATAACAAATAAAAACATTGAAGAGTTAACTGGTAATTTTAAAAAGGTTTTTTTTTTTAAATAAAAAGTGAAAAGAGAGAATTCCCCACTATGTGGCAGGTCAGATACACATTAGAAAATAGGTTCCTTTCAAGGAACTAAAGGAATCTTTAGGGGAGAATGATAGTGACTCACATTGCATTTGAATGGTGATTCCAAAAAGCATCAAGGGGCTGGCTTCTCACCTCACTCTTGCCTTGTTGGAGGATGACTAGTCTGTTTATTTTACCGATGAGAGAACTGAGGCACAGGGAGGTTAAAGAACTTGCCCAGGGTTATAGTCATTGTCTGAAGCAGGATCTAAACCTAGGTACTCCTAACTCCAACTCCAGATCCCTATCGATTACATCAGAGGTTCCCAAAGTGTGGTCTGAGGTCCTATGGGAATCGCTGAGACCCCTTCAGAGCTTCTGCAAGCTCAAAGACACTTTAATTCCTAATATGTGAAATATTGATAGATATAGCCTACATGAACAGTTCTTTGGGGATAGTCACCAATTTTTAAGAGTATAAAAAGGTCCTGAGACTAGAAAGACTGAGTTTGCATTGCACAGCACCAAAGGCTTGAAACACAAACAGCCAAGAAAATTCTTTGTAGTCTTGAATGAGAGAAATGTTAAAGATGAGAAAGTCATCTTTGTTGTGTATAGGCTGGAGGTGCTAGATTCAATGGTGGCAACAGCAGAGGATTCTAACAAACTCAGTGTGACCAAATCACAGGGACTGGATGTGCTTGGGGCTAAATCTCAAAGCTTTTGAGTTTGGTGTCATGAAGGATAATCCGGACTTCCCACAAAATATTCCATAGTACCAACGGTAAACATTACGGGTGGTGGAATCTTTCAAGATTTAGCTCAAGCATCACCTTCTGCATGAAAAAAGTAAAATGTTGGACACTTTCAGTGATATCGTGAAAAGAAATACTGATCTGAAGCCCAATTCTGGAGTTTACTGTAGTAATCTAGGTAAGTCTCATTATCTCTCTGAGACTCAATTCCCTCCCTTGTAAAACAGAGATGGGATTTAACCTTCACTGGATAGTTATGAGGAAAGCACTCTGCAAACCTTAACATGCAAGATAAATATGAGTTACCAGCACATTTAGTTTTCCTTTTACTTCTTATATCAGGGTTCTGGAAAGTTTCTCCTCTGCCCAACGGGTGAAATTCTGAGACAAGCGGTTATGACTATGATGATGGGAAGCAAGGTGGGGAATGACTGGGGAGGCAGAAGGAAGGAAAGCAACCACTCCTTCCAAAAATAGTGTTCCTTTGATTTCAAAACTTTCATTCTCTCTTCTCTTTTTAATCTCTCAGTTTCTTATACTTCTGTGCCCCATTTGTTCTCCCATTTGGGTACTTCAGTTTCTTCTTCCACTCTATTTCTTTCTTTCTTTCTTTCTTCTTCTTCTTTTTTTTTGCTTTATGGAGGGGAGAAAGCAGGACACCTAGGGCCAAGTGACTTGCCCAGGGTCACACAGCCAGCAAATGTCAAGTGTCTGAGGCTGGACCCAAACTCAGGTCCACCTGACTCCAGGGTTGGTGCTCTGTTCACTCTACCACCCAGCCGCCCCTTACCACTGTATTTCTATCACTGAAGAGGCTGAAGTTGTAGCACAGGCCCTGTTTTTAAGATTCCCCCTATGTCTAAAGTTCAGGTACCTATTCCTGGGTGCAGGATGGTGCCTGGTAAAAGTAGCACAGGCATTGTGGGGAGGCTTACTTCAGGTGTGGACAGATCAGGGAAGCAGATTTGTAACACTCATACCCATATGCAGAGAAGGACTGGACTAGAGTACTTCCCATGGAGTTGGGCATGGGTACTTTGGCTTCTTGAGCAGGTAAACATGCTCTGACCCCTTACTAAAGAACATGGGAGATCAGCAACTCTTGGTTGATCCTCATGTGCCCCTGTGATTGAGTAGGGGCTATACCAAATAACTGGTACCTAAGCCCAGAGGGGACCTTGGAAGAGGCTTGATGCCATCTCTTTGAGGACTAACTAGAAGCTGTAGATTGAGCATATTCTTTAGCAAGGGACCAAAGTATGTGTCCTAAGCCAAAGTATGGATGCCTAGCTCCCTGGGGAGGGGGTCCAGTCCACCTCCTCCCACCTACCCTACCCCCACTCATATAAATGTTTTATTTAAACAACAGTGCTATAATCAACTATTTTATTCTATATTTATAAACCACAGTTAGGATTTAAGGAAATAAAAGGTTCACCAGACTAAGTTTGTGTCCTCTTAAGCTTTTAAAGCATTTGCTTGTTCTTTTTCATACCTATGATAACTCTTACCTAAGACTCGGACTTTCTTCAAGTCTTACTAAAATCTCACTTTCTATAGGAAGCCTTTCCCAATTGCCCTTAAATCTATTAATTTTGTTGATAACTTTCTATCGATCCTGTCCATAGCTCATTTGTATGTTTTGTTGTTGTTCAGTCATGTTCGACTCTTCATGGCCCTATTTGGGGTTTTCTTGGCTCAGATACTAGAGAACTCTGCCATTTCCTCCTCCAGCTCATTTTACACATGAGGTAATTGAGGTAACAGTAAGTGTCTGAGGCTAGATTTGAACTCACGAAGATGAGCGTCCCTGACTCCAGGCCCAGCACTTTATCTCACTGCACCCCTTAGCTGCCACTACATTTTTACATAGTCATTTACATATCTTCCCCACTAGACTCTGAGCTCCTTCAGTCTTTCTTTCTATTGCTAGCACTTAAATGCTGGTTGACTAACTGATCTGTCTTAGGTCCTTTTCACTACTTTTGGCATCTTTTAGTCCAGCTTGCCCTTAGATGCCATTCAGAATTATAGAAATGAATAAATTATATTAAGGTCTATCTATTCACACAAAGTGTACTGACTCTGGTCAGCTGGGTGGCACAGTGGATAGAGTACCTGGTTTAGATCCAGGAAGACCTGATTTCAAAGATCACCTCAGGCACTCAGTAGCTGTGTGACCCCCGAGCTGTTTGCCTTATAAAACCAGCTAGAGAAAGAAATGCCAAATCACTGCAGTATCTTTGCAAAGAAAACCCCAAATGCTTATATAAGAGCTTTAGAATTTATTTTTAAAAGAGATGCCTCACCATTGTCCTTATTAGAAAAATAAATGATTTGTTCTATCTTATCTAAACAGCATATTAGAGGGGTCAGTTTCTTCTTTTTATAAACAATTATATATGTTTGTATTATGAATATATATCATACATATAATATATGAATATATATATATAAACAATTATATATTATTTATTATTTCTTACTATGACTTAACCAAAATTAAACAACTCTTAATAAAATCACCCAGGATAAACTAAAATCAATATCATTTTCCAGTCCTAGCCCCTTTTTTGGTCCAGGTCTGTGATTTCATTGATAGAGTGTGGTTTGTGATTTCCTAGTGTAATGACTTCCTGGTGAGGAAATTCCTGCTACCAATGCAGACTAGCAAATGTTCTACAACCTAGTCTTAGAGATGTGCCTAAGGCAATGGGCAATTAGTCATTGCCCAAGGTCACACAGCCAGTGTGTGTGTCTAGAGCTGTGGTTCTCAACCTTCCTAATGTCATGACCCTTTAATACTCACAGGTGGGCATATCTGCATGTGGGCAGACCCACCTGGAGACAGATAGAGGAGCAGTGTCTTGGTTCCTAAGACCATCAGAAATATGTGTTTTCAGATGGTGTTAGGCGACCCCCATGACCCCACTGAAAGGACCATTTGACCCCCCAAAAGGGTCGTGACCCACAGGATAAGAACCGCTGGTCTAGAGGCTTGAATCCAGCCCTTTTTCCTACCTCTCCCACAGCCCACGTGAAAGGTCCAAAAGAGAAAAAGAGTCAGAAACTGGACAATGGAGAAAAAATTCTAATCTGTTATTCTGCCTGCTCTTATTCATGGCTGGTTTGTCTATGAGCTAGGAATTAGATAGACCCTTTAAGGAGAAGGCAGCAGTTTCCTTTCCTTTCAATTGGTATAAAAGTTGCCAGGTGGTGGGAGGAAGGAGTGTGAGAAAGGGAAATTTACAGCTAGCCATCCATCAGGCCTTGTATATACCTTGCAGCCCAGCACAAGGTGTTCCTTGGGAGTCGAATCTCTGTGTTTTCTTTGTCCTCTTACCTTCTGCTCCTCCCTGTCTCTCTCTTCTAATTCCATAAGTCTTAGATTTCACCCATTTAAATCTCACACAAGAAAATACAGAGCTAATAACTCTGAAGTCTGAGACAGAAAATCTGGGTTCAAATACCAGTTCTGCCACTTAACAGGGATAGAGCTGTGAGCAAGTCCATTGAGCATTTAAGTCCCCAAAAACCTGAAGGTTAAGTGACTTTTTCGGGATGGAGGGACCTGAATCAGAGGAAGGACCTGAACTTTAGGCATTCTAACTGTGAAGCTCATGCTGTCCACTCCTGTCTCTCCTAATTAATTCTATATAACATAATAGGATCAGGACTGATCTGTGATTTCCCCTGGCATAGGAGTTCATCATAAGGAAACTCTGGCTACCTATTCAGGTCAGTGCCTTCTTTGCTCTTTTAGAGAGCTGTCTACAGGAAAGAGAGAGAGGTAAAATCACTGGCCCTGGGTCACACAGTCAGTTAAGTGTCAGGTATAACTTGAACTCAGGCCTCCTATCCCCTATTCACTTATATACCACACTGCCTCTATATAATATAATAATATAGAGGAATAACAGGATGTAAAGACAAGTTTTATCCAAAACTTTAAATACAGAAATATTATATAAAATAAGGTTTGAAATCGAAACTTTTTTTCATAATTGGCACAAATGCTAGTTTATCAGGTAATGGTGAGAATGGCTTGCTGATTTTATTCTTTAAGAGATAAGAGAAAATTTATAAAACACTGTTTGGCTAGAATTTCTTCATATATGCAGTTATTCTCAATATTTAAGGGTTTCTGTCACCCAAAGTTCATGTCAAATTATTTATCAGGTGATTTCTACTTGTCATGTAACTGAATCCTAAGCTCTAACTGTAATGTCCACAGTAGCAGACAGCCCTCAGCCTAGACCTAGTAACCTATGGCTTCTTCTCATCTGGACCTAGGCTGCTTCCACTTGAGATCTGTCTCCTCTGGGACACGGAACAGCTGAGCTGCATCAACCAAATTCAGAATTCTAAACTAGAGTTTAGAAGAGCAAAACGAAACCCAGAATATTGTTTATATCTCTCTGCAGAGAGGAAAAAAATTCCATAGAATGTTGGGGGTGGGGGTGGAGGGCTTAGAGATTTTCTACTTGAAGCCTCTCATTTTACAAATGGGGAAGCTAAGGTTTAGAAGTGAAGTGACTTGCTCAAGGTCCCAGAGCATTACCCAAGTCTCCTGATCCCTTACCCCTTGGCCCTAGATTCTTTCCATCACACTAGCTTTTTTTTTTTAAAGTAAGATTGCATTCTTGTTCTCTCTCTCTCTCTCTCTCTCTCTCTGTCTCTCTGTACCTCTCTCTGTCTGTCTCTGTCTGTCTGTCTGTCTGTCTCTCTCTCTCCCTCTCTCTCTCTCTGTCCCCTCTCTCCTCTCTCTGTCTCTCACTTGGTCTCTGTCTCTCTCTCCCCTTTAATGTCTAAATTGACAAGACGAAGCAATATGTAGATCCGTGTTCCACAACCCATTCAGACAGAAAGCCATAAAGGACATCTTTGTTTTCTTATCATTTCTATTAAGTCATCATAATCTTTAATCTGGCATATTGATTTCCTTCTTCACTAGGGCAGGGAGCAGGTGGGGAGAGGGAGATTGCTTTGATGATTATAATCATATTCCTATGACTCTTTCTTGTTGTAAGTTTTCTGTCCTAAATTGCAAATGACTCCCCTGTGTTATATGTTGCCACGTGAAGTCTATTTCATTTTATTTTTGTACACTCTATTGTGTTTAATAAAAAACTTCTTGTGAGCCAGAATTAGGAAGTGGCTGTTTATAGCTGTGTTTTATGGAAATCACAGTTAGGGATTAGAAACAGAAGTAAAATTGGTCACATCTGTATCAAGTAACACAAGCCAAAAAAATGGAGTCAAGCCTTTAGGATAACTTTTCCCCCCATTTTAATGCATGTTAACTTTAAAATACACTTCATTTGATTTTGATTTCATCTTTCTTTTCCATATCCTTAATTAGTACCTACTCATCTTGGCTACATCAAAAAGTAGTGAGCTGTATTTTTATTTCTAGTTGTGGAACAACTTGGAATGAGTTTCAGTAAACTGTTCTATATGTTATCTTAATCTTAAATTTCTATTGTAGAGCTGAGATACGGAATATAATCTTAGATTAGAGGCATTGAGTCAAAGTGCTAGAGGCTATCTCAGAGTTCAAGTAGCCAACTCCCTACCTAAAGCATGAATCTGCTCTATGGTGATGAGTTGGTCTTTATTGGAAATATAACTTTAACCCAGCAACTTAAAAAAAAATTTTTTTTCCCTCGGCAACTTTTTGAGATACATTAAGTACTGATAACTCTTTTCCTGCCTGTCCTACTAGAAGCCATGTCCTAATGAGTCCAAGAATGCAGAGTATTTATATGGGCCACATATTCAGGGTTTCCTGGGGAAGTCATTTAGTCATGGTTCTTCCTTTTAAAAAAACAAATAAAGTTTTATGTTTCCTCATTGTCGAATGGTTACTTCTCTCTCTCCTCTTCCCTACCCTCTGCCAAAGTTAGCTTCTTCCAAGGAATATCCACTGGTAATTAGCAGTCATTGTTTTCACTAGCTAAATCATATTTCCCCCCTGGAGTCCAGAGGGACTTAATCCCCTTAATAAAAGGATTTGTTCTGTAAAACTTGGACTCAGTCAAAAGGCTGCACCCAAGGATTTAGAAGAGCACGTGTGGCTGAAAGGTCTCAGGCTTCCCATCCCTGCAGCCTGGACCAATGGGAATCCAATGAAGCACAGTTAGATCAATTGGCACAATGGAAATGCCATCTAGATGACACCCATACTGATTAAGTTAGTGGGTTAAGGAGGTCAAGGTTTTCAGTTTGATCTCAGTAATAATCAATTCATTTTTAACAACTAAAAATATTTTCTATAGTCACAGATGTAGTCTTATTCCTGATCATTTATCTTTTGAATAGAGTCACTTAGAATTGGGTGAAAAAGTGAGGGTGCTTTGTCACTGTTCCTAGACAAACTCAAATCACCATGACATTGATAATGGGTCACTGGTATCATCCATAAACTACTTGATGTACATAATAAAAATCATGTCTTTAGTTACTTGAATGTACAGGGCTGACTCCTTGATACGGGTTTTTCTTCACTGTCTCCCAGAAGCCTCCACCAGATTCCTCCTTTGATACTTCATGGTGGTGCGTAGGTGACAACAGAACCTCAAAAACTAGACTAGCAGAGGGGAAACTTTGGCAAGTTTTGCCATACCAGAAAGGCTTCAAATATAGCCCTGGTGAAAGAGCAAATCTGCAGTCCAAACCCTGGCCTAGATAAGTACAGAGGGACTCATCACCATTTACCTGGCATAAAGCTGATGAATTATTTGGTCATGGCAACCATCCTGCCAACATGAATCTCTAGACAAGAGGTAAATAGCATTTCTGCTACAGGAGGCTCTCTTTTGGGAAAATCTAATTATATTTCATTTTCATATGGAGTTCCTCATTAATGTGGAACAAAAGTAGGTAATGTAGAATGGGTTAGTTGAATTTTTACTGTGTGTGTGTGTGTGGCGCATGCATGTAAGTGTGTGTGTGCAAGTGCACGTGTTTGTGTGCATGTGATAGGAGAGGCATTTAGGGGAGGTGGCATTTGGTAAAAGAAAAACTTGTGAACCAACTAAAGCCAATCACGACAAACCTTTCTATATCACACAGTGAGGTGGATTTGAAATGAATTGTAGGAAGTTCATAGCTCACTATATGCTCATGTTCTCTGTACTGGAAGAGCCTTAACTCTGAGAACTTATTTATTTTCAAATAGAGCAGATTTCCCACACTGGTTGACTGGGAAGTCCAAATGGATTGACTGCAGACCTGTACCTTCTATGGTACCTCTGTTACAGCTCTGTGTCTTACTAGTATTTTAATCCTTAAATTGTACAGGCAGTATTGTGACAGGTCCTTTCAACTCACCAGGGGAAATCCCAATGAGGAATAAAGATGGAAATGAAGGGATTGTTGGCAGCTCCTGGCCATGTGCCTGGAAAGCAAGCCTGACCCTCTAACTCATTCCCCACTGCTCATGGATTGTTAGCAATCTGTCCAATCAGTCACAAGCATTCAGTTGAATGCTACAAGAAGTTTAGAGACTCTGATATAGAATACGAGTTCAGTGCTCTACTCTCCTTTTATAGCTACTTAGGGATACTTATTTGGGGCAATATACAATAACCAAATGATCAACCCCTTCCATGCTACCCCTTTCTCCTTCCCTCCTCCCCTGAAAGTATAGGATTAGTGGAGATAAACAGCATACAAAATGCAATTTTGTATGTTTGAGCTTTTCTATTTCCTTTGTGTTTGATCCTTATGGGAATCTGTTTCCATGGGGAAACATGGAATATTTTTGCTGAAGGGCCCATCTAGTGAATATAGTCCCTGAAAGTGGTGAAGTATATCAAGAAAAGGAAGGGATAATGTGTTAATGAAGACAAAATCTGACATTTGTAGATGGCTGCATACTTGGCAAAGTGCTTCCATAAACCTCATTTCATTAAAAGAGAGAAACAAATGTGAGTGGTGACAAAGAACATTTTGCAGTTTGAACAGAATTTTATGGATGTGATAATTAAAGAAATATTTTTAAGACTGTAATATATACTGACTATATGTTCTCAGCCTGCTTTTAAAGATGAGAAATTTATGTGTGTTGAAGCTAGGATCTTTTTTTTAATGCAATGAATCATTAGACAAATGTTATTAAGTCTATTAGTGAAGAATTGTTTTTCTCAATGCCCTATGTTAACTTTTAGTTATCCTACTTAATAGGTACCTTATAGTGAGTTATCTTATTTCTAGTAACTTGGAATGTGAAGTATAATTCATACATGCAATACATCAGCTAAGGGCTAAAACATTCAGGTGTAAACCAAAAGCTTTAATTAGTCAGCTCCATGCATGTACTGTCTACTCCATCCAAAACACAGAGAGATTAGGTTATTTGAAAAGGTCCATACTTTTGGTATTCTGTAAGCCTACTCAAGGAATTACTTTTTAAAATGTCGCTTGAAAGGTGAACTATCTTCTTTTCTAGGCATGGAATTGCATCCCAAAGTCAATGTCCAAACTGTCTAATGCTAAATTAGAACTGCCGGATCACTATATTCATTGACTGGGTAATGTGATTTCTGGGCAGCTAGGTGGCAGATGGAGTAGAGGGTTGGGCCTGGAGTCAGGAAGCCTCATCTCTGTGAATTCAAATATGGCCTCAGATACTTCTTAGATGTGTGACCCTGGGTAAGTCACTTAACTCTGTTTGCTTCAGTTTCTCATCTGTAAAATGAACTGGAGAGAGAAATGGCAAACCACTTCAGTATCTTTGCCAAGAAAACCCCAAATGGGGTCATGAAGAGTCAAATACACTGACTGAAACAACTGAACAACAACGTTATTTCCAGCAAGTCAATAGTTTTTATTCTCTAACTGGCTAATGTGAAGGTTACCTGGCTAATGCTTTTTAATGTATCTTCCTTCTTCCAAGCTCTGATCACTTGGGTTCTTAAATGGCCATTTTGGTTAATATTCACTGACTGCTGCCCACAGTATCCAGGCCCACAACAACTGAAATGGAGCTAAAGAATAAGAATCATGGGGCAGCTAGGTGGTGTAGTGAACGGAATACCAGCCCTGGAGTCAGGAGGACCTGAGTTCAAATATGACCTCGCACATGTAAGACTCACTAGTCATGTAACCTTGGGAAAGTCACTTAAGCCCAATTGCCCTGCCTGCCGTCCTCCAAAAAAGAAAAAAAAAGAATAAGAATCATTACATTTCTGTCTAGGATGGAAATGATAAATTAATAATTCAAATCACAATAGATATATGGCTCCTACTGAAAGAGTAAGGCAGTATAAACATATTTTATGAGCTACAGAACTGTATGGTCTTACCAAATGATGAAATGAAAGGCCACAAATGAAAGGAACAAGCTAGATGTTAGTGGTACCTTTGTGACAGACAGTTCCTTGGATTTAGACTCAAAGAGGTGCTCCAGTTTGGAAGTATCCACTTTAATGGGTTCCAGTTTCGACCACAGGAATTCTCTGCAGCGTTTGTTTTTACACTGCCACTCAAATGGCCGCACCTCATTCCAAAAGAGACGGATGGTTTTCTTCTTCTTTGTGAATGCTGGCTGACCCCTCGGAACCTGGGGCCACCCTAAACCCTGAGGAGTGCCAAACATGGGGGGAGGAGCCAATAAATTAGCAGGGGCTGGAGCTGGAGATGAGCAATCAAAAAGAGGGGGAGGGGGTGGGGGGGGCAAACACAGAAAGGAAGGTGGAGGTGGAGGAGGAGGGATGAGCGAGTCCCTAGGACCCCAATCCATGTCCAAAACGTCTATATCATCCTCGTCACCCAAGTCTGTAAAGTCCATCTCTTTGATCTTCAGTTCCCTAGGATTTGCCATGAGCTGATCCCAAATGTAGTCCGACTCCTTCTTTGGTTGTGCTTGGGTCTTTTCAGAGCCCTGTTCACCAATACCCGGCTCTGGCGAGGCCGTGCCTTTGGTGAGCTCACCGCTGTTGAACTTCTCAGCAAAGGCTTTCACGCTGCCCTGGTTATCCAAATTTTCAATCTCCATCTTTTTGACATTATCATCTTTAGCCTGTGTGTTGGCCTGGAGAACTGAGATCCTATTGGCTACGCAGGCGATGGACTCCTCATCTTCTTCTGTCCTCTTCCTCTCCTCCACCTTCTCCGGCTCTTTCTCCTCTTCATCCTTGGGATTTTTATTATGGGCATACAACATGTCCAGCATAAACCGCTTGTTGTTGAGAATGTTGCTACACTGCTCATTTACACCAGCATCCTGAATGGTCTGTGACCATAGACCTGAAATTATACAAGCATAATTAATGAAAAAGTAGAAAAAGCATAATTAATGAAAGTTTTTTTTTTTTAAAGAAGGGATCCAAATCAACAAGAGCAGATAGTAATTGACATGAATGAGGCTGATGACATTTTGGCAGGTTATACATTTGGTACATCAACACCTGTATGTATGTATGTTGTATGTATGTATGTGTGTATATGTATGCATATGCATATGCATGTATGTGTGTACATGCACATATACATACATACATATCAATATCTATCTATCTATGTATATATCTCCAGATGGTTCTCTCTTGGAGGCATGATGTTTCCATACAGCTGCTTCTAGATAACTGTTTCTCTACTGGGTGGGTGGTAGAAGTTTCCTTTCAGTCCCCAACATCCTACAACCCCATCCCTCTGCCGGTCACGCATTCATGAAGACGTATCAGATTTAAGCACCTCTGTCTTTAAAGAAGGCAGTTACTCATTGTTTTCTTTGAATGGTCATGGCTGGTGGCTCCGCTTTGAGGCTCCCATGACCCTTCTTTAATGACAACACACATGCTATTTCTTTTCTTCTCTTCTCTATAGCTGCAGCCTCAGAGTTCAGAGATTTCTTAAGTCAAGATCACGGTCTCTGCTGTTGACTCTCTAGAGACAGGGTCCTTGAGTATTCCCAGTGAATCAAGGACAGTTTTTATGGGATACCTCTTCTGTCTTAGTAGAATAGGGAAATCATGGATGGCTCTAGATCAGGGGGCCTTGAGGCCACATGTGACCCTCTAGGTCCTCAAGTGTGGCCCTTTAATTGACTCCAAACCTCACAGAACCAATTCCCATAAATAGAAGAATTTGTTCTCTAAAATCTGGATTCAGTTAAAAGGCTGCACCCAAGGACCTAGAAGGTCACATGTGGCCTCAAGGTCACAGGTTCCCCACCCCTATTCTAGACAGTTCCACTTTGCCACCAGCATGCAAAGACCATAGCCAAAAGACCTTATCTTATTGTTCTATGATTCGAACTTATGAGGCATTTCATTAAAAAAGTTATACTCTAACCCACCCAAGAAGAATGGAGGTCTTCAGTTTTGATACGTTTTTCTAAAGTATACTTTTGCTATTCCATGTTCTAAGGACTGCTGTTTAGTTTCACACGTTAAATAAACTTAAGAAACAAACATTATTAAGAAATGAGCAGCCTATTTGAAATTTCACAGAAACTAATCTTTTCATGGCCCTGAACGGCCCTCTTATTCTTCTGTAATGTTGGTGATGTTTGGATTTTCTCACGTGGATAAGAAGATCTAATAGTGTAATACTTTCAACTCTTGGTTTCTTTGCTGACTTTTCCACCATTACTATGAAATTTATATTGCACAAAACTCCAAAGAAGAACCAACATGAATGTAAGAGCAAAGAAAGAAATCACGAAGTAACAAAAACAAAGATGAATTTCTTTCAAGCTTTAACATTTTCCCCCTTTAAATCAACATATAATCACTGGAGACACAGACCTGCTAAAGGTAATTGGATTTTCTTTGAGTTCCTTTTATGGGTTCAGAGTCACATGGCAGGGTGTCTATAGGCACTGAATGGCAGGACGGCCAGAGCAGATTATTCCAATTCACCCCAGCTTGTTTGGATAAACAGCAGGGCTTCTCAAAGCCCAGTAATAAAGGACCACAGTAAAGCAGAAGGCATCCGATGATACCATAAAAGTATAGACAGAGCCATAGCTTGTGAGTAATTAGTAGCACTTGTTGATCTGGTCTTGCTAAAAAGGCATTTGCTTATGATTGATAGCTGAGATCCTGCTTTGGGAAAGTTATCCATATTTGGAAGGATGTCGGATAATCTGACCTGCATGAGTTCATTGGCTTACTTTACTATTACATCTAGTTGATGTATTTCAGGACTATGAAATGGGGGTAATGATGACTAACTGTTAAAGCATAATAAACAAAATATGATGCAGGCAACATGAAGAAAGCTTGGACCCAGAGCACATGTGCCTGCAACCCTGTATACAGCATCAGAGCAAGCAGCAGAGAAACTCTAGCTAACTTCACTTGGAATAAAATTCAGCTTAATGTTAGCATGTTCTCATACCTTGCACTAATTCTGCTACATTAGCAATGAATATACCTGAGATGCAAATGTATCACACATTTCTCCTCTGTCACTCTATCAGTCTATGCTAGACTGCCAAGACTATGGGCAATACATCCTAAAACTACCTTTTGCCCAGGCAAATAATAGGTTTGAAAATGGACACCTTAATGAGTTGGCCTGATTGTTAAACGACATAATCTCATTATCTCATTTATTTCTCATTTAAATTTCTCATTCTCATAAAAACAAGGCAATTCTGGAACTAAAGGGCTGCTGCCACAGGAGCCTGCTGAGTGATCTTCACAAGAGGTTTTTTGAGGCCACTAGGCCCCAGAGAATCTAGCTCTAATGAATTTATACATCTTCTGGCTGAGGACCTTTTTTTTTTCCAATTTTAAAAGAAATATTTCAAGGGTCTGTGACACCACTAGCAAGGGCACTCCTCATCAATGCAAGTTGTAAACCATTCCTTAGGCCATTAGGAGATGGTGTTCCCAAGTTTGGGAGAACACATCAATTCCTGCTGGCTATTTCTTTGGAGATGAGCCATTCTCTTAACTTTATGATACTGTTTCTTGGAGCCGAGACAGCCAGTCTGCTGCTCAGTCCACACTGAAGGCAAATCAGCCTAAATATCAAATTCAATCAGCTGATCACATGGCATGTGACCCCAAATGGATTTACTTTAAAATAGCAATAATATGCAACTTTTAAAAAGACTATCACTATATACTTCAGGAATTTAACATCTTTAAAATACTAAAGGGAGTGCAAAGAGCTCTGTTTATGAGTTAATAAGTGACACCATGCTCACCATTACAGGCAGTCTTTACAGGATTTGCAAACTGTTTCTAACCTTATACTTAGAAATCTAAATGTGGCACATTCTTGTAAATCCTGTGATAAAAACTTCAATATTTTTAAAGATCAAACCCATACTTCCAGTGTTCTATTTTTCATTTTGTGCAAAAACTCTTCTCTTAGCAGTAGAGTTAGATTATGTATGATCCCCAAAGGGAGTAATTCCAAAATTAAAATAGTGTAGTCCAAATGAGGTAAATGGTCTCAAAATTTAGGGAATTCAGCATGCGATATAATACAAGGAGTAGGGGGTGTGGCATTAGAGGATCTGGGTTTGGATTCCGCCTCTTCTATGGACAATATCTATGACCTTGAGCAAATTGCTTAACCTCAGTTTCCTCATCTGTAAAATGAGAACAAAAATGTTCATGTTATTTCTTTTTCAAGACTATTAAGGGGATCAAATGGGATTCCACGTGTAAAGTACTTTATAGCACTAGAGTACCATACTGAGTTATGATCAACCATTGCTTTTCCCATCGGAACACTGACCACAATGTTCAACTTTGTGACTCAAATACTGTGGTAGATTGCAGGGTCTCATCAATGTGGGGACCGCGTCTACTGATTCACACCACAGTTGTCCAGCCTGTGTGACTTGTCCATGTACTCCCATAAATGCGTCAAAGTGCTGTGGACCTTTTTTGCTTTCTCTTGACCTTGTAAGGAAACCAGATTGTTTCTTCCTCTAGATCAGTGATTCTCCACCTGTGGGTTGCAACCCCTTTGGGGGTCAAATGACCCTTTCACAGAGGTCACAGGGGTCGCCTAAGACCATCAGAAAACGGATATTTCCAGTGGTCTTAGGAACTGAGACACCACTCCTCTATCTGTCTGAGAACCACTTCTCTAGATAATCAATCTTCTTTTGAGGGGAGGGGTAAACCAGACCTGTGACTTCATCAGTTATAGGAACTAGCAGTGAGGAGACTCTCTCTGCCAATGCAGACTGGCACCTGCTCTGTACTCAGTCTCTGCACTCATAGAGGGCATTTTCTTGGGTACGGAGAGGATCAGTGACTTATCATGGATTACAAAGCCAGAGGCAGGACTAAGATCCCAGAGCTTCTTCAATCCAAACCAGAACTCTGACCACTATGTAATGCTGCCTCTCAATGGTTTGTTACCTTAGGAAAAAGACAAATTAAGGATTTTAAGAAAAATATTAAATTTCACAACACAACATAACCAAACCCATGCCAACATTGTGTTATGATGTTTTAATGCTCTCTATCAATCGATCAGCATTTGCTAAATACCTGCTTTGTGCCAACCACTATGCAAGGTATTAGGGACACGAAGACAAACATTAAACTATAAAACACTGAATTTGTTGGTAACAAACAACTAATTATGTAACTTAATTTATCCCTTGAAAGAGAAAATTCTGTCTCACAAAAAGAGGGAAGGTGGTAAGAAAATGGCTTCTCTTACAATATATTTTAAACATTATTACGATATATCACAATATAACAAACCAGCCTGGTGAAGTATGCCTCCCTCCCACCTTCCTTTCATCTTTTCTTACCTCTCTCTCCTCTTCTTTTTTTCTCTTTCTTTCTCTCTCCCTTTATCTTTATCCTTGCTACCTTCCTTCCTTCCTTCCTTCTTTCCTTCCTTCCTTCCTTCCTTCCTTCCTTCGTCTCTCTTCCTCTTTCCTTTCTTCCCTTTTCTATATTCAAAACTGTGATTTTCTGGGTGCAGGGAATTCCCACTGAAGAAGCCCTTTCTAATCTACACACCTAGGGACCTGAGTAGTTACAAGTCATTTGCCCAAGATTACATTATATGTGAAATGTGGGCTCAGGCCTTTTTTACTTTAAAGGTATATCCGTAATGCAACACTACTTTTGAAAAAGAAACAATTCAAAACAGAATTTTAAAGATTACAGTAAAAACAACAACTAAGTCAATGAATTATAATGCTTATTTCTCAAGAGAAACCACTGGATCCTTTCATTATCAACAAGTTCAAAAGAAGTTCTGAATCCACCTCTATGGTAACCTCTACTACCATATGCTATAGAAGGATGAAGAGCTACAGTTCACCTGGGCCTCTTAGCTCTGTCCAGCACCATAACCTCAGCACAGTATAGCAGATAGGGTCCTGGACTTGGAGTCCGAAAGGCCTAGGTTCAAAGCCTGCCTCAGATACTTACTAGCTATAGGACAAGGCATTTCACCTCTTTGTAACTCAGTTTCCTCATTGAGGGGTTGGACCCAATGACCCTGATGATCCCTTCTCAGTTTTAAATTTATGAATCCTCAAGGGGCCTGTGAGTATTATTCTATTATTCAGTGGTTCACTTCTCTTTCCCACCCCCTATTTTCCTTAGAATTTGTTTGCATGATTGAATAAAAGACTTTACCAGCTTCATTATCACTGGTTAACTTGCTCTCTTTCTCTTCTCTCTCTAAAGTGCTGCTTGTGGAGGAAATGCTAGAGGCTGAGCAGTTGTCTTTTTCGTTCACTTCTTCATTCTGCCTTTCCTTCTCGCTGAGTATTGCGCTTTCTTCTGGTCCTTGGGTCCCCTCACTCTTTGGCCCCCCTTGCTGACACAGCGCTTCCTGATTTGGCACATCCGCCCTCTGCTCCACTCCGGCCTCGGCTTTGCCTCCTTCTGCTTCCACTCTTTCTGTCTCAGTCTCTGCTTCGGGGTCGGGGCCACTTGCACTCACTGGTGGAGACAATAATGGAGAAAATATTCACTTAACAGTCATTTCTTGAAGGTGTCAAGTGAGAGTTGAAAGCTTATGGGAGTGGTGTTGTCCCCCCTCTTTCCATTCTTTTTTTTCTCCTAAGGAAAGAGAAGCATCCATGGTAGACGTGCAGGCTCACAAAGTAAGATGCTGATGGCTGCTGGATGAAAGTGACAGCTACCTGAACAAGTCCATCATCCTTCGCTTTGGCTGTCCCTTTCCATACTTCCAAAACATATTTAGAAATTTGGCTCTGGGCTTCTCAGAACCATTTATAAGACTATCAAAATGGAGGTTGGATGCTTATCTTCTAGTAAAATGAGGACCTCCACATCTGGTCTGATTTCCCGGCCTATATAAAAACCAAATATGTTACATCATGCTGTCTGCTCTGGGTGGAACTTATCACATGGATCAGTTCAGCTTTCTGGGCCTCCTAATCAAGTCCAAAGAATTGGTGAAAAAAATCTGATTCAATCCCTGTCCATGCCAGAAATATGTACCGAGGTATCCAAAGCCAGAAGAAGATAAGGTCACTGATTAGAAGGGACAGGGACAAGCTATTCCAAAACTTTCCACATGCAGAGTTAGTGTATGAAGGATAGATTTTTCTTTTTAACTGACAAAGTCACAAAGACATGCAGACAATGGGAATGAGATTCTCATAAGGGTACTTGGAAGTCACCAGCAGGCTTTGTGTTAGAGGAAGGGATGTACACATCTCTCCAACAGAATGCAAGATGCTTGAAGTCAGAATCTGTCTCCCTTTTGTATGCCCAGTACTTGACACACAGCAGGTACTTTAAAAATGTTTTTTATTGAGTAAGCCCTGTCAGAACCTCTCCACCACTAATGACAAAAGGAGTTTTGCTTTCAGTTTTAACTGACTCATGAGAAATTTATTTTTTTTCCCAAAGCTTACTTAACAGATCTTCATAAGTTATTCAAATTGCCCCTTGCTAGGAAGGCAAAATGTATGTACCAAGGGGTGATCACTAGCCTATGTGCCAGTCCTTGAACAGCTTCTAAATATGACCTGTTTTTCCACTGGGGAATTTCTCAGGGCTTGACAGAGGCATAAATGGATAATGGGGTGAGGTACTGTCCCCCCCCCCCCCATTCCTTTATCCCTTGCTTTGCTGGTTTTGGAAGGCTTGAAGAGGTGGTGCTTTGCTAAGATGTTCAGTGCATGAATTTGATTTTGGAGATTTTAGTTGAGTAATGCATGCAGGGGCCATGCAAAGAGTATGGCATTCAGCATGCAGATAGGTAGACAATGGTATGTAACTGCATCATCGTTATTAGAAAACTCATCTTGAGATTCTGAAAACCTGGGTTCAAGCCCCAGTTGTTACTCAGTCGTGGTATTCAGGACCACCTGAAAGTCATCTGTAAAATGAGCATAATTACATGGGCACTGCCTTGCTCACAGAGCTCTTGAGAGACACGAGTTTTGTAGACTTTAATGAGGGTACATAAATATAGTATATTTATGACCGTGCCAACCAGTGACAAGTTCTTTGAGTAAGAAGTGTGTTATAGGCCTCTCTTCTATTCAAAGACGCTGAGAGGGACAGGAAAGGTCCAAAGAGGAACCCAGGCGGTCTGTGACATGCTTCTTAGTGGTACTGATGTTATGCAATTTTTTGCCTCCAAAAGAGAGAAATAAATTATTGGGAGGAGAGACTGAAACACAGGTGAAGAGAAAGCAAAAACGTGCCCTTCAGTTTAATTCCCTTTGGTGCTCAAAAGACTTTTCCATGGTGATCCCTTTGGAAATCTGAAAGGAGTACTTAGCAAAGCCTACTAATTTTGTAAGTGGGGTCAAGCCGTAGTACAGAAAAATGGCTGTGTCAGACATTTGGTTGACAGAAAGCACATGTTTTTACACACATTTCAGTCTTAATAACCACATCAAAACTGAAGTGTGTTTCCAACAGCCTGGCATATGGCATCCGTTTCCCTTTTAATTGCCTGGCATATGGTGGGAATTGCTGGTGGCACACTCAGTCTCCTCCTCCAAGCCTGAGCCCTAACACTGAAATCCAGCCAGTTGTCTTCTGTGCTTCCAGCTAAGCCTGGGTCAACATGTAATTTCTACAGAGGGAGAAAGTGGCAAGAAAGTAGGATCTGGGATTTGGTGGTTTGGATGACCAGATTTCCCATTTCAACCTTGACCACATCAATTTACAGCAATGCATGGTTATTTTTCAATGAAAGCAAATAATTCAGCCATATTAAGATAAGCAGACTCCTGTCTTCTAGTAACTACATTGGCCAGTAAGACTAGAACTGATTAGGATGACAACAGAAATGATCTGTAAAGGGAATTAGCGTAATCACAGCCGCAATAATAAGCACTATGCATCCAATGTTTGGGCGCTAGGTGGCGCCACAGTGCACAGAGAATCTGACTTGGAGTCAGGAAGCCTCCTCTTCCTGAGTTCAAATCCGACCTCAGTCACTTACTAGCTGTGTGACCCTAAGTCACTTAACCCAGTTTGCCTCAGTTTCCTCACCTGTAAAATGAACTAGAGATGGAAAAACAAAACAACAACTCTCTCCCTACTCCTCATGGAAAATTGGGTAGGCTCGTTCTGTCTCTTTCTAGAAGGCAGAACTAAGATCACTGGGTGGAAGTCACACACAGGCTTAGCATGATGCCTGGCACATTTTGCCAGGTTAATGTTGGGTAATTTTTCAGTCATGTCTGACTCTCCATGACTCTGTTTAGGATTTTTCTTGGCAGAGGTATTGAAGTGGTTTGACATTTCCTTCTCCAGCTCATTTTACAGATAAAGAAACTAAGACAAACAGGATGAAGTGATTTGCCCAGGGTCACACAGCTATTAAGTATCTGAGGTCATATCTGAACGCAGGTCTTCCTGATGCTCTATCCACTGAGTCACCTAACAGCCCAAAAGGCACATAGGAAGTACTTAATACACATTGGTAGATGGAGTGACAAGCAGATTTTGTTACAATATGTAACACTTCCTAACACTTAAGCTATTAAAAAACAGAATGAGATGTCTTGGGAGGAGATTGTGAGCTCCCGATCACTGCAGGAGGTCTCCAAGTATAGGCTGGACAAATGCTGGGGATATTGGAGAGGAGATTCCTTCTCTGGTTGGAGGTGGACTAAATCTGTGGTATCAAAGCAAAATAGAAACGGTGGCCACTAAGCTGTATATGAGGATCCCTGTGGGTTTTATACTGACTTGGAAAACAGTGCATGCTATTATGTTTGTGTATATATATACGTATGTATCTACACACACATACACAAATACACAGACATATTTATTTGTTAATACACATACTAAAATCAGACACAAACTACGTTTTATTCTGGTTCAGGCCACACTCCAGAGTGCTGTGGGCCAGCGTGTCTGACACCTCTGGACTAGATGACCTCTGAAGTCCTTTCTGTCTCTAGGATCCCGAAAGACACACTGATTTGCTGCCCAGCGGGGTGCCTCTGAGAAGTCTTTTCAGATCTCATTTCCTTTCTGTCACCACAACTGTTTCCTGGCAACCTGCCTGCCACTGGGCAGGTGAACGGAGAAGAAGTGACAGGAAGGGCCACTTCAATGCCACCCAGGCAACAGAAAATAGATGCAGAAACACTCAGCGGTCAGTTACCAAGGGAGTAAGGAGACAAGGCTAAAAAATGCCCCTCGATTCATGAGGAGACAGAAGAGAGGTGGACACAGAAGAAACTGCTGCAGTGACCTTCTAAGTGTTCACTATTTCTTTTCCTGAGGCAACCGACAAGACTACAGGGAAATGTATAGTCAGTCATCCCTTAAAAAGGGAAGGGTTGTTTAGATGCTAAACAGGGATGAGCCTAGCTATGCTTAAGCCTATAGATCAAAACCTAGGGAAAAGGGTGAGTTCTTCACGGCCCCCTACAATCCTCATCCTTCATAGGATCATAAATGTAGAGCTGGAAAGGAACTTAGCGGTCACCTAGCCCAGCTTCCTCATGTTACAGACGGGGTAGCTGAAGTGAATTGACTAAAACCACACGCAGGTAACGTTTGCAGAACCAGAACTCATGCCCAGGTCTTCTGATTTTAAGCTCAACACTCCTCCCATCATGCCACACTCTCCCTCTTACTTTTAAATTGCTAGGTGTATGCTGCTTGACTTCCTCATCACTTTAGCACTAAGTTTTAAATGGCAATTTAAGTATAATTTTATTTTGTGCCATAAACAATGAGAAATGCAAACATATTCTAAATCCCAAGTCACATAACAAAAAAAAAACTGTGATACTGATACATTGACATGCCGATGGTATTCAGACTTTTATTAAATTGTTTAAGAAATTAGTGTTCCTTAGGTAACTGAAATTTCATTTGACAATGACAAAATTTATGCTGGGAATTAACACCAGCTTCCTACTGTGCTTAATTATTAAATTAATTAGTAAGTATTTTTTAAGCACTTATTACTACTTCCTAAGCAGAATGCTAAGTGCTGGGGATACAAATACATACATATATAGTAATAGCCATTGCAACCAAGAAACATATAGTCTATTGGAGGAGAAAATGGGTTCATATACATACAAAATACATGGGAAAAATACAAGGTACTTTTTTTTGGAGGAAGCATTAATAGCCGTGAGATTTGGCAAAGGTCTCTTGTAAGAAACAGCATTTTAGCTAAACTTTGAAGGAGACTAGAGATTCTAAAAGGCTGAGGTAAGAAGGAAAGGCAATTGGGGACAGCCTATGCAAAGGCAGGGACAGAGGACATGGGGAGTTGTATGTAATGAATAGAAGAAAGCAAATTGGACTGAGGAATATGTGGAGGAGAGTAATGTCTAATAAAACTGGAAAGGTGGTTGGAACCAGTTTGTGAATCTCAGAATTATTTAAAAATAAAACTGTGCTCTACGTCTTATAGTTTGTTTTTAATATATTGGATGGAGGGAGCCCCTTGTGACTGTTGTCCCAGGCAGCCACCTGTTCTGAATCTGCCTATGGCAGAAAATGAGATCAGTAGGTATAATTTACAGACAGGCTGAATTCAACTCAAAAATAAGAACAAACTTTCTAATAATTAGAGTTATCTCAAAACAGAACGAGTGCCTTTATAGGTAGAAAATTTCCTGTTGTTGCAGGGTTTCAGGTGGAGGGAGGTTGATCAATTGTCAGGGTGTGGGAGTGATGCTTCATGCTTTAGGTGGGAATTAGACTAGTTGACTTGGAGACCCTTTCAAGACTCCTCTACGACTCACTGTGTGTTGCAAGGGCCATCCTGTCACTCTGCTAGTAAGAGAAAAGAAAAGAGTTTGAGGGCTACCACTCTAGATCCTGGGTAATTAAAGAACATGTAGCATTCTTAGAGAAGAGAGAAGAAATACAGCAGGAAGGAAGGCAAAAAAACATTCTGAGGAGGGAGGCGGCCAACACCTAGGGAATCCAGACCAACATGGAGGGGTAGGTGAACACAAAAATAAGGAAGAACAGATGAGCCCTCCCCCCAACCCGCACAATCTGGGCTCCAGAAAAGGTGTGAGGACTTTTACAGAAAGGGTAGTTGCAGAAATTTTAAGGAAGCTCCAGCCCATGATACACAGAACACCACTTAAGTTGATGATCCATGCATCTGTACATGGGAATAATCTCTCTACTGGTCTCAGACAGAAGAGATGTATTGTGATGTTTGAAAACTCCCTACTTAGAAGCAAACGGAAGTAAATACATGTTACCCTAAAAATAAATAGAAGTAAATACATGTTTAATGCAATATAAAGTAAAAGAAGCAAAATAGAAGTAAATACACATTAACCTAATAAAACCAGTTGGTAGGTATGCTTGTGTAGACAAGATGGGACAAAGAACAGACCAAGAACCATTAAACCAGCTGACTAGTTCCCTTCTGCTGATTCATATAAAAACAAATGACAGTCAGAAGGAACCTGGATTGTATCTCTAGACACTTTACAATTCTGGAAAGGAAAGTCAAGGATTTGGGAACATAAGTCATATTGTCATCTGTTATCCTAGCTGAAGTGTGTTCCTTATGAAGAGAAAGGAATAAATAGGAAAACGAATGACTGGCTACATAGATTGTATCAAAGAAAATGATTTGGTTTCTGGGACACAGCCCAGGATTCAAGAACAAAGGGTCCTTAGAAGGCACACAGTGATCTTCACAGAAACAGCAGATAATGTGTTTGGCAAGAGACTGGCCAACCTGACCAAGGAATCTTCAAACTGAAATTCTGCTGAGAAGAAGCAGAAGACCCAGACAGATTGGGATAATGTGGAAGACAACTTTTATGAGATAGAAAGAGCAGTGTAGAGAAGCTTCTCAGTAATTCTCAGGAGGCAAATAAAAGAGATTTGGACTAAGATTGGGAATGACAGCAACGGACTTGGTTGATTATATACAATTGGATGAAATAGAGGCAACCAATAAAGGGATCTCAGGACTTTGTAAGACTGGGTTCTTGTCTGAAATGTGCCAATGGAAAGGTGTATTTTATTAAACAAAGCCACACACATGCACACACACACAAACATGTGTGACAGAAATGGAGGAGGCTCATATAAAGAAGGAATAAAGCTGAGAAGGACGGAATATCTGGGTTAGACTGAAAGGAGAGAGAAAATGAAGAGTTGTTCTGAATATATACTCTATCCAGATTGCTCTCCCAGGTGGCAGGCACAGAATTTTCGACCTGAGTCCAGGTCACTTAGGTCAGAGGTGTTAAAGGTAAACTATGGGCCACATGCTCCCTACAACAAAATGGATAACAAATACAATAAAACATAAATGTCACATTTTAAAATTAAGACAACGTGCTCTTTTGATTGAAGCTTGATTGAAGACTGTTCCCTTAAGGATCACCTTCCCTAACAATTAGTTAAATTAAGCTATTATATGATTTAATGAAAAGAACATTGCACTTAAGAGTCAGGAAAGACTTGGGTTCAAATTCTACCCACAGCACTTACTTGTTGTATGAACATAGGCAAGGCATTTAACTACTGTGAGACTTGGTTTCTTGATTTGTAAAAGGGGGGCAATAACCTCTACAGCAGTAGTTCTCAACCTTCCTAATGCCACGGCCCTTTAATACTCATGTGTGGGCATATCTGCATGTGGGTGGACCCGCCTGAAGACAGATAGAGGAGCAGTGTCTTGGTTCCTAAGACCAGCGGAAATATGTGTTTTCCAATAGTCTTAGGAACAGCCTTAGGAACAACAAACAACCCCTGTGAAAGGGCTGTTTGACCTCCAAAGGGGTGGTGACCCACAGGTTGAGAGCTGCTGCTCTATAGCATCTACCAGGGGTTGTAAGGAAAATGAGATAATGTTAGGGATGGAAGAAATTTGTTAAAATTTAAAGACTTCTGTGAATGTGAGCTATCATTATTGATACTATTGTTTCTTATTACCATTGATTTTCCTGACAAGGGATTTATAAGGTCATAGGGCTTGATGCAGTTAGTCCGATGCCACATGCAAATAGGAGCATTTGGATGCTCTGAACCTCAGAAGAAGATCATCTCTTATTTGGACTCTCCAAAGAGCATTTATAGACACTCTGGAAAAACATTATGTAAAAATGTCTTCCTACTTGACATATTGCTTAACGACAATACTGAAGAGATAGCAAGAAAAAGTTTTATTTGTAGGGTCATCTCTCACAGTCTTGTACAATTTGAATATAGAAATAGGACACATCTAATAGTAACACAACCTCCAGCACCTAGCTAAGAGTCTTACAACTCAGATGTTCGGGAATCCTCTTATGTAGGAAGGAGGCACAGTGCATAGAGCGCTAGACTGAGATGGGAAGACCTGAGTTTGAATCCTACTACCCTCGGACATTAACTAGCTGTGTGACTCTACCCAAGTCACAATCCCTCTGTCCTCAGTTTCCTTATTAGTAAAAATGGGGATAATAATATCTTTTTTTATTTATTTTTATTTTTATTTTTGGAGGGCAGTTGGGGTTAAGTGACTTGCCCAAAGTCACATGGCTAGTTTGTGTGTGTGTGTGTGTGTGTGTGTGTGTGTGTGTGTGTGTGTTAAGTGTCTGAGGCCAGATTTGAACTCAGGTACTCCTGATTCCAGGGCCAGTGCTCTATTCACTGTGCCACCTAGCCGCCCCGGGATAAGAATATCTTACCTCATAGGATTCCTGTGAGGACCAAATGGGATCAAATGTGTAAAGTGCCTTGCAAACATAGAAGATCTATAGAAATGCTAGCCATTATTATTCAGTTTTCTAGATTATTCCATGGTAACTTTATTGAACCAAAGGAGAAAATGTACGGTCAAACTTATTTGTCATGGGGGGGCTAGGTGGTGCAGCGAATAGAGCACTGGCCCTAGAGTCAGGAGGACCTGAGTTCAAATCCAGCCTCAGACACTTAATACCAAAAAAAAACTAGCCATGTGTCCTTGGGCAAGTCACTTAACCCCAACTGCCCTTCAAAAAAAAAAGTAAAAAAAACCCCAACTTATTTATCACAATAACTTGGTGGTAGCTCCTGAGATAAAATTGGCAGGAACTGCAAATAAATATCTCACCAAGCAGCAAATGTTATTGATTGTCTTATGATCTGGCCTTCACTGTTTATTTTAGCTCCAGAGATGGACAACTGAGAAACACCAAACATTTTCATTTCCTCCTTCAAGTTATTTTGACTCTTGGTGTTATTGAATTTGAGTCTCACCAGATACACATTTGGAATGGTTAAGACATTAATGACTAAGGGCTTCCCGTTCTAGTTTTGCCATAACATACTTAGCACTTGAAATTATCAATAGAAAACATAAATCTATTCTGAGGAGCCTGGAAGAATGGAATATCTCTGAGACAAAGAAGGGTCTGGGAAATTCTGAATCAGAATAGAAGACATTCGGCTTCTTCTGAGAGGCAGCATTGTATCAGTGACTAAGCTCCAGCCTTGCGTTAGCAGACTTAGGTTTGAATCCAGCTCTGTGACCATAAGAAAATCAATTAAGTCTTCAGGCCTCCATTTAATTTTTCTTTTTTTTTTCTGGAGGGCAATTAGGGGTTAAGTGACTTGCCCAAGGTCACATGGTTAGTTTTTGTATTAAGTGTCTGAAGTCAGATTTGAACTCAGGTCCTCCTGACTCCAGGGCTGGTTCTCTATTCACTACACCACCTAGATACCCCAAGCCTCAATTTCTTCATCTGATCCCTCTTCAATTCAGCCTGTAAATTACTTTGTGTATTGGTTTATCTATACATATGTAGTTTTCATTCAATGGACTATAAGCCTGATAAATGTTTGTTCAATGAGAATAAGTCTGTAAAAAGGCAATAATAATATTTGGATTAATTACCCCCATAGGGTTGTAAGGACAGCATTATTTGCCAGTCTTAAACAACTCTCCAGGTAAATGTTAATTCTTATTTCTTCTGATGAAAAGCAGCTATGTACGATGGATGGTTTTGGTACCTGCATAATTCTCTGCCTCATGGTTCTCATCATATGGGACAAGAGGGTTCTTTGGGACCTAACTGATGAGCTATGAGAGTGAGGTTTAGGGACAATGTTTGCTACAGATTTGGGATATTGTTGGACATGGTGCATCTTTGGGAAGGAAGATTATAAAAGTGTAAACCTTTATGGATAATGGAAAAAAGTGATTTAATAGAGCTATAGAACCTGAGAGTTGGAAGGGACCTCAGAAATATCAGTTTAACAGTTAAACTGACCAGTTAAACTGATACTGACCAGGAAGGCCAACTGTAGCCAACCAACGAGTGGTTAACTGGCCATACCTGCCGGCACAAGGCCAAGAGACGGAGCACTGTGTACTAGGCAAGCAAAGAAACCAATATGGTCGGACTTCAGAGTGTGTGGAAGGGAGTAATGGGTATGAAAGAGTGGTAAAGTTGGAAGGGGCCAGCCTGAAAAGAGTTTTAAATGAAAAATAAAAGATATATGATCTTTGAAGTAACACAGAGTGGCTGGATCTTACTGAGTAAGTGGTAATATGGTCAGACATAGACTTTAGGAAAAGCACTTTGGCAGCTATGTGGAGAACAGACTGAAGGGAGGGGAGACTTGGTGAAGTAACACCAATCAGGAAGCTATTGGAATAGTCAAGGAGAAGGAAGATGAGGGCCTGAATGAGGGTGGTATCTAAGGAAGTGGAGAGAAGGAGGGATGTGGAAGTCGAAATGACAGATTTGGCTACAGATCACAAGTTAATCATGAGTTAGTGGTGAGTTAGACCCAGCAATTAAACCAAACATTTATGCCAAGGTTGCAGACCTGGATGACTGAGAAGATGACAGCATCCTCAACAATAATGGAGAAGTATGGGGAAGCTGTATTTTTTTCTGTTTTTATTTTTTCATGCCATTTCTACCTCCTCAATAAACATTTTTTTTGAATTGTAATACTGACTTCCAAATGTAGTGATTCCATTGTTTTCAATGATGAAAAATCTGCTACAAAAGTCCTGCAGATCTTTTCTATCTTTCTGCTGTTTGTTGCTCCCCAAGTTTTGTCTCTAAATGCCTTTGTGATGCCTTAGCTTTGTTGAAACTCTTGCCATGCTTTCTTTAAACTGATTATAGTCTCCATTTATTTGTTTTCTGAGGTGATACTACTCACAATCCTCTGCAATAATTTCCCACAAGATTTTATAGATTAGTTATTTAAAACCGATGTTGTCCTTGGTTGACACATCTCTCTATTTGGCAAAGTAACTGAAGTCATTGCAGAATATGTTGCTGGTAGGCTACTAGGTCAATCTCTTGTCTAAAATTATTATAACCTGTGTCTATGTTCTTTTCTCACCCGTATATTCCATTACTTTCTATCAATAACTTGAATACAAAATTGGTTAGATTGGATTTTTAATTAAGTATCAAATTTTTTTCTTATGTTTATTTTCCTTTTGGATATGTATAAATTTTTATATTTGCTCTAACAAATCAGAGATGTAACCATACATGGCAATTGATTTGGGAATGACTCCCACATCAATGATGAGTCATGAATCATTTATTATCTATTAAACTATAATTTATTTCATTTTTAGAGTAAGGATATGAAGTGATTACTATGAGAAGTATCTTCCAATTCATTCCTCAGAGTATTCATGATACATGTTTTTGGCATCTCATTTTCAAACCATCCTCATTTTTTTTACTCCATTTTTTTTTTACCATCCTCACCTTTTGCCAACTTTGCACTAAAATAATTGAATATCAAAACATATATTGATCTAATTGGAAGGAACTATGGAATCCTTTGTAGAATTTCTTGACTTGTCCATCCTCATATGCTCATGGGCCATATGCTACAATTGCTTCCATGTCAGAGTTTGTTCAAATATTTATCATGAGCATGAAATAGTCCCTGCAATGATGTTTCCTATTGCATAGTGAATCTAACATCTTATTTATCTCAGAGCGTGCAAGTCATCTTTTTATTTAGTTGCACCAATCTTATCTCTTGTGGTTTCATTTTTAGCAAAAACATCAAGACTGATGTGATTTAGCTCCTTTCCTTCAGTGGTCACTTAATGAGGATCACACTAGAGATCCATAAGCAATTTGGCAATGACACTTTTAACGACCAGTTTTTGGACCTCGTCATTCAATCAATCTTTAATTCACAGAGCAGCACTATCATGTAGCCTCAGCTCTCTCGGTCTCTTGTTTGTAAGACTTTAATAGACTGTTTGTTGCATGCTTTGATGTTCCACTCTATTAATTTCCATGTCAAGAAATGAAGCCAGTCTGGTAGGACTTGTTCTCGATGAAGCCTTGACTGTTGCTTTCTTTTCTAACTGGTCAAAAATTACCCCTCAAATAATATGTTCCATACATTTTTTCCAAGAACAAAGCACAAAAACCCAATTAGCCTGCAATTCACAGACTGCCCTCTTCTCTGATGCAGTCTAGCCCGACGAGGCTCCTTTCCCCAAAGGAGAAAGGAAAGAAAGAGAAACAGTCAGAAAGACTGATTAATCCATAATAAATATAGCCCCTGATAACCCCTTACTTAGCTCCTCCATTATTGGCATTTGGGGTCTGTTCCTCCAAGATAGGTACATTTGAATAAGGTTAAAGTTCCCCTTGCCTGTCTAAGTAAAAACATGACCCTAGCTCAAACTAACAGTCATCTGGAATCTGCTAGCATAGACCTAAGGTGTAGAAGGGTTGAAATCTGAACAGCAACAATAAAAGCAACTAACATATCTACAATGTTTTAAGGAATACAAAGTTTTGGAGATTTCTGAAAAAAAAAACTCCTGAGCTGGTAAATGAAATAACTGTAATTGCAAAATCAATTATGCCCAGAAGTACTGAAGTACACTCCTAGAGTGGTATTACCAGATTCTGTTCATCTGAGGAACCTCTCAAGCTAATAACCAGCCATTTCATCGACTCTAAAATAGCTAATTAAGCAAATCATAGCAACTCTGACATTTTGTTGCAGTCCTAGAAATTGGCAATAATGACAAAATATGGAACTAGTCAATGTTGGAGGGACTGTGGTGGAACTGTGAATTAGTCTAAAGCAATTTGGAATTATACTAAAAAAATGACTAAATTGTTCATACCTTGTGACCCAGAGATACTACTGCTAGGCATATACTTCCAGGAGGTAAAAAAAAATAGAAGGAAAGGAAAGTCTCATAAAACATCAAAACATTCATAGTATTTTTTTGTAGTAGTAAAGAACTGGAAATAAAATAGATATGCATTGATTGGGATTGACTGGGGAATGCCTAAACCAACTGTAGTACCAGAATGGAATGGAATTGCTGTGTGTATAGGAAATGAGGAATGTGAAAAATTCCGAGACGCATAGTGAGCATTATATCATGGATGCAGAGGGAAGTAAGCAGAACCAGAAAAACCAATGCATATATGACTATAACAGTATATATAGAAACAACAACAAAAATGAGCTCTGTAATTACAATGATTAAGCTTGACCTTGAAGAAGAGCTGACAAAAAGTAGACAATTCCCTCTTCGTATGGAGATAGAAGCCTATTGGATATAAAAGACTGTATTAACAAAGGCATCCCAACTCTCTGTCTCTTTCTCATTATTGGGCTCAAGGGATCAAGGAGAGGGAGAGAGAGAGTAGACAGAATTGAAGGATATGTAAAAGCAAAATATATCCATAAAAACAAAGCTTTAAAAATAGCTGATTGGATCACAGAGGACCAAAAAAGACACTGAAACTTACTTGTCACCAGAATTGTTCAGAATCTGTCCTGAGGTGTGTGCCAAATCTTTTCTAACCCATTATCATAACTTTACCAATTGGGCAGCTAGGTGATGCAGTGCCTGGAATCAGGCCAACTCATCTTCTTGAATTAAAATCCAGCCTCAGACATTAACTAATTGTGTGACCCTGGGCAAGTCACTTATCTCTGTTTGCTTCAGTTTCCTCATCTATAAATGAGCTGGAGAAGGAAATGGCAAACCATTCTAACATCTTTGCCAAGAAAACCCCAAAGGGGTCATGAAGAGTCAGACACAATTGAAATGACTGAGTAACAACAACATGGTATCTTTAATATAAATATAAATACAACCAACCACCCATATACATATACATACATGTATATATATTTCACACTATCTTTAAAAGGGGAAAATGATTTTATTTTTTTCCCCAATTACAGATCCATTAATCTTTTGGGCATTCCTTCTAAATTCTTTACTGGCTTTCTTCTTGAGAAACTTCAGGAATGAGTTTTTCAAATTAAATCTTTCATGAGGAGTAAGTAATTTTCAGAAAAATACAGTTTAGTGATTCCTGGTTATCACTGTTGGAATAGTTAATCTGTCTCATCAAGAATACAGCTAAGAGCAATTTAAGATGATTTGCAGCATTCATCAACCTATCATCAGTCTTTGATTAAACAAACAGGGACTGTCTTTGGGCCAAACCATATAGCAGAATGCCAGTACTATTTTCCTCATGTCTTGTATCTAAAACATGTGGCTTTCACTTTTACAAACGAAAGTATCTGCTCTATGGGTACTTGTTAGCAAACCCAGTTGTGAACTGAGTTCGAACACCTTCCCAAGACTCAGTGAGGACAGCACATATGTGAAAATCATTCCAATGAGCATGTGAACAGCTGAATCTTCTAGATTAAGTTCAATTCATCAAATATATATTAAGTACCTTCTATATTGCTGGATCATCAGAAATCAAAATGCTTCAATCATATTCTCTTTCCCTACACAAGTTCACTGAGAAAGAATTTAATGTTCTTCTCTCAGATACCACAGCAGATTGATACGTGAATTCCATCTTCCAACAATCTTCACATGCTTTTCTTGTTGGATCACAGATTTAGAGTTGGAAGCAACCTTAGAGGTCATCCAGTCTTACATCCTCATTTTACAGATCAGAAAACTGAGGCCCAGAGGAATTAAATGACTTGCCAAATGGCCCAGAGACAGTAAGAGTCAAGAGCTGGAATTAAAACCTAGGTGCTCTGATAGCAAATTCAATACTCTTTCCACTACACTAAGACATTGGCCATTATGTTCTTACATAAAGATTTGTAAGTTCTCACCCGAGTTAGATTCCAGAAAAAAAGTCTCAGAGAAATCTGGATGATTTCTTTTGTTACTATGAAAGTTCTACCTTCCAAGAGTTTTGATTTTTTACCTACCTTCTAGAAAACTCAAAACCAAATTGAGTAGCAATGATAAGCAAGTTTCTTCTCACAGGTAACTCATAACATCTATTCCCTCTCAAGTAACTCAGAAATTCCCTTCTCCAACATACACTTATAGAAATGGGCTTCGCTTTAGATGATTTATCTCTACTCTCTTTTTATATCTAATTGTTAATTTTTACATGAATAATTCTCCCTCAGTCCTTACTGAAGTAGACTAGATATAATTCCTACATGAATATATAAAAGTGAAAAGTAGTTTTTAAAAAACTAATAAAATCTTAGGGTACATTAATAGCAGTATAATGTCTAGATCATGGGAATTAAATATCTCATAATAAACAGAGTCAGTTAGACCTTATCCTGTAAATAGGACCTTCTATTGTAAACGTGGTTAATTCTGGATGCCATGTTGCCAAAAGCTCCTTTACAGGCTAGGTTACCTCTAGATGATGGTGGCCAATATATAGAAAGATCTAAAAACCATCTTATTTGCAGAGTAATTATGACAATTAAAGATAGAGAAATCTAAGGTTGGACAAGATCTCTGTCTTCAACGATTAGAAGAATTTTCATTTAGGAAGAGGGGCAGACTTGTTCTGCATTGTTACAAAAGAAAGAATTAGGACCTGCAGATTGTCTCTCCTAATAGATACTAAAGGGAAAAATATTTCAATTGCACAGAAGTAAGGGCTTTATAGCAAGAAGAGTGGCTCACTAAAGGATTAAAAGAGACATGAGCTACATCCCTGGAAGTGTTAAAGCATATAGTCTATGAGCACATGCTGCTTGGAAGTTGCTTTCAGCAACACAGCATACTGAGAAAAATACAAGATCTGGGGATCAGAAAACCCATGTTTGACCCAACAGTTGGATTAAATAGAAAATTTGGGACAGAAAAGCAAGAAAAACTGGAGACTGGAGAGTTTGTAGAGGAAGAGACAGTGGCTTCTGAGGGATATAGGGGCCATCTAGAGAGACCAGACTCAGAAATGCCAAGAAAAGCCAAGGCACAGCTTCCTTCTCTCCAACTTCCCAAACCAGGTAATGGAATTTTGTCTTTTTAACATCTTAAATAATTTTAATTCTGGAAAAAGTCTCGAGCCATATCATTTACACATGAAAATATATTTTTGCTCTTTAGGACCAAACACTTCCTGCTCTTTAGTTAGAAAAAATGTGACTTACATATATCTGGATGTCTATTAACAACAAAGTCCAACATTGAATATTAGAAATCTTTTTTTTTCTTATTTCTATCTGAATTATCTGAAGCTATGTAAACAAAGTCTTTAGGCATAGACATATAAGTAACAAGCAATTTAACAAAACTACCAATCACACAATATATTACATATTTATTAGATATGTTCAGATACAGCATATAAACATATGGATATGATACTAGTTATGATACCACAGTCATACCAATTTTAAAAAGAAAGTTGAGCGATGTATGTAGTACTCATGATATAAATTATATTCACTTTTATTTTATGAACTTCAGTTTAATTTCTATGAAATGGGCTTTCTAATCCTGAAAGACATCAATATAATTGTTACCTTTAGTATGTCGACTGCGCTGACAGGCACATATAAGGAGCTACCTTTGTATCTTTAGAATAACTCCCATTAGAATTGGATTGAAGAAAGATGCCACAATTTAAAAGCTGTGTCTATTTCTTTGACTAATGTGAACTGGTTAAGAGCTTCTATGACTATGGATTCAACAGCATGGGATTATTTAATGATAACAGGATGAAAGGTCAAAGATGAAAGTTCTTTACATGTATAGAGGCAGGGTAAGTGAAGAGCAGGAAATTAAAAGAGATCTGTGGCCTAGAGAAAGGAGCACCAGGGCAGGAGACAAGGCTCTTCTTTCTTTGTGTGATGGAGAAAGCTGCTAAATTTCTCTAACAGTTTTCTCATCGTTAAAATGAGGGCACCTGGTGGGCGTGATGATAGAGTTCTTACTCAGGTACAGGTTGCATTACATGGTCTCTGAGGTTCTAAGATACTGTCACGAGGTGATCTCTGAGGTCCTTCTGGCACTAACGAGCTAAAAACGCTATCAAAAGAATAAATGGAATGTACTGCTATGCCTCAGAAATGGCATGAAACTGCAGGGAACGTGGAAGAAGGAAGCGCTTGGAGTTTTGTGGGGTAGGTCAGCCGTTTGTAGAGCAAGGGGATGATGTTATCAGAGTTGTACGTTGGAGCCTCAGTTGGGCTGGAGATATAAACACACCATGACATTGAATTCAGGGCTGCTTTTTGGAAAAATGCTTGCTGCTGGCCCCAGTAAGACCAATTGCTTATGAACAGACTGGGGCAAACTCTTCTCTATGACTTGAATAGTACCTTGAGTAACATCCCAATTACGACAATAGCAAGTACCACCAGCGGCTGATTAGGAAGGTCTCTGGTTAAAGAAGATACGAATTCTAAGGCATATTGTGGGGGTTGGAGTTGTTTTTGTTATTCTCATCATTATTATTACTATTGGTTATTTTTCAGTTATGTCGGACTTCACAATCCATTGGGGTTTGTAATTGTAATGGGAATTTGAAGATCTCTGTCCCTTAATGAATCTAAGGGAATTTGAAGATCTTCCCTGCCCCCTAATAGGCCAAATATAATCACATGGAGCCTGTGATGGGAGGAGTTTGCTGAAGGGTAGAGTCAGAGTAGCTAGTACATAGAGCAAGCAGACAGCTAGGCTTCTGAGTGTTTGTTTGTGGGAAGGCTAAAGGATGGTGTGGCTCTGTGTTATGGTGTATTAACCTCTTTGTTTCTATGATGGATTTGACTTTCTGGTGTTGGGTTTTGGTCTTCTAGTGTCTGAACAAGTGTTTTGCTTCTGTTTTCTCTGTGGACAGTCTGTTACATTTTATAATTCAGAACTGCGTCATATTAATAGTCACCATCAGTGCTGTGAATATCGGGTTGGTGCTACAGGGTTTTCTTGGCAAAGATAATGGAGTGGCTTGCCATTTCCTTCTCCAGCTCATTTTACAGATGAGAAAACTGAGGTAAACAGGGTTAAGTGATTTGCCCAGGGTCACACAGCTAGTAAATGTCTGAGGCCAGATTTGAACTCACAAACATGAGTCTTTCTGACTTCAGGCCCAGCCCTTTGTGCATGATTACGCCACCTAGTTGCCATTATTACTCTGTCATTAAGAATAAAAATTGGGTCCTCACAACAACTCTGAGAGGCCCATTTTACAGATGAGGTAAATGAGGCTAAGAGAGGTTAAGTGACTTGTCCCAGGCTATCCAGCTTATAAGCTTCTAAGATCAGATGTGAACTTAGGTCTCCCTGAACCAGTCTAACACTTTATCTACTGTGTTCTGTGTTCTTTTAAGACTTTTCAGGAATTGGTGATACACTTGACTGAAGGGGTTTCCTAAAGGAGCTTATATTCTGAACACCAGTTATGGGATCTTCCTCTCTCTCTCTCTTCCCCTCTCAGCAAATATACTTTTAAAATATATGCCACTAGGAGGTTTTTCTTTGGAGAATTGGAAGGTAGGGTAGCAAAGAGATCATGTGCCATCCTTCAATGACAACACATTAGGATAAAAAGTGAAAAGCTCAGTCAATCATCCAGATATTGGATGTACATGATACCAGATGTTTTCAGTAGTTCAAAGATTTGGATGATTCTGTTTTTCCTGATCTAATGGTGGTGCATCTATTAGGAATATTCCATAAATTCCATTTTTAATCATTTGACAGGGAATCCTGTTATAATAGACTAATAACAGTTCACATTTATGAAGGACATTAAGATTTACAAAATGATTTCCTCATAACAACTCTGTAAAGCAAGCAGTACAATTACTCCGGATTAGACAGAAGAAGAGCATCTGAGACAACCAGCAAACATGACTGACCAAAACTTTTAAGAACATCTCCAATTTTGCTGCAGTCGCCCTACAAATTCAGAGGCCCCCTGGAAATTATTCAGTAGTTGCGTTGGTGTCCCAATCCAGCCCATTGTAATTCTATTCTGTCCTGGCCTCAAACACCCTTGCATGGAGGATAAAGAGAATAATCTGGATTCATGCCACTCAGCTAGTCAACAAACATTTATTAGCTGCTAATGCCAATACAAAGGAGGGCTAAAGTTATTTTAACTTCCAATAGATTCATTTAGCCTATGGAGGAAAGTTCAGGTACTCCTGGAAATCAGAAATTACTCTCTTTAAGACATTAATTGTATTCAATACTGTTTTGATCTTCTGAAAATTCTTTTTTCCCCTAGATTCAGTGTTCTATTTCCAGGAAAGTTACTGTTTGTTCTCAACAAAACATCTTCTCAATTAACCCTGTTCTGTGGGTGGAGGATGGGGCGTATGGGATAATAATAACAAACTCAAAATGTTGACATCACTTCAAGTTTCAATAAGAAGTTACACAAAGTAAATATTTTGTGTTTCCTCATAATAAATATCTTCATATTTGTCCTACTATAGAACTGGTGTTTTCTGACTGCATGACCTCAGGGGATGGCCATCAAATGAATTGGAGCTAGCCAAGCTCAACTATAGGAAAATATAGCTAAAACACAGAAGTATGAATATTAAACATTGAATTGTGGGATGAAAGGTCATCTTGTATCCTGCCAATCTTGTGCTGACTATTGCTTCATACTAGTCTACCAAGTTGCTGTGGACCTCTAATTTACCCTTTATGACCTGTCAATAGTTGACAATCAGGTATGATTCAGTGGACAGAGCACCAGGCCTGTGGTAAGGAAGAACTGAGTTCAAGTTTGACCTCAGACATTTACTAACTTTTACCCTGGGGAAGTCCCTTAACTCTGTTTGCCTCAGCGAGGGAAGGAAATGGCAAACCACTGCAGCATCTTTGCCACAAAAGACCCAAATGGGGTCATGAAGAGTCAGACTCATAGTTGAACATGATTTTTGCTTGTCTTAAATACTGCCAACTGACTAGAGTAGAATGGAGAAAGCAGCCTTTGGTCCGGCTCAAATAAGATACCTCAGTGGTACAGTGGACTTGACTTTGAGTCAGAAATACTTGAGTTCAAATCCTGCCTCAGACACTTACTACCTACATGGTGTCAGGCAAGCAACTTAAACTTGTCTCAGCTTCTCATTTCCAATTTGGAAAATGGGAATAATAATAAAACCAGTCTCAAAGGGCTGTTGTGAGGAACAAATGAAATACATAGTGTTTTGCAAAACTTAAAAGCACTATATAAATGCTAGCTACTATTACTGTTCACTCAGACTGCAGATTGGAAGAGTCGAACAGAACATTCCAGTGGAATTTCTTCAACTGGCTACTGACAAATGTACTTTTGTCCTGACCTAACTGTTGGCACCATTAAGACCAGGTGATAGAATGTGCTTCAAAACAGGGACTGGGATGTGTAGATTTGTGAAGGACAATGTACCTGCTTCACATTCAGTGCAATAGTATTTGAAGATTATGTCTTTAGGTAAATGGCCATAATTTCCAAAATTTTAGTCTCAGAAGAAGCTGCCAACACTTCTCTCAGTGTAGTGATCAGTGTCTATAGAACCATAGTAGTCTTAGATGGAACTAAGATACTTGGTTGTTAATGATTGTTGAAATGGTATTTCCAGATCCTTGCTCCTTATGCAGTCACAAAGACAAAGACAAATCAGATAGAATGAATCTCGATTACATTCAATTCTGAGGTTGTATAGCCACCATTTGGCTTAAACGAAACCATATTTTATTATATTATATTTGGTAAACACTTCTAGACTTGTGAATTTACTATCTCTGTTCTCTTTAATTGGCTAATTTTAAACCATAACATGCAATTAAACAAAACTGTGATAGTTACTTCAGTGTTCATTAACCATTCAATATACAGGGCCCATGCTAGATGGCAAAAGGCAAGCAGGAAAACTGATTCTTAACATGCATTAGAAGTCACAAAAGTAATTGGGGAATAAAGCTTGCAGTGTATAGCATGCAATCAATTTTCTTTAAAAACAGTAAAAAATATACACGGAATTTCGCCAGGGAAATCCTACTCATGTGTACACACACATGCCACATGCTAGTAACATCTCTAAAAGCAAGGGAAAAGAACTTTTAAACCATTTTTTTCTTCTTTGGTGTTTGGCTTCTGATTTTTTCTAGATCAACATTTTTTTCCCCTGTGCTATATTCAACTCATTTTAGCTTCAGTTAGAACAATTCAGCCTGCTTAGACAGTCCTGTTCTTATAGTCTTGGCAATAAAAGTTCCTTTCCCCCTAACAATGGCACAAGATGATGTTTTATTATTATTCCATAATCCATAATTATTTCTAGCTTCAGTACCAAATGTCAAAGTCATATCTTGCTCCAGACTGTTTTTCTTTCCAGATAGCCTACATTACAATATATCATCCATAGTTAGCATAAACACAGGCAGCTACTAAGACAACAGAATGTAGCTGAGGAAAGGAAATGAGGGAACATAGAGACAGGTGGAAGAAATCTATGTGACAGACTTCAATTTATCCCGATTACGTATCTCAATATTATTTTGTACTGAAATGATATGAACAGCAGGCTGTTGCTGCCCCAACAGAAGATTTCAGCTAAGTGAAGAAAATGATCATTGTCAGATGCCTCATTTCCCTATATTCTTTCTTGCACTCACCTTCAACAGGCTGGGTTGCTGCCTGGGATGTAGAAGCTTCTTTGAGCTCCTCTTGGGACTGGAGCGACGGTGGGCTAATGCACTTAGGAATTGGAGAGGACGGTGCAGCGGGAGCTCTCAAGTCTAAGCAGAGTTCAGTCCTGCCTCGGCTTGTACTCCGACTTCTCAGCTCCTTCTCATACTCCTCGGTTGCCAACTGCTCCAAGTATTTGTATCTGAAAGTTAAATTCCAAAGGGTTTCCGTAAAAAGAAAGAGAAAGCTGTGGTTGCTGCTTGTTTATGGCTGAAACACCTGCAGAGTGAGCAGATTTCCTGATGCATGGACTGCAGTGCAAAACTGACTGATGGGTCAGTCTGCCAGAAAAGGGCAGCAAAGCCAAGGTGTTAATGATAAAGAAAAAAAATGCACGCCATTCATAACAGCTCAAATTAGGAAAAAAAAAAAAAGAATATCACCCAGCCCCCTGATACTGCCGGACCTTTCTGCATTAATCTTAGCTTTACCTCTCTGCAAGCATCTGGTTAAGCAATCCAAACAACCCCCCCCCCCAAAAGTGAAGGTTCTAAATGACAACTCTGAAAAGTGCACAGATGGGGAAAAAGGAGGATGGCTCAGTGCAAAGGCTTAAAAAATGTTCCCTAGAAAAATACCAATAGTGAGAGTTTGGATTAAGGCCTCTGAGTTTCTGAACCTGCTTCAATGCTAACAGCAATGTGCTGGAATTCACTTTGTTCTCTCAGTGTCTACAATGGAAACTTTTTTATATTCTAAAATATTTCTGAGCCGGACTCAGCCACCCAATAGCTTGGACCTGACGTCACATATAGTTGATTCATCAAAGTCAGTTTAAAAGAACAAAGATACATCTGTTTTGCATTTTAGGCAGGCAGAACTCACTGTTTATTAAGAACAGCTACCAATCGTATTCTTCATACTATGCTTTATAGAATCAGACCAAAATAACTTTGAAATATGTGCCTCTTCCAGATGTCTGCTAATTTTATCCACAATTATTTGCTAAGGAATAAATTGATGAATATAACTGTAGCAGACATGGGACTATCTTATCTACAATCAAACTTCTAAAGAGTATCTTTGAAACCTGTCTCCCTCCTCCTCCCTTGACAATCTATGTGGTCAGTAACCAGTGACCAATGGATTATGATATTCTAACCCAAGGAGTTCTTCAAATTCCTGCACACTCTACCCTTGCTACATCCTAATACACATAGGATGAGGAAGTTGTTGCACATGTTAATAGATTTTTTTTTGGAAACCAATGCAAAGTTTAATATGCATTCCTGTTTTCTTGCCTCAAAGGCTCTAGCAATTCTCTCACTCATAATATCCTCTCCCCTGCTTGCCATTTAGTCAAATACCACTTACCTTTTTAGGTTCAGCTCCAGTCCATACCTTCATGTGGCATGGGGGTGGGAGAGGCAAAAAGATTTCTAAGAGCATGGCAACTGGAAGTAATTTCTCTCTCCACTGAAAGTCTTATAACTCTAACTATAAGGGACCCTCATTAGGCATTTATGATTTACTGTTTTGTATTGTTAGTTGTCTTTGTACATGTATACAGCTTATATTTCTGTGCTAACTGTATGATCCTTGAGAATATGAGCCACATTTTATAGTTATTTATAATGACCTCAGCACCTAGGACAGTGTCTGGCACATAGCAGACACCTAGTAAATGTTTGCTGCTGCTTGAAAATACATGTGCCATAAAAATATTAAGAAAAAGAAAATAAATGTGCCATAGTAATGCACTGTTGGTGGTCCAATTCTGGAAAGCAATTTGGAATTATATGAAGAAAGTGATTAAAATGTCAGTACAATTCGACCAAGCAATTTTATTGCTTGGCCTATGCCCCAAGGAGGTAAAAGTTAAAAAGAAAAGTCACTATAGTATTTTATAATATCCTCTTTCTTTAGTAGCAAAGAACTAGAAGCAAAATACATAAGAACTGATTGGGGAATGGTTAAATTATATACATAGAATCTGGTGAAGTTTTTGCTTTTGACTATCTCTACTTGGAGAATAAGAAAATGGTGCCTTCCTTGATAACAATTTCATTTTTCAGAAAGTCAGTAAAAGGTAATAAAGGGACCTGTTACTTTGGATTTATCTTCTAACCAACAAGGAACAAGTAGGTGGGAATGAAGAAGAGACAGAAAAGGAGTGATCAAACCATCTGAGAATTTATAATACTTTACCCTATACTTTAATACTTAAAAGCAAATTGCTAAAAGTTCAAAGGAAAGATGGCTAAAAACTACCAACTAATTCAGTGTAATTTTCTTAAGTACCCACTCTGTTAGGTGTTATGAATAATGAAAAATTGATATGGTTGTGAAGTTTAGAATCTAATTGGTTGGCAAGACGAAATGCACACAATTAAATACAAGTACAATAGAGTAAAATGAGAGATGAAGTGCACTAGGAAAGTTTGAGGAGGAAGAGATCACTTTGGATTGGATCAGGTTAGATTTTATGGAGGAGGTAGGACCTGAGATGAACCCTGAAAAAGAGGAATATTTCCATAGGTTGAAATGAGAAAGGCATGGAAGACTCTGCATGACTTCCAGAAGCTTGAAAAGTAGAAGACTAGACCAGGGAAAAAACTTACCTGAAATTCAAAGAATGAAAAAACCTGAAAAGGTATACCAGAGCTAGAATGTGAAGGGTCATGGACAGCAGACTCATTGAAAAGTTTGGATTTTATCTTGTAGGATATGGTGAACCACTGAAGGCTTCTGAGAGGGGGAAGATATGCCAAACATATATTAGGACAGTTCTTTTGATAGCACTGTGAAAAATGGATTGGAGAGAAAAGAGACTAATTAAGGATTTTTTTTTAACAGAATGAAAGTCTCCAAAGGAAAATTCTGATTTTACAATTGTAAACAAGCTGAATAAGGTGGGGGAACACTTGGAAGAATCTAAAGAGAGAAGTAAAGTTACCTAGAAAGCTTTGTGATAAGGTTAGATTTGAGAAGACAAGAAGTATATTAGGAAGAGCAGTTGAGTATAGACAGGACACCACACTACAGTGAAAAGGCCACTAGACTAAAGGACAGACCTGTATTCAAATCTGGTCTCTGCTACGTACTACTTGTGCAACCCTGGGCATCTCACTTAAACTCTTTGGAATTCTGCTTCCTCATTTGTAAAATGAGAGGGCAGGTTTAAATGTCCTCAATGGTCCTTTCCAACTCTAAACATATAATTCCATAAGTAGAAAAGATGGAAGAAGGGGCATATAATAAAGGTTGAATACAAAGAACTATTTCAGGCCAGTAATAACAGGCTCAGGAAAACTAAAAAGAAAAAACCCAAATCTTCTGAGGAGGATCATAACAAATGTTAAACATTTCGTTAACTCAATTTTAGGACCTTACATTTATCTCTCTTACATCTGACCTGTCAAGATTTTTCTGGAGCCTGATTCTGCCGTCCAGTTTTCTTGGTCATTGAAGCTTTATGTCATGTGCAAACTTGATAAGTACACCTTTATCTTAGTCAGTGATGAAAGTATTAAGCAGTACAGGAACACTTAGAGATCTCACTCCAAAATAACACAAACTCATTAATGACTGCCATTTGGGTTGAGTTATTCTACCAATTTGAAATTTACCTAATTCTAATTAGGCAGTATATAGGAGGCACTTAATAAGTGTTTATTGAATTGAACTGAATTAGAGAATCAAATTAACTCTATTTTATTTTACATATTTTAAAAAATCTCTATTTTATTTTGCAAGGATTTGCTAAAAGTCTAAAAACTAACATACCATGTGAGAGAATTGAGATTTTAAAAGATTCCAGTAGACAGGAACAACGGATTAAGACAATAAGGCAAAATTACCATGGATAAATGTAAAGTACTACTCTTAAATAACAAAAACAATCAATTTCACAGATATAGAATAAAATGGGGGAGGAGGGAGAGAAGATGTATACTTCCAGCAGTTCATTCATGAAAAAGACCTAAGTGCTTTAGTTGACTGCTAGTGCGATACATTCAGTAAATATTTATTTAATGTAGCACCCCAGATTTTCGTCCAGAATATCAAATCTATAGATGACAAACTCCATTCTTTTCCCTTTCTTTGAAAATTGAGAAATTTACCCTATTCTAGTCCTATAAATTTTCCTTTCTTCTCTATGATCTTTCAAAGGTCTCTGACAACAGCACAAAATCATAGCAACCAATTCATTATCCTAGAATGAAAGTGATGTGAATTCACTGAAGATAACTAGTTTTTCTCTTATTAACTTCTTAGTTATTCTGGATTTCAATTACCTATTAGCCATTTTCCTGTCTTTTTCAGTCTAAGATCATTATCCTTGGCAGAGGAAAGCAAAATAAAAATTGAGTAGTTTTGCCTTCTTGCCATGATTTGATTCCATCTATTCTGAAGAGTGGTCCAATTCAACCCTCCTTTTCTCCAATATAAAGAAAAAAATCCCCTGATGATTGTCCTTGGCATTGTTCACTAATTTCAGATTGTTCTAAGTTTTAGTGCTGACCATGCCATGCTTTTGGATTTGTGCTAGGTTACTTGCCCATCTTTCCATCTTCTGCATCTTTAAAAAAAAGTCTAAATTGATCAGTGAGATTCCTGTACATTTATATTGTTCTCTTGAAATGACTCCCTCTTTTCTCCCCCATAGATATTTGTGTGTGTGTGTGTGTGTGTGTGTTCTTGAAAGTTTCCTGTCACTTCTGAGCTGACTTCTATACAATTTTAGGTCATAGGAACCTACTTATCTTTTCTGAGGACTCTGAAACTGTTTGAATTTGAGCAACTTTAGCAGAAGTGAGAGAATGAGACAGGTGAAAAAGGTGAAAAGTGTGGTCACATATGATGTTTTACAGTTCAAAGTCTTAGAGGAAGAAAAAACTCATAATAATGATGAAGTCCAAGGCATGGTAATGCTCATAGCTATACAGAGAGCTTCCCAAGTAGTTGATTTAAAGAAGACACTCAGACACTGTGGGTCACAGAAATTAGAATAAGAAATGTTCAGAAAATAGAAGGATGTATAATCACAAATGAGTAGAAAACAGCAGCATTAAATGCTGACAACAGTCAGAACAGTTCAAGTTAAGACTAAGATAAAACTTCTGAAAGAGTCTAAGGGAAGTAAAAAAGATAATAAGGAGCCACTTGTCACATATTTTGCTTCGACTTCTAACATATAAAAGAATATTCAGTTTGGTAAAGGTAGGAAAAATATTTTTAAGAATTTGACGCAGAGGGGCAGCTAGGTGGCACATTGAATAGAGCACCAGCCTTGGAATCAGGAGGACCTGAGTTCAAATGTGGCCTCAGACATTTAACACTTAATAGCTGTGTGACCTTGGGCAAGTCACTTAACCCCAATTGCCCTGCCTTCCCCCCTCCAAAAAAAAATAATTAGACCCAGAGTCTTAGGAAGATAGCAACAGAGCATCTAGCTTCTTTAAATGAGCTAAAATCTCCAGGCTCAGAAAAATTTGAACCCAGATACTACAAAAAAATCACATACATGATCAAGGAACCACTGTCAATAATTTCTGAGAAATTGCAGACAGGATGAATTGCCAAAAGACTAGAAATGAACAAATACTGCCCAAATTTTCAAAAGGGGGAAAAGGGGTTGAATGTAGAAATGACTGTGATGGCAGTCCCTAGGGGGAAAAATGTTTGAAAATCAGAAAAAGATCACTTAAAACTATCGTGAAATCAATGAGAACAAGATACAAGATAATTTTATTTACTCTTTTTGTCAGCGTTACTAAACTGGTAAGTTTGCTTTGGGTACAATACACCTGAATTTCAGAAAGGGATTTGATGAAATGCTTTTCAGGATATCATCATAGACAAAATTAAAAGGGATCTAAGTGTCAAACAGATCAATTTGTATTGGATCCTATTGGTCCTTGAGAGTTGCAGTAGTCTGTTGAGCAGGGGATTGACATGATCAGAATGATATTTTAAGGAGCAGTGTGGAAGAGAGACTGGAGGTGATCAGACTTCAGGTAAGAAGATTAATTAGAAGTTAATTGCAACAGTAGAGAGACAGAAGTGATGAAGGAGGCAGCTGTGTGAGTGGAGGGGAAGAAGGGATGTTGCAGAGATGGAGACAATAAGATCTGTTAACTGGCTAAATATGTGGGAGAGTGAAGAGTCACCCATAATGCTGAGGTTGTTAGCTTAGGACTTTGGAAGAACTGTGGTGCCTTAAATAGAAATGGAAAGTCTAGAAGAGGGGTGGTTTTGTCAAATGCTTTTCTGGAATTCAGGTATATGACACATAAATAATATTTCCACTAGTAATTCCACCTTTATCTATAATTGGTAACCCTATTTAAAAGGTTATTAAAAACAGAATCCTATTTTGCTGTGGCTCGTTCTTAATGAATTCATGGTAGTGTCAAGAGTGTTGGACCCAAAGTTGCATTCAAGTTAATGAATCAATGACATTTATTAGGCATCTACTATAGCCAGGTCCCTCTAGATACTTACTGGCTTAGTCTAACTGGTCAAGTCATTTAACTTCTCTCAGCCTCAGGTTCTTTATTTTTATGTTTTATTTTGAGGGAAGGCAGGGCAATAAGGGTTAAGTGACTTGCCCGAGGTCACCTGGCTAGTTTTTTTGTGTTAAGTGTCTGAGGCCAGATTTGAACCCCGGTTCTCCTGACTTGAGGGCTGATGCTGTATTCACCACACCACCTAGCTGCCCCCCAGTTTCTTTATTTTTAAGATGGACATGATAATAGCACTTACCTCATATGGTTGTTATGGAGATTAAATGAATTAAGGCCTACAAAGTACTTTGCAAACTTTGAAGTGATTTAAAAATGATGGCTACAGCTAAACATAACATCACTGTCATTATTGATCATTATTGTTAAATTCTTTTTACTGAAATCATTGTACCAGCCTTCTAATGTGTTCCTCAATTCTGGTGTCTCCCCTCCTTTATCCATCTTCTACACAGCTGCTAAAATGATTTTCCTAATGCACAGGATTATATCATTCTCTTGCTCTAAAACTTCTGATGTCATTTATTTGTCAGTAATGGGCTATAGAAACAGGGTGTTTGAGCCTGGGTGGCAGGGGGGTGGATCTGGACAGCATTTAAAAGAGCAAACATGGCCATTCACAGTGTATCCTGGAATCTGAGTGGGTGCAAGAGGAAGGGGAAGAAGAGAGCAGGCAATAAGCCAAGCTTTTTGGACCATCTTAATTGTCTTATTTGGAGAGAAATAAGCAGCCAAAAATAATGAAATGAAATAGCTCCTTCCCAATCATCTCAGTACATTTCAAGGTCTGTCAGAGATAGCTCAGACATTAATTCACAATACCCTGAGACCTTACCAGTAGCTTTTAAACAACTACAGCTGGTTTTGTTTGCCGTGTGTGTGGACATAACCTAACAGCACAATCACCCGACCTAAAAACGTTTGGAATCCAGAACTCTATCTAAAACACATTTAAACTCTCAAAATCCCTCAATTCTTTAAAAACAGAGCAAGACATGCTATTGCCGTGCAAGCACTATTACTGGGACAATTATATGTAATAAAATTAAATAAATCCCCTCAATGGAAAGAAATATGCCCAGAAGATCATAAAAACTCCTCAGTTTCCCTTTTGGTCTCCTGTTTGCTCTGTATTTCTTGGCTACACTCGATTCTTAGGCATGGTAATTATCTAGTTGGGTGAGTCAGTGTTCTATAGTAGGTAGAAGACTGACATCTACTTGGTTATGTGACTCTGGACAGGACTTGAATACAGGACTTGATCTGTGACTTTATCAGGGAGAGCTGCGGGTGTGAAACCTCCTCCACCAAGAAAGACCACAAAGCATCTGGGACTTAAGGAGTTTTCTGAGGCACTTCAAGGTTCAATGTCTTGCCCAGGGTGATCCATTTTAGTAAGCATTAGAGGTGAGATTTCATTTTAGGTCTTCTTGTCTCCAAATCCTATACTCTATCTATTAAGCCATCTGTTTATTAGCCTCTCTAGGCTATAAAGTACACAGAAAGAAAGATGATTTTTAACCAATATTCAAGTGGCTTACTTTGCCTAATTAGAGTCATTAGAGACAACTCTAACCTCGTATTTTTTTTTCAAAAACATATCTTGATAAGCTTTTAAAAATCACTTAATGAAAATATTGTTAAATAAAATTGTTATAGGTGATGCAGTGGACAGAGCCCTGGATTTAGGAGTTCAAATCTGGTCTCAAATATTTACTAGCTGTGTGATCTTGGGCAAGTCAATTAACCTCAAACTGATTCAGTTTCTTTAAATTTAAAATGGAACGATAATAGCACCTACTTTACAAGTAGCTGTAGTGAGATATTTATAACACATTTAATACAGTGCCTGGCATACAGTGGGAGCTTAATAAATGAGTATTCAGGGGCAGCTAGGTGGTGCAGTGAATAGAGCACTGGCCCTGGAGTCAGGAGACCTGAGTTCAAATTTGGCCTCAGACACTTGACATAATTACTAGCCGTGTGACTTTGGGCAAGTCACTTAAGCCCAATTGCCCTCCAAAAAAAAAAAAGTGTTCCTTTTTTTTCTCTTTTCTTCCCCTAATCATACTAAATACCTGTGAGTTCAAGAAATGAATAAAGGTTCTTAAATCTTACCCAAAAGCACTCCCATCATTGGTAGTTTCATGGCACTTACCTATAAAATGCAGTTAACCAAAATATCCCATTCTTCAATCATACCAGTTATCTGAGCGGTTAGCTCATGTAACTTAAACTGTAACCATATTAAAATATTTCACTTTAATAGTTTTTCTTGCATGCTTGGTTAGTTTTGTGTTTTAATTCCAAGAACTGTGTGGTTAAAATGGGAAAAATGACAGATTTACAAACCTTTCTTCTCTCGCTTGTCTTTGCTCCTCTCTTTTGTCTAAATAATCTTGGCTAACGGAAGCATACCGAAGAAAAGAATTTTTTCAAGACAGGAAAAATGAAAGCATTAGATGATCAGCGAATGATAAATAGCAGCTAACAGAAGATAATGAAAGTCTTCTAATTAGTAACAGAAAACAACCGTAGATGGAAAAGCATTCTCCCCTGTTTCAAACTTTCCTAGGTATGGTTCCTTCCTTTGTCCCTATCACAAAATAATAAAACCGACAACAAGGATGATAAATAATGACAATAGCATTGACAAAATGGGTTAAAGTTTGCAGATTCTTTCACATATCTTGATACACCCTTATAAGCAGAAACAAATTTGTGCTTTTCAGTACAAAAGATTCAAGTACTACCAGCATCTTACCTCAGTGTAATGGTTGGAGACAAAGGGAAATAGGGATATATGAACAACAGCTGGCATTGGCAAAGCGTTTTATTTATGTCATCACATTCTACCATCTCTGATCCTCACAATAATTCTCTAAAGTAAGTGATATTATCCCTGTTTTGCAGCTGAGAGAACTGAGGCTGAGGTTAAGTGACTTCTCTAAGACCACACAGCTAATATTTGAGGTAGAATTTGAACTCAGATTTTCTTGACTCTAAATCTATTATTCTGTACACTATGCCACCTAGCTAACTTAACACAAGAAACAACCTTGGGATCCCAATTACTTTCTAAGTGTTTATAGTTCTTTTTTTTTATTGATTTTTCACTTAACCAGACTTTTTCTATGGGATTACAGGAACTGTAATTCCCAGATGCCTGTGGTTTATCCTGTTGATCCAAATTCTGCCACAGAAGAGGATGATTTTTTCCATGATCTATTCATGTGTCTTTAAATAACTAGCAAGGCCAATGAAATACTGGCAGGTTCAGACAATTCAGACAGATGTTTCTATATGAGGAAGTTAGGTTTTGATTCTCTACTTGCTTTGCCCATTCCATTTTAATTACTTCAATAGGGAATGCAAGTGAATTGGATTTAAAGAAGAGAGCACTGTGCAAAATCATCAGTCTCACCTCCTCCTCCCAAGCCATCTGGGCCCGGTGGCTAGATAGAAATCAGAATTCAAACCCAGGGCACTTTAAAATTCAAACCTGTCTCTACTACACTTGTTCATTATCTTGAGATGAAATATGCACCCTTATAAATTCAACTAGCTGGTCTTTGTCCTGTTTTGTGGGGCTATGCAAAACAAGGCTAATTTTTTTTCCCAAAGGTCAACTTTTGACATGTTTGAAGACCACCGACATCTTTCTCTTCCCTCTGTTGAGCTGGTCAGTCAACAAGCCTTAATTAAACACTTGGTATGTATTGGCATTGTGCTAAGCACCGGGGATGCCAGGAAAGGCAAAAACATAGTCCTTCTCTTCAAGGAGTTCACATTCTAAGGGGCTGGGAGGGAGACAACATATAACTAACAAGGTACATATAAGATATATAAATATATTAGATGGATGGATAGGCAAAGTAATATACATGTAAGATATAGACATATATAGTGTAAATGGATGATAACCTCAGAAGGAAGGCACTGGAGGTCAGAGAGGGGAGGCTGGAAAGACCTTTGGTAAGATTAGGATAGAAGCTGAGTCTTGAAGGCCATCAGAAAACACAGGAGGTTCATGTGAGGAGGGAAAGCATCCCAGGCATGGGGGACACTCAGCAAAAAGGCATGGAGTAGGGAGATGGAGTGTCATGGACAAAGAACAACACGGAGGCTCAGGGCTCTAGGCTGAGTCAACATCAGTAGTTCTTTAGGGGCAGCTACGTGGTGCGGTGAAATAGAGCACTGGCCCTGGAGTCAAGAGCACCTGAGTTCAATTCTGGCCTCAGACACCGCCCCCCCCCCATACCATGTGACCTTGGGCAAGTCACTTAACCCCAACTGCCCTACTTTTACCCCTCCAAAAAGCAATAAAATAAAGTAAAATAGTTCTTTAAACTTAGATATTTTTTTAAATTGATGTTTTTATCCATCTTCAGCATTTCTTTAGTTCAGCTTCTGACTCTGAGAAATAAGGGACCTGTGATTCTACAGGAAAGCTTACAATTCTGTGTTTAGCTCCTCAAAATCTCAATCTTTCTAACTCTTTAAATCCTCTTTAATTGGACAATAATAGGTCTCTCTGCCCAAACACTGCTTAATGATTATTTCTGGGCCCTTCTGGATCAGAGTGAATGTAAATATGAACTGTTTCTCTTTTGGTTAGCAACCCTAAAGATCTTCCCCTCTGAGTTTGATTTCTTTTCCATCTCTCCCTCCCTCCCTCCCTCCCTCCATTCCTTCCTTCCTTCCTTCCTTCCTTCCTTCCTTCCTTCCTTCCTTCCTTCCTTCTTTGATTTAAGGGGCCATCCCTTCACTCACCTCTCAAAGAGGCCTATTCACTGAATGGGCATTACCTCACTCAAAGTGAGCACTTGAAAAGGCCTTAGCCTAAAAGGGCCAAAGTCTCCCATTGTTTCCTAGGCCATCTCCAGATGTCCTGTTGAATATCTGGCTACTGAACCCAGATGGCTCTGGAGAAGAAAGTGAGGATGGTGACCTTGACCATACCTCCATCACTCAAATCAAAGTCAACTGCAAGTCGCAGCATCATCTCCCTGATGTAATGGTCCTCTTTGAGAACAAAGGGCAAACACAACAATAGTCCCACACCTCATGCTGTTTAATTTCATTTGCATGGAACATGTGAGTCTTCTGATACCTCTAATAAGATACTGATAAATGATTCCAGATTCCATTCCTCTTGCTTTTGTTTTTTGGTCTTGAATCAGGTTATGTAGCACTCAGTTTTTCTACTGAGTGTATCAGCCTACATATTGAAGAAGTCTTCCAATATCTTTAGTTCCTCAATAGTTTTGCAAGCTATTCCTTCCATGGTGCTGTTTGGCACCTTTCCTTAGGTGTATTTTTCATAGCACCATCTTTCCTCCTATGTTATAGTGCTGGCTGCTGCATATATATGTATATATACATATATACACATACATATGTTTGTATGCATATGCACATACATATATATTACATATCTTATTATACTTATCTTGAAATATTTTTACTCTTTTTGTCAAAATTTTTGGGAGAATGCATTCACTCACAGTGAATATATAGGAAATATCTGCTTTTGAATTGCTCTGTTTTGGTACAGTTTATTGACTAGTTGGAATTATGCTGTCAAACTGAAAAAAGAGCTTTTGAAATTCTAGTCCAAATGCATCCATCGTCTCTTCAAAATCATTTGACACTGGTATTACCTTTGTCATCTATTTTGTTTATATCTAAAACTTCAGGAGTTTATGCTAACTTAAGTTTTTCATTGGCCTTAAGTTCTTCAACATTTTCCGTTTTCATATTTTAGCTTTTATGTTATCTAATCTGGACTTAAGGGTAAAGTTATTTCTTATAATTGCCTTGCATTGGTTTACAAAATAAGGAGCTGAGCATATCATTGACAAAAAGCAGCACTGCTTGATAGTGGTAAAATGACTTGCGCAAGTCTTTGCCAATAACTGGAAAGATCTCTTTTTGGTTTTAAGATTATGCTGGCACATAATGAAAGCATATGCATTGCCAGGCCTTTTCTTATGCACTCATAGTTTCCTTGCTTTACTGGTCAGTACCATGTGCACTGAAGCATTTTCAGCAGGTAGGGTATAGGTATTTCTGGGTTTTCTCCCCCCAGTATATCCTGTCTTCTTTTTGCATCAAAACACAAAGGGCCACCACTCACTCAAAGCAGGTCATTGTGATGGTTTTGAATAAGGTTGGCTTGTAACCATATGCTTCTGTTTGTAATTTCTTTGACTCTTAGGAACAGTTTCATTATATTGACTAGGTGCTAATCTAATTGGTAATATTACTGTATTCTAAGTTACCAGGATTTCATGGTTTCTGTTGGGGGGTGGGGCTTACCTTCCTTAGTGATACCCCAAATTAGGAAGTCTCTACTGGACAGCAATCTGACTGACATTTTCCTATCATGCTATTGGTACTCTTCCCTCCTCACGGAATAGGCAATGGCTTGAGCTTTGAGAAGATTGCTATTATTATGATGATGATTATTATTCAGGTAGAATTTAATAACTATATATATATATATACATGTACATATACATATACAATCATGGTAGAAATGGAAGGAACCATAAGAATATGGCTTTTGATAAAACATGTTAAAAACGGCCATGAGAATTACAAAATCATTTTTCCCCTTCCACTCATATGGTAATCAAGATAGGTATTTTACAGTCTTACAGAATTTCAGATTTCCAGGTGGACATAAAAATATAATTATTTAAGTAATTTTACAATCGTGCTCATCAGATTTCAATTGGATTCTCATCATTTCCTCAGCTGTCACTTTATGGCAACATTTCTTGAGATAAAGACAATCTGGACAACAATAAGCTTTTTAGGTAATGGGTATGAAGAGTGTGGATCATCTGTAAATAGTTGTGTGAGGAATAGGGAAGCAGAGTGGAAAAGCCACTGGATTCAGTGTCAGGAGACCAAGTTCAAAGCCTGGTGCTTCTGCCAATGACAGGAGTGTGTGGCTGATCTTGGGCAAGTCATTGAAACATTGTCTCTCACCTATAAAAAGATAGGAACAAATTGTCCCAAAGGTACCTTCCTGTTGTATCATTCTATGACTATTTCTGTGAAAGAGTCTATAACAAAACCTACCTAGAGACAGATTATCTAGTATCTTCTATCTCTGATTTTGACTTGGTCAAATAGATACAACCTCAAATGAAAACTATTTATAGAAACATAATTTTAAAACTGGAAGGGATTTCAAATGTCATCCAAACCCTTAATTTACAGATGAGGAAAGAGAAGCACAGAGTGTTTCAATGACTTGTGCAAGTTCACAAGGTAGGAAGGTTCAGATCTAGGAGATGAATCTAGATCCTGGCTCCCAATTCAGGATTCTTTCTAGTTTATCATATTATCCCTCATGTAAAAACATGGTGTTGCATCCAGAGTGTGGCATATGAGGACGGGTTGGAGTCCTGTCTCATGACACTTACTTAACTGGTTGTGGGACCCTAGTCAAATCACTTACTTTTCTTTCAGCCTTGGTTTCTTCACCTGTAAAATGGGGCAATAACAGTGTCTACCTCACAGGGCTGTTGTGAGGCTCAAATGAGAAAATTTTAGTAAAGTGTTGTGCAAACCTTAAAGCACTTATATGAATTCAAGGCACTAGTATTACTATTATAGCACATTCACATACAATTGTATTGGCATTGGTGGTGAGTATTTACTGTTCTAATTTTCAAGTTATCAAGTCATGTATTACAAAACTCTTCCTTACTTGAATTTGTTTCTTTCTTCTCGTTCTATCCTTTGCAGCCTCTCTTCCCTCTCCTGCCGTCGCCTCTCTCTTTCTGCTGCTAATGACTCTTGGTGTTGACGAAATGATGATGTTAGAAGACCACTCAATGATGACCTAAAAATAGAATGCATTCCTATTAGTGGTTAAGATAATAAAATAATAGTCACAAGTGTAAACTATATTTTCACTATCCTAGAGTATCTTGGAAATAAACACAAATGAATAATTTATTCATTCAGTTATCTTTTTAAGTAAAGTACAAAGATAAATAATAATTATTTTATCTAATTATAAATGACCAACTATTATAATTAATATTAATTACTAATGAAAATATAAACAAGAAATATTTTACCATTAAAGCTTACAACTGAGTATTAAAAGTATAACGCATACACATAATTATAACACAAAATTGAATATGCTAAATTAATAATAAAAATGCAAAGGGCTATGAGGTTAGTTGAGGACTATGTCATGTAGGAAGTCCAGAGAAATCTTTCCAGAAGAGGCAGAATTTCACCTGGGCCTTGAAAGATGAGTGGAAGGAAGAGTTGAGGAAAGATTTGTTAAAAACTATTACTTCCTCTAAAGAATGTTAGTGATTTAAACTGAACTTTTAATCTACAGTAATTTCCAATCACATGTATGTTATATATTTCTACATTGAATGAGTTAATATCCAGTTCTCTTTTCTTCTTCACCGCCATGATCCACCGGCTTTCTGGTCCTGGAAACTGCCTTTGCTGCCCTCCTGCAGAAACCTCATCTTGAATGATCCTGTAGCCCTCTCAAATTGGAAGATCCATCTACCTTTGTGGCTCCTTCTGATTGCTTGTTCCCTCCTGAAATCCACATTTTAAGGCAAGTACCCAAGTCGAGCCATGTTTACTCCTTCAACCCTCTCTTGGTCCTGCTCTGGACTCTCCAGACTTCTTTCTCCACCACACCCTAATGAGTACTTTTCCTCTCTTTGATTTCAGCTTCCTTTGATAATTTATCTTCCTCCATTAGAAAATTTTAAGGTCCTTGAGGGTGGGGATTACCTTTCTTTTTGCTTCTATTTGTATCCCCAGTGTTTACCACAATGCTTAGCACACAGTCAGTACTAAATAAATGCTTGTTGTTAAAGAATTGATCCTCTTCCATTTGCTTTTTGTTTATTATCTCTTTACTATCCACCTCCTACCCCCTTCCCCCATAATTATACAACATTGGACTGAGTAGAAGATGATTTAGCCTTGAAGGCTCTCTTCTATAAAGGTGTCTCCTATATACATGCCAAAGTCATGCAAGATGCCGGATGCTCCTGGAGAGATAACTTTGTTCAGTAAGTAATATCAATACCAACTGAGACATAAGATAGCTAATGAGGATGATGGAGGTGAAAGTGCAGAAATGACTTTGTAAAGCCAATCAACAGTAGATTCCTAAAAGAATGCTACTGTGAACAGCTTTTAAGATTCGGATTACACACGGGGCGGCTAGGTGG
>CM053594.1:271040491-271058019 GCA_028646575.1 Pseudocheirus occidentalis
AAAAAGGAATTAACTAATCTGAATACCTTTTGTTTCACAAATAAGTAAACTGACGCCCAGGGAATTCAAGTGATTTGTCCAAATCACAAGTTAGCTAGTCACAAGTCGCAAGTTCAAGATACCTAGTGACAGAGCCAGTATTAGAATACAGGCTGGAACTCTCTCTTCAAAGAAATCACCCCAGGTCAGGTGGTTTTTGACCTGGGATTTCAGAGGATCTGTAAATTTGGATGGAGGAATGACTTATTTTCACTGACCTCTAGCTGAAATCTAACATTTTCTTCATTTTTATTATGATTAAAAAACATGATTCTAAGAAAGGGTACATTGGCTTCAATAGATGGCCAAAAGAGCCCATGACAAAACACACACATGTGCGCACGTGCACACACACACACACACACCAGCCCTGGTTCAGGTCAGGAAACTTTCACAAGTTAGCAAACTTAGGAGGTTAATTTGCCTCCTAGGATAAGTGGAATATTGTTTATTAACCTCCATGTTTCATATGTTTTGACCTTTTGGCTTTTTTAGACTGAATATTTGGTTGTCTTCTTGGGTGCTACTTTCAACAGAGTTGTCCTTGTTGAGTGTTACTCCATTAAGGAGACAGGACAGTTCAGCTCTGCAGACCCAAAGGCAGCAGCTCCTGCCCAACTCTAAGGAGGGTACAAGCATCCCTACTATTGTAAGGCTGCCAGGAGGAAGTATATAAAAGCTGGAAGAGCCAAGAGATTTGGACTCTTCTTTGTTATAGACTGACCCACTGTACCCCAGTCTCAGAGGTTATTATCTTGAAAGGAGGTTAGTCTAAGACAAGTAAAAGGGAGCTCTTCTTTGCATAGTGTGTAGTAGACATATGGGACTCATTACGCCCAGTGAGATAGCGCATATTGAAATACAGCCTAGTCTGGAAGAACTCAGATACATTCATAATAGCTTGTTAAGGGAAATGGAAATTGTAAGGGTATGTCACTAGCCTTCCCATCTTCAGCTATGGACTCCCCATTGCTGGAGGTCTGCAGGAGACTCTAGATGACCATTTGTGTGGTAGTGTAGAGGGCAGTTCCTAATGAGATCTAGATTGGATTAGATCTGTGAAGTCCCTTCTTATGCGGAGAGTCTCCTATTCTCTGAAAGAGATCAAGAGAGCTAAAGCCTCTACATGAAATCATGGTCGGCTTCCAGGTCTATGCTTCCCAAATGGTTTTCCCTCTGTATCTGGGCTGGTAGTCTCTCCTGCTGTGTGGGTGCCTAGAGAGCTCTTGAGTGCTGGGCTGAGTTACAGGCTGCTTGAAGTGTGACTCTTTATTGTTATAATAGAAGGGCCTAGACGAGGTCGTCTCTAAAGCCTTGGACTGAGCCATAGCTACTATGTCAAGATCTGTGATAGCTGCATCCTTGACAATATCTTCTTGAACCTTCTCTATTTTGGGAGGGGACATGTGTCTCCATCAAAAGGTGATAGACCATAACCCTTATGGCTCAGCATAAAGGTGTATGCAGATTATACTTCGTACAAAGCCCCCCCCCAACTGTGCCTAAACCATCAATTATCACTATTGATCACTGACGTCTGTCTCACCCACCATTCAGCTCAGCATGGGCTTAGTACACTCGAGAGATCAGTGAAGATCTGGTAAGTCATTTTTTCCAACTGTGCTTTAACCTATCCCTCCCGCTGTAGAGTAAGTAGTCAAAGTCATCTGGCTCATGGAGAGGACTGCCAAAGTCTTTGATTTAAAGTTAGGTCTTTAGGGCCAAGGAAGTGAAGACTAGAACAAAGAGAATGGGAAAATGAGAAGTTAGAGAGGAAATCACCTAGAGTATTGTGGAACAGTGGATAGAGCGCTGGGACTAAAGTCAGGAAGACTCTTTGTGAGTTCAAATCTGGCCTCAGACATCTGTTAACTGTGAGACCCTGGGTACACCACTCAACCCTGTTTGCCTCAGTTTCTTTATCCATAAAATGAGCTGGAGAAGGAAGTAGTATCTTTGCCAAGAAAACTCCAACATGTGGTAGCGAAGAGTTGGACACTACTGAAAAGACTGAACAACGAAATTGGAAGGAAAGACAGAGTAACTCCAGTTGGGCCTGTTTTTCCCAGACCACAAAGTGGAAATCTGATCTATCCTGTACCCACGCCCATCTCTATGCTATAGGAGTTTGGAAGGCAAAGCTGGGTAACTCAGAGAGTCTGAATGTGTGTTGGGGTAAGAGGACTCTCACTGATCATAAGCCCAGTAACCACTTTGCTGCTTCTTGGAAGAGAAAAATGAAAAGGCATCCTTTTTGTAAAAACTCAGTCAGAAAATGCCAGCTCCAAATCAATCTGCCCATTACTCTTGCTTCTAGAGCTCTCACCCTGATCATCACTGGGTTCCCTATTGAAAGATGTTCCAAATGAGATAATTAATGTTACTCATGGGACAATAGCAAAAAAATTCATTACATCAGTTAAATATGCTAAATATCATAGTATCCACATGGATTGTATTCCAGGTGGTTCTCACAAAAATCAAGCTTCAATAGTGCTAACAACATACGCTAGTAATGATTACAGAAAAAATTAAAGTACATTTATACCACATTGATGAGAAAAACATAACCTTGGGAAAGCTCCAGAATATTTATTCATGTGGGTTTTTTTCATGAAAAATCATTTAAATATTAATGACCACAGAGGATGGTCACATGACAGTAAATTGAGAGGCAATTACCGGATAGCTCTTGTGAATTTTAGTTACACTCTATTCTTTCCTTGATTGACTTCCTTGTTTTGACTCTTTATCCAGCAAAGATGCCCATTCAGTTTTCTAATTTCAAAAATCTTTTGTTTATTTGGTCTCTCTGGTGTTACATATAGACTCAGGATTTCAATTCTCCTCGTGAGAAAACCTTCCCCCTTTTATCAGTGCAGATTGGTAACTGTTCTGCAACTGATAATCTTTAAAAAATGCCCAAGACACTGAGAGGGTGAGTGAATTGGCCAGGGTCAAGCTGCCTGTGTGTCTCAAAGGAATTAGTTGAACCTAATCATTGTAACTTTAAGCATTGCGCTCTATGGATCCACTTCCTCTATTCCCGTTGCTTTTTTGGTTACATTATAAGATTATTTTTACTGTGAGCTCTATCTACCAAAAGTAGACAATATTGAAAGAATTTGTTAACAGTAATTCCCAAATCACTTTCAGATATTTGCTAACAAGAAAGATGACAAAGTAAACCTGGCAAAAGGGAAGCAAGCGACATTTTGGTCATGGTGTCAGAACTTCCTTATCAACAAAAATCCTATAGATTAGAAACATACAGATCCTAAAGAAAGTGCCAGAAGCTCACACATCACAGCAGTGGTTAAAACACAAGATTTACCATAGCTCCATATGTGGGGCCCAGGTAGCATTTATATTGCAACTCCCTATGGTATCATGCCAGCCCTATTCATGTTTATAATATTTTTTTTAATTTCTGAAGTTTTTATCCTTTTTGAAATGTTCAGTGACTTGCCTATTGAGGATGTTGTATCTTAGCATTTTGGCTCTTACCCAGTCTTATTTCAACTCAAATCAAGTCAACAAACAAATGTTTATTGAGCTCCAGCTGTGTTCAAGGCACTAGCAGGGGTGAAATAATTTGCCCCAGATGGTCACACTGCTGGGGGTCTGTTTTCCACCCACCCCACAGCCCTAGAATTCAGGCAGCCTCTCCTGAGAATCCCATGGCAATCATGTCCTTCTCCCAGGGCCCCCAAGATGCCCAGGGTTTGAATTAGATCAGCTGAATGGATCGGTGGAAAAGGTGCTAGGGGTGCTAGCTATCTCTATTAAATTCATGCCTGCCTCCCTCCCCCACTATGTTTTGTAGAACATTGATTAATTGTGGTGCAGTTGAAAGATCACTGCATCAGAGGACCCTAGTTTAAATTCAAGTTCTGTCATTTACTATCTGTGTGAACTTGGTCAAGTCACCACTTCTCCGAGATTTGGTTTCCTAGAACTTTTATTTATAAAATAAGAGGGTTAGGCTGCATGATCTCTGAGACACTTTCGAGCTCTCACTCTATTTTATGATCCGGAGATGTAGATCTTTTACTCTCACATCCCTTCAACCTTCTGGCACCAGCGATTGACCTGGAAGACAAGATACACAGAAACAATCCAAGGATTATAGGTGTCATGGAAGGATGACGCAAATTAAAAACAGTAACAACCAGATTCAGTAAATGGAGGAAATGATCTAAGAAAACTTCCCAGAACTTCTGAAAAGAGATAACAAAAAAATAAGTGAGTGAATCTACAGATCATCTTCAGAAAAAAAGGAAGAAAATATACTTCAAACTTATATCACGGATAAATTTGACAATTCAGAGGACAAATCCACAAATGTTACATGTGACCAAGAGAAAAACTTTTCAATTTAAAGGGAATTTTAAAAAATAAAATGAAAACTCCTTCTGTCCAGAGAGTTAAGTGGGAACATGGAATTTCATGCAGAACTACACAGTTCTATCAATATCTACAAACAGAACCCAACAGAGGCTCAAGCCAGAGTAGCAGGGAGGTCTCTTAAGTAACAGTGTATATAGAACTACTATATCAGCCTCCAAAGTCATCTTTGAAACATAGAGGAGAAGAAAAGTCCTTCCCCGTCTCCTTTTCAGGCTTTAGATTAGTGTCAAGCACATCTTTGCTATGTGCACCATCTTGTCTATTTTATTTTAGATCATTCCCATGATTCCCAAAAGTTTATAAGTCTGATTCTTAATGATCCTGAACAAATGGATCTTTCTACAGCCCAGAATGCCCCAGTTGCCCTCCAAAAGTGGTTGCTGATTGAGGGCTGACTCGGAGGTCTGTTATATTAAAATAGAAGTGTTGCATCATTGTTTTACTTTTATGTGATCTGACTGTCTTAGAGATGAGATGTCATCCAGCCCAGCATTTCCCTAACATATAAATTCCCTACTAAATTTGAAATTTTTAAATTGCCTTCTTAAAAAGTTTTAAAACATCAAGTAATTTTAACAAGCTGCTGAAATTTACAGAGTACTTAAAGTCAACCAACTGTTAACTGTTTAAGTTACTTGGTAGTTTGAAATAGAGACTGAACGGCCATTACAAAGTGGTTTTCTGGCAGGACCATGACATTGTGAATCAATGAGAAGAGGAAACTTAGAGGGGTTGTGTTGTCTTATGCTGCAAGAGGCATGCTACCTAAGTACTGGGGTATTTGAACTGATAAAACCAGAGAGATGGAACGGTAAAGAGATCTGAGGATTTTAGGGGAGGAAAAATCCCTGCAGATTTGCAGAGAAAGCAAAAGTGCATACATGCAGGATGGATTGATCTGGAATGGAGCGGCTGGGGAAATAACTTGAAAAGCTTTGTGAGTAGTGGTAGGAGATAAAAATCATTGAGAGCAGAAATGGAGATGATCAGAACAAAATGAACTTATGGAGATAGGTGCTTCAGCTCAGGGAAGCCGCATAAGAGCAGAGCACCCCTGAGCAGGAGAAAGGAATCAAGGACACCTATGGACTATGAACCTAGAGACATTTTTTTTAAAGAGAAATAACTTCCATTTTCACCCTGGGGTATATGGACGATTTCAGAGGGGCTCATGTATAGACTTTTAAGATATCTAAAAGAGAAAAGAGTTTCAAAAGAATTAAATGCTACTTGATAGTATTATTATCCCCTCTAAAAGTTAGCTGAGAAAACATCAGTAACTTCAGGCCCGTGCATCAGCATTCTCATCTCTGTAAAATTAGTATGACAATAGTTAATGCATGGAGAGTATCCTTGATGGAAAGTACAATAAAGGAACAGATAGACTTTTCCAAATGAGTATCAATAACAAAATACACAGTCATACAATTCACTGTGATATAAAGAACACAAAATCCTACCAGATCTCTTGTTTTCTAATTACAAAAAAGAAAATTTTGACTTAGTAAATGAATATGAAGCTATAAAAGCTTTCTGCTGAAAACTGACTAATATGAAAATGTTTTACATGATTGCATATATATAACCTATATCAGATTGCTTACTATCTCAGAGAGGGGGGTAGAGAGGGAAGGAAGGGTTAGAATCTGGAAGTCAAAACTTTAAAAAATTTAAAAAAAAAACAAATGTTAAGAAATGTATGTGTAATTGGAGAAAAACACAATATTATTTTAAAAATAAAAATATTTACCTCCTCTCTTCAGCTTCCTGCTGATAGTATGTCCACTGTGCATATGTGAAGATCATACAGGAATCCTTGATAGATAAAAGCACAAGATCATTTCTTCTGTCTTCCGATGATCAAAATCAAACAACACATACAACAGAGAAAACCTAGTCAATAAAAATGTTCATCTCTGTTGTGGAGAAAGTCCTGCACACAATCCAAATGGAAAAGAAATTTCATGTGGTTAGGGTCTCCATGTGTTTCTATTTGTATATGGCATTGTACTATTCACATTAAGTCCAAGGAACATTACAGAGTTTCATAAATGAGTTTCACAGACTCTCAAAAGAGACCACCCTTACAATCCACACAGAAAAACTCAAGTGGATGAAGAATGAATAATTGTCCTCATTATGGCATTATTTGAATTGGTTGATTGAGGTAATTAGGTAATCAGTACAAATATTTTGGACAGGTACTTATGAAAAAGAGAACAGATTGGGATATACTTGGATAATTGCATAGCTGAATTATCCTGAGATACTTCCTGTTATAAAAGCACATATTTTGATGTAAATATTCTTCTTAGTGATGCTATGCATCTGTGAAATGTGGACCATTAAAGTCTCTGGAGAATAAAAATTTAGAGGATTGTATAAAGTGTAGTATTTAGTATCAGAAGATCTAGATTTTTAATTCTAGTTCCTCTGCTTACCTCTTTTGTGTCTTTAGACAAACAGTTTAACCTCCATCCACCTCAGTTTCCTAATTTGTAAAACAAGACTGCTTAAGAGGTCTCTGAGGTCCTTTCCAGGTCTAAATCCTATAATCCTATGCCAGTACCCCAAAAGGCAAAATAAAAAAGATATTTGATGAGTGTAAATAGACTGTAGCACATTTCCAAGCATGGTTTAGTATGTAAAAAATGACATAAGCAGTTATCACCAAGGACATGTGGGATGTGGATATCAGTGCAGTATTTAAAATATCAATTTCACATGTTCACATTTACCTTTCCTGCACCTTACTTTCCTCTTTTACAAAATGAGGGATTGAGCTAGATAGACTCTTAGGTAACATCTAATTCTGGATCTACCCTCTGTGAATCTTCCATGACCCTGATGATGATGTACTGGTATCCACAAAATACAAAAAAAAACCCAGAAGGTTGCCAACAGACTGAGTAGATTTTCTAGGGAGAATTTATGGAAGGAAATGGATAAGAATTACAGGATGAGAAAGCATGTATGAGATATAACTTTTCCCAACAAAAGGAATGCATACAGCAATGGATTGATCCATTGAAGTAAAGTTGAATGCAAAAATTATATGTGGAAATTGTGTGTGGAGAGTATTTGTTTTGGCTGCACATGAATATATCTACTTGCTCTTCCTCTAAGTAAGAGAACACAGTCAATATGAGTAAAAGAATGCAAGATGGCAGCCAAAAAAGCTAAGAACCTTAGATTACTTTAATAGAATATGCTATTAGAAATTGGAGGGATGATAGTATTAGCCACTTCTGTCCTGTTTAAACTCTATATGTAGATTATTATGTTAAGTTTTGGAATGCATATTTTAGGAAGGACATTACCAAACTAGGGTGCATGACTAGCCCATAAATGTTAAGGACCAGCTGAAGGAATAGGGAATAACTAGAATGGAACCTTAAAGTTGTCAGGGAGATATGATCTCAGTCTTAAAGTATTTTATGAATCCTTACTTGGAAAAAAGAACAATGACCAATGGATGGAAGTCTCTGGGGGATATTTTGGCTTGATAGAAAGAAAATGATCTGAGCTGTCTTTGGAGGTAGATTTTTTCCCCATAACTTGTAGGGTTTGAGTAGAGGCTTTAAATGATCACTTGTTGGGATATTATGAAAGGATTGGATTAGGTAATGGATTGGATTAGATAACCTCTGAAATAATTTTTAACTTTAAGTTTCTATGATACTACAATGTGTCTTATTTTTTGTTGGCTTATTTATTTTTTGTATTAAAACTATGATTTCATTGTTATGGGGGATGGTGGATGAGGACACTCCTTTCCACCAAAATGGCACCATTCAGCAACCTACATATTGTGTGGGACGCTGTAATGCCAGTGCAATATTTACAGCACTAACTGTGACTATAAATATTCCCATAGAGTGCTCAATCACAAAATATAACAGATTCTCCATTTAGAAGACAGAACATTTATTCTGACACCAGAAAACCAAAACCAATAAAGCCGATTCCATCCTCGTAGCAAAGAAGTTAATAATCCATAACACAGAGAGCCACAGCATCCTTTAACCTTCCCACAGACCAATATAAGATCAATGTTTACTCACAAACCTATCTATCTCCTTGCCTGAGTATCGTCTCTCTCACCCACCATCTCTCTGGCTCCGATTCCCAGTTTCCTATGGGTTCTACCCTACCCTTCTGCAAACTCCTCCCACCACAGTCTCCATGTTCAGTTTATTAGGGGGGCAGAGTTTGTTTTCAAATTGGGGAAGGTCTTCAAATTCTTCTAGGTTTATTAAGGGACAGGGAAGATCTTCAAATTACCATTACCATTACAAACAATGACAAATTAAGTGATTTAGCCAGGGTCAACAGGCATCAAAAGGGAAATATGAATCTAGTTTTTTCTACCAAGGCTGCCTGTTTTTTTATACCACATGGATTCCATGTAATCTCATAGTTAATTCACTTTAAGAAGCAATGATTGAAAATGAATTATTCCTAGTACAGTACTAGTTTATTGTGGAAATTAAGTATAAGTAAAAAATTTTTAAAGCATTTATTAAGTGTTTGCTATTTGCAAAGCAAAGTGGTAAGAACCAGCAATACAATGGAAAGGTGACATTCATATTCTAATAAGATGGGAACATTATAGGGGGTGTTGCTATTCTTGAGGTTCAGGATCCAAGTAGAAGTAGAATAAATGATGCTCATGCCTTTAAGGAACTTGTAATCATATTTGAAACATAAAGCATACATACACAGAATTTAAAAAGCAATCAAAGTGTCATATATAAAAAGGACTCAAGATGTGGAATGTGAAATACATTTTCAGACATATCCAATGCAGAAATCTGTTTTGCTTGACTCTGCATATTTCTTACAATGGTGTTTTGTATGTGTGTTTTCATTTAGGGATATGGAGAGGTAAGAGGGGAAAAAATGCTTGTTAATTGAAAAATTACAGCTGCAACTAGGTGGTACAGTAGATAGAGTACTGGGCCTGGAGTCAGGAAAATTCATCTTCCTGAGTTCAAATCTGGCCTCAGACACTTACTAGCTGTGTGATCCTGGGCAAGTTACTTGTTTGCCTCATTTTCCTCATCTATAGGAGCTAGAGAAGGAAATGGGAAACCACACCAGTATCTTTGCCAAGAAAGCTCCAAATGGGTTATGTAGACTCAGACACACCTGAAAAACTACTATACAACAAAAAAGTTAGAAAGTGAATTGGTACCAACAAGTGTTCCCAGGGTACTGAAATAAGAAGGATTAGTATGGGCTGGAAAGCTCCATAGAGCTAAGCTATAGGAGTTGAGCAGGTAAAGAGAAGTAAAAGGCTATTCCAGGCAGGGTGACCAACATGAGCAAAGATCCACAGGTGCTGATGAACCTTGAAGGCTTTGGGGACAGAGTTGGAAAACTGTCTCAAATGCTGAAAAAGGCTCATGTTGGAATTGAAATGAAAAATAAGCTTAAATGGGCAGGATCAGATTATAAAGTGTTTCATTGACAGCTATTTAAAATAGCAGAAAAAGAGTCTAGTGTCACATCCTTTGTTGACTTCAGTGATTTGTTTTAAGATTGAGTATTGAACTGAAGTTATACCAAATATCTGATCTTCAGATGTTTTGGCATGGGACAAGTAGAGAAACAGAAACCCCAAGGACCAAACAGTTTAATTAAAACATCTCATTTCTTGTAATCGGTTGATAGTTCTTGGTCAACTAATAGGTTTGTTTTCTATACTGTTTTCAAATGTCTGGGTAGTGTGATGCATGAGTGCTGGACCTGGGGTCAGGAAGACCTGAGTTCAAATTTCTGTTCAGATACTTGTTAGCTTTGTGACCCGGGACAAGTTGCTTAGCTTCTTTTTTTTGGCTCAGTGTCTTCATCTGTAAAATGGGGATATAGCACCTACCTCCTAGGATTGTTTGAGGACCAAATGAGCTCGTAATTATAAAGTGCTTAGGACAGTGCTTTGCACATACTAATAAGTGCTATATAAATGTAATATAAATATAATTATTGTTTGTATGTTTGGAGAGTAGCTCTCCTTACCTCACCCAGGCTACCAGTGCCACTCAAGGCCTGATCCCACTGCTGTTCATCCTAGGAGCTTTGATCTACCAGCCCTGTGGCCCTTTGTTCTCAAGGGGCTATGGGTGGGGAGGGCAAAAGGGGGTCACCAGATTGGTGCCACATTTATTGCAGAGACCTGATCATAGCACATTGCAGCTCCATAACTCCTGAGATCAAATGATGCACCTGGCTCAGCTTTCTTGGTAGCAGAGTCTACAGGCCTATCTTCAGGTGGCCTTTAAAAATAAAGTACATATGTGGATCAATCTCTGATTTTCCTACTTTCTAGAAGGATTGACATGGGGACATCTTACAATTTAAGGTTTAGTCTTTGCAGCTCGTTAGATAAACACAGGGCTGACCCCTCAAAAGGAAAAAAGAAAAAAAACAAACCCTACAAATCACCGAATCAGTTACTGAAACTGTGAAGAACAATGGATCTTGGCTGAGTCAGACTCCTTTGTTGTGTCTTCTCATCCCCGGCCAGTTGTTTTGTTCTGGTTGAGCCAAGAAACCCTCCAAATTACTTAAGGTCCATTGTGACCAGTTGTCTGTGATGATTCTTCCAGCATATCACTTTTCCACTGAAGAAAGAGAGAATTTCAAGAAAATGGAACAATCGCTGTTCACATGTTAAAGCTCCTATTATATAATGGAAAACGTGGACTTGTTATTTCCAGATCTAAGGGAATGTCTTTCAGCATAGAGAAGATTCTTTTTGCACTTCCTAGAGCAACTCTGTCCAGATTTTCAGAAAGGAGACAGTGCTAAGTACCTGTCAGAAAAGAAAATGCAGATCCTATTTTAGTCTGGAAAAAATGAAGTTAGCACAAGGAAAACTTGCCGAGTTAGAGCTTTTATAGTTTTCCTAATCCTGAAGGAGACAACACAGAGCTATGGAATGATACTGAACCAACAGGCAGGAGATGTAGGCTTCCATTCCAGCCCTACCACTAACTCACTAAGATCTTGAGTGTGTAGGAGTAACCCACTGAACTGCTTGCACTAATTTCTTCATGTGTAAAATGTGGGGTTTGAAACTATTGATCTCTATGGTCCAGCTTTAAAAATACATTCATCTATTAAAAATGAAGCCAATATTTCTGTTTCCTCATTATGAGGGGAGGAAGGATGGAAGGAAGGAAGGAAGGAAGGAAGGAAGGAAGGAAGGAAGGAAGGAAGGAAGGATGGAAGGATGGATGGATGGAAACAAGGAAGGAAGGAAGGAAGGATGGATGGAAAGAAGGAAGGAAGGAAGGAAGGATGGATGGAAAGAAGGAAGGAAGGATGGAAAGAAGGGAGGAAGGGAGGAAGAGAAGAAAACATTTTTATGTACCTACTGTGTGCTAAGCACTATGTTAACTATTTTACAAATATTATTTCCTTTGATCCTCATAATACCTCTGGTAGGTAGTTGTCATTATCACTCCCATTTTACATTTGAAGAAACTGAGGCAGGCAGAGTTTAAGTGACATGCTCAAGGTCACACAGCTAGGAAGTATCTGAGGCTGGATTTGAACTCAGGTATTCCCAACTCCATGCCCAGCACTCTATGCTCTGTACCACCTAATTGCCTCTAGGGAAAATCAAGATACCAGTAAAGAATGGGGTGGAGAGCATCAAGGAGAAAAAAAGAAGTTTCCCCATCCCCCAGAAGGCTGAATGAAGAAATACCCAGAATGGCTTTGTCCTTACTTGTCCCCTCTTCCACACTAGCATGAGGAGAGGACCCAGGATTCTGGGTCATGCCCTCACTTGCGGTTTGAGGGGGAAAGAAGCCAGAACATTTTAAGGCCAGATTTTTCATCTTTGAGCTTTAGGAAAAGTCAAGATTTTTCTACCGTTTTCTCTGGGGCCTCCTCTTCATACTTTAGCCATGGACCAGTGTAACTAAAGCCAACCCCAACTCCCCCCTCCCAAAGCTTATCCATGATTAGGCCACGCTTAAAAGTGGCCCCTCATACTTGCTCTTTGTCATCCTTAGCCTGCCTCCTCAGCCTTCTTTGTTTCTTTTTAAGATAGCATTTTATTTTTCCCCAATTACATGTAAAAACAATTTTTGACATTCATTGTTTTATTTTTTTAAGTTTTGAGTTCCAAATTCTATCCCCCACTTTCCCCCTCTCTGTCTTCCCAGACTCTTGACAGAAAGTTAAGAATATTTTTATACACATGGGGGATTTACTATGAAATGTACCAAGTATAAAAAAATTCAAATTCAGCCAGCATTTATTGTCTGCTATGTCCTAGGCACTGAGGGAAATAAGGAAACATCTGATAATTTTTTTTTTAATTTCAAGCCTCTTACTGTAAAGAAGGAAAGATAACTGATACATGTAAACAGCTAGTACAACACAGAATTTTGTAAGTGCATATAAAAGGGCTGTGAGTGTTAAAAGAGGAAGAAATCCCTCTTGTGGTAGTGGGGAAATCATGGAAGCCTTTTTAACTTTTGAGCTGTGTGTGGAAGGAACTCTTTTTGGTTGGAAGGGAATTCATTGGTCATCCAGTCCAGTCTAGATCCCCAAAAGAATCCCTAGTACAACAGACCAAACAAGTGATCATTTAGGGTGTTTTGTTTTTATAAAGACCAAGAGGACCCTCTAGTTCCTAAGGAAATCCATTCCACTTTTGAATAGCTCTAATTATTAGGAATTTTCTCTTTACATCATGCTCAAGCTTATCCCTTTGCAACTTCCCCCCATATCTCTTAGTTCTACCCTCTGGGTTCAAACAAATCAACCTAATCCTTCTTCCCCTAGACAGCCTTTCTAAGCCCTCACCCCAGGTCTTCTCCAAGCTAAATAATATCATTACTGTTTCAATCCTCACATATACTAGAGATCCTTCAGTAATCTGATTGCACTTTTCTGGACGCTCTCTACAACATCCTTCCAAAAATGTAGTGCCCTGACCTTAACTGGCCTGACCAGAGCAAATTACAGCAGGACTGTCACTTCCTTTTGTCTGGAGGCTGTTCCTTCATTTCTTAATCTAGCCCTGGATTGCATTAATTTTTTTATGCCATTTCACACAATTAAAGTGCAGATCTTTTTCCATACACAATCATGAAATTTTAGAGTTGGAAGGAATCACAACCTTTCAATTTATTTCATCTTTCAAAAGAAATCCCTACAAAATATATAACACAAACTTCTATCTAGCTATTTTTCTCTCATCTTGTTAAGGTGCATTTCTTGAACTGAAGTGTAAGAATTTTTGGTTGGACTAACAACTCAGCTACTTACAGCCTGTTTGACTTGGGGCATGGAATAGCATGTCACCTCATCTGGAAAATCAGGGAATTGCAGAATGATCTGATTCGAATCCTTTATAACAGGACCTCTGTTTTTCACATTGGATTTAATGTGTCCACTAGGCATCTTGCATTTGTGGTCTGTTCAGTTTTTGAAGAAGTTAACAATTTCTGCTTAAATTTTATATACTTTTAAAGAGTAGCAAGATATAGCTCAGGATCAAGATACATAGTACATCACATCATTTGTCATCAACAAAGTATTGACCTATCAAAATTTTCAAAAGGGCCGGTATTAAATGATTTATATAATTCACAGAGCAACTCTTACTTCATTAGAACATTTATAATCTTAAATAAGCCAGCAAGGGAAGCAGATATGGGCCCTGTGAAACCACCCCAAGTCAGTGTATGCTTAAGGTAAGTTAAGGTTTCTTCTAAACCAGTATCAAGAGATTGAAGACTTTAGATTACAACTGTAAGATGGTTAAATAGATGATTCAGTATCCAATTCAATTTAGATAGAATTTGTTATATGCTAAGCACTCTAAGGATTGAAGACATACACACACACACACACACACACACACACACACGAAAAAGCCTCTGCCCTCAAGGAGCATACATTCTACTGGGAAAAATGTGTCATGCACAGTAAATCAATACAAAATACATATAAATAAATTTTAGAGAGAGTGGAAAGCACTGATAACTGGGGAGATCATGATAGAAGAACCTTACCAAGGAAGAGGTCCAGAGAAAAGGAAGATTTGGCATAAATAGTAAAATCCTCCAGTTCAGCTTCTAGAATGGAAGTCTTGGTTGAGACAGAAGGGCAGACTAAAATAGGCATGTTCTCATCACATGAGCGGTATTTAGGATATACCAAAGGATCAGCTCACAAAATACAGGCAATTAACTCCAAACCATTTTGAGAACACTCCTGAAAGATTCTTTGGATGGTGATAGAAAGTATCAGAAACCACCCTAATGAATCATTGGTTAATGGTACCATTCTGAGTCCAGCAGTCCTATAGAGGTGTCCAGCACCTATAGAGGTGTGGGAGTCCCGGATTTGCTATGGTATACTTTATTATATGAGAAGCACGTGGTGAAATCTAGGTTCAGGAACAGTAAGACTAGGGTTCAAGTCTCATCTCTGATATCTGTTGGCTGTGTGATCCTGAAAAAGTGACTGAGTCTCTCAGTTAAATAACTGACAATTTTGGAAGACTGTTCCCGAAATGGTTATCAATCTGCAATGGTTAGAGGAAGTTTTCTCATGGAGAATATCCAATGATGTACTGTCTAGCTAGATAAATATAGAAACAAATAAATAAATGCTTTTTGAATCCAACTAAATGGAGAACTTCCCCGATTGTTTCAGGCATCACAGTATGCAATGTGGAGATATTATAAAAATCTATCATGTGGTAAGGTTCCAATTAGAGGGTGGATCCAAGACAACACCTGGTACCTGGTGCTGCCAAAATTAAATGGTACACCTCTTTCCACTCAGCATATATTATAGATTCCCCTGAAAATTACCTCCCCTTGTCCTGTTCCACCTGCTTCTTCTATGTGGTATGCAGTCCTGTGTGGTTTCACTCCATTAACGAGACTTTGGCTGTACTTCAGATTTCTTTCCAGATGGAGTTACTGGGGCAGTGAGCCCAGAAGATGCCAAATTCAGACAGGAGCATGGATACTAAGGCCTCAAACACAACTTTCCTTCCCTTCTCTTATCATTATAGGCTTGCACTCAAAGTTTAAAATCATCAACATTATCCTTCCTCTCCATAGCCAGTCTGGAGGGAGGAATAGCACACACCTCTTATCCTCCATAAAAAAAAAGTCAAGGCTGGTCTTACAAAACCTTAATTTAATGCAGCCAATCCTTTTTTGGAGAAGTTAGAATGAAAAGCAAAAATCTGTTAAAGAGAGATTTATAGGAAATGAGTGACTGTGTACAATTGACTATAATGAAACTTTTTTTATAGTGCTTGGTAATATTAAAAAAAATTTTATGGTTTTGATTGAATTCCAGCATTGATATTGTAGCTTTACTATACTTCCAGAAACCAAATTTATAGATATCAGGTTTTAGTCTCCCATGGGTAATATGCATCTAGGTGGGATAAGACCTAGAGAAATTCAATTTATTGACACGTTATATTTATGCCAACATGCTTCCAGTAGGATATGCTTCTCATGGTGTCTCCAGCTTGGGAAACAAAAAACAAAAATATGTCCCCCAGATTAGCTAAGTGTGGAGAAATTCTGTTATTTTCTATTCCCGTCCTTATCTGAATTAGAAGAAAGCTAAGTTCGCAAAGGCAACAAACCAAGTATTTAGGGCATTTGAGACTGAACCTGTATTTGTTCAAGGCATTTTGCTTCATTTCAGGGAAAGAAAAATTCATTCTGCAAGTGCTTTCAGTCCACATTACAATCTCTTCTGAGCTCAATTATTCAGGAGAGAGAGAACTTACATCTGTTTTTAATGATAACTACCTGCTGAAATGCACACTTTTCGGTCCCAAAGGCAAGCAGAAACTAAGCCTTCCCCTGTCTGAGTAGCCGCCTCAGTGTCCTCCACCCAGAGTGGTCCCAGCAGGCTTCAATGTTAAAGAGAAACCTCTTGCTTTCATTGGACACTATTAAAAATTCCTATGACCTTTTGATGACATGTTAACAGATGTTCTCATTTTTTTAAAAAGGGAAAAAAGGTGAGATGTATGCAAGTGTTATAACAAAGAATTTAGTCAAAGACAAGATATCGTCGCCGAAAGGTTAGCTAGGCTGAAGCACAGGTTAACTTGGTTAGCTTGTGGTACTAATGAAAGTGGGACAATAGAATTGAAATCTTTGCAGATAAATTAATTTTCCACTAAGGTAGTAAATCTACCCTCTGTTTTCTGTTGTGTGCTGAAACCCTGATAGCTTTCCACCAGCAATTCCTCTTCTCCCCACTGTTTTGGCATAAGGACTTCCCATGGGTCTTATCCTCCTGAAAACCCAAGCCAACAGATCATAAGATCATAGTTTTAGAGCTATGAGGAGCCCTGAGAGGTCACTGAGTCCATTTTACAGATGTGAAAACTATGATGAAGAGAGTTTAAGTGACTTGCTGGAGGGTGGGAATGGGGGGGGGGGTCCAACAATGTCTAGGTTTATGAGGTAGGATTCAAATCTATAGTTCTTCCTAATTCCAAATCTGGCACTCTGCCCAATGTATTATGCTGTCTCTTTTGCTAAGCTTTGGCTTCTCCTTTTCCTCTGGTTGGCAAACAATGGGTTCAGAAGTTCTGGGATTCCCTGGCATTTTTGAGACCTTTGCCACCTTTTCAGTACCCATAGCTAGACCCAAGAAGAGATAGAGAGAAGTTTAAGTCTGTAATGGTAATCAATTTGTTTGATATTTAGGGCTAAGTAGATCAGATACTTAGGGCTAAGTAGATCAGATACTTATGGCTAAGTAGATCAGATACTTAGGGCTAAGTATAGAACTCTGTCCATTGGTGAAAAGGTGTGAACTCCCCTGTTGACTTGGGAGAAGGCCAGTGCTTATAAGCAGGAGAATTTTAGAGAGACTGAAAGATTTTGGAGTTGGCTCCTCAGTGAAGGAGGATTCGTGGAGACTGAAGTCAGCTGAGAGGGAGAGAGAGTGTGTGTTCCTCTCCCAGTATCTGAAAGCTGACTGAAGACATGAACAGGATGGGACTTTGTTTGCTGGTGGCCTGGCTGATCCTTGAGTTCCAGGCAAGAGAAGTCCTGAAG
>CM053594.1:271058519-271108819 GCA_028646575.1 Pseudocheirus occidentalis
ATATATATACATATATATACATACACACACACACACACACACACACACACACACACACACACACACACACACACACACACACATATATATATGAATGTATCACTGGGTAAGTCTGGGTGTAGTTGATAGAGATGGGGCCTAGAGTCAGGAAGGCCTAAGAAGCTCTGAATCTGAAGAGAAAGAAAAAGTTTCCTCACAGGGATACCCCCCTCCCTCAATGAAATTACAGGTCAAGGCCCTCCTTCACTCCCTGCCCTCTACCCCTCACCCTTGGGAAAAACAAATGCAACAGAACGCAGAGGTGCTGCAGTCTCATCTCCTCAAACTCAGTAGCCTTTCTTGACTTCTCCATCGCCTGCAAAGGCAGACACAAACATCCTCCTGCTTCCCCAGACTCATGACCTTAAACCAAGTTTTTATCCCTTCCTTCTTTGCCCTCAACATCCGGCGTGTCACCCAGACAGGGCAGCCAGCTCTTTCTCTGCCTGTGGTACTTGTGCGCACTTCCTCTTCATTCCCATAGCCACAGTCATGGCCCAAACTCACATCAGTTCATTTCTGAATTTACACAGGTCCTTCCCTATTAATTTTCCTGCCTCAAATACATCCTCACAAAATCATCTTTGGTTCCTGATTGCTCGAATTCCTAGCTAAACTCTTATGTAATTAGTATACTGATATGCACCAGCAATATTATTCTATATGCTTAGCTTTCTGTTACCTTTTGTGGCTAAATTCCTAGAGAAAGCCATCTACAATAAGTACCTCCATTTACCTTGCCTGTCCTCTTCTTAGCTCTTTCCAGTCTGACTTTTGACCTCATCATTCAACTAAAACTGTTCTCTCCAAAGTTGCTGATGGTCTCTTACGTGCCAAATCTAATGGTCTTTTTTCAATCTTCATCCTTCTTGATAAATGTTGACTGATCTTTATATTCACTTTGCAAATATGATATAGGACTTCCAAAACTTCATTTTCATTATCCTTAACTGGTTTTTAAAAATCATTTGGATTGTTTTCCTATGTTAACAAATCACCTGAAGAGTACTTAATCATTTGGATGCATTCAAATATTGTTAAAGTTTTTGGTGTCAAGTAGTTAGTTTACTGCTGTTGTACATTATTTAATATTTCTTATGTTTATGATAATAATTGGCCGTATCCAAGGCTCCCTTCCCTCTACCCTGGAAAAAGGAAAAAAAACATAGAGAATTTAGTACTTTCTCCTACTACTCAGGCCTTAGAGGACAAAAGGGATGGAGCTTTTCCTGAAGAACAACACTGTTACATAGGGATGGAAGAGAGAACCTAATGGGGACTGGCATAGTGGGCACCCAATACCCCACCCCCACTATCCCAAACTCAGTGGCCCAGTTAGTGGCTTGGGCATGTAGCAAGCTTCACACACCAAGCCACTCAGGGCTCACACTTAGAAAGAATGTTAGACAAAGAGCCGATGTGGCATAAATAAGGGACTACCCTTCACCTCAGGGGTGGGCTGAGAAGGGGAGAGAGTGAGATAATCTAGACCAGAGATGTCAAACAAGTGGCCCCCAACACTCCCAAGTGTGGTCTGACCCAGATTCAAATGTAATTGAGAAATATCTAACAAAATAAGTAAAAATACAATAAAAATAGATATTATTATTTTTAAAGCTAAGTCAATATGCAGCCTGCAAGAATCCTTAACTACAGATTACTGTTGTCATTTCTATTCTGACACCACTGTTTCCAAGCTAAAAACAAATGCAGAATGAGAGCCAGGGATGCAGGAAACTGAACTATCATCGTGCCACAACAAACATGCGGCTGGGGAAAGAGCAGTGAAAACCTAGCATACAAGTACCCTGGAGTGGGGCATGGATGGCTTCCAAACTTCTCTTCACAGGTCTATGGTCCTGCTTGCAAAGATAGTCTGGGAGGTGATGCCTCCCTTTAAACTCTGCTCCTTCTTTGCAGCAGGAGGTCTTATATGCTGTGGTGGCTTCTATACATGCCTAAATGGTATAGAACAACAAAAATCATAATTCTGTTGTTGTTTAGTTTATGTCTGACTCTTCATAACTCCACTCAGGGTTTTCTTGGCCAAGAAACCAGAGTCATTTGCCATCTCCTTCCACAGCTCGTTTTATAGCTCAGGAAACTGAGGCAAACTGTGTTGAGTGACTTGTCCAGGGTCACACAGCTAGTAAGTGTCTGAGGCTGCATTTTGGCCTCAGGTCTTAAGTGCAGACTGGGTGCTCTATCCACTGTGCCTCCTAGCTGCCTAATAATAATGAGAATAGCTATCACATAGAGTTTTAAGGATTTGCAAAGCATTTTACAAATGGTATTGCTTTTGTTTTCACAACAACCCTGGGATGTGGGTATTATTTATTATCTCTATTTTTTGACGAGGAAACTGAGATGGGTGGGAGTCATTCACCCCTTGGCTGACACTTTGCTAGTGACTGGCCACAACCGTGAACCAGCAGCACAGAACCTTCAATGCAGAAAGTAGTCTACACTGGCATAATCGGTTATTTTTAAGGGGAGATAAAGGCACAAGCATTTCAGTGCCCAATGGAAGAAATAGAATCCTGTTTGCTCTGGAGTATGCTAATCAACAAGACTGTATTTGATTATAGCCTCTAATTCCAGCAGAGCAGCCAGCGAAACCAGCAGATCCTCCCCCAGCATCCACCCCCCCAATTCTCCTTCATAAATGGTTTCTTAAGATAGAAGAATTGATTCAGCTGATTTTGCTTTCACCCTAATGGGGATTTCCCAAGAAGCATGCTTTGCTTTATTTTACTTTTAGATTTTTTAAAAAATCAGCTCAGGGGGGCTCATGTACTCTGGGTTCTTGAGGTTTAACATTTTAAACGCTCCATGAGCATTTATCTGTCATCTGTTGGCTTGCTGAGTTGATGAAAATGTGAACTTGGCGTTGGCCTCAACCCATCAGGTATTTTCCCCACTTCCAAAAGCAGGCCTAGACTTCAGGCCTCTTTTCTACTTATTACAATACCCCCAAGAGCCTGTGTCTTGTCCAAGTCTTTCAGGGCTAATTTTTCACTTAGAAAAGTATCCCTAAGGTTCCAAGGCAATTTCATTTCAAAGCTGACTTAACTATTGTATGTTTACAGTATTAGTCTGGGGTCACTTTCCCTTAGACCTTAAGAAACAAACAATCTTAACATAAGTGCCCCAGGCCTATTTCAAAATAATAACCCAGACGCTAGAAACAAATACAATTAACCCACATTCAAGAGAAAAAGTTAATAGAACAAAAAAAAATCAGAAATATCCTGGGGAACTGGAAGGTGTCTGGGACGCTGGGAAAGACCGCTGAGGGAGTAAAAGCAGGGACTTGCTTGAGATCTCCCCCAATCCCCTCCAAATATCTATAAAAAGAATGCTGAACCAAGTCCTGGTTCTTCCACTTATTAACTATGTGACTTTGGAGAAATAACTGAGACTTTTGCCTCAGTTTTCTCACTTGTAAATACTCTCCCCCTAATCTTCATTTTGAGGAAGGGTCTAGGACAGCCATCCTTCATTCTCTGGACTTTGCCATCATGACTCAGCTGCCTTTCCCCTCTGCCTTGACATAGTTCTCTTTTCCCACTGGAAAATTCTTCCCAGAACCTCCATTTTTAGGAACACTCCAGGAGAACCACGCTTCATTTTCCTGACTTCACCACAAAAATTGTGTGAATACTTTTACCCACTAGAATGCAAGCTCCTTGAGGGCAGGAATGATCTTTCTTTTTCCTTGTATTTGTATCCTCATCTCAGCACAGTACCTTGAACTCAGGGCTGTAAAAACTCTTGTTGACTGATTGATTGACTGACAATACTCACATTCCACCTGATAGGACTGTTGCAGAGAAAGCATTTTAGAGACATTAAAGTGCTACATAGATGTAAACGATTACTATTCCTGATGTGAAATGCTCTCATGAGGTCCCTGCAAGTAGCTCTGAACCCCAAACTTCATGAATGTAAGGACAAGGTTGAAGAGTGATATGATGGATGGGGACGGTTTTCTCACAGGTCTATACTCTGAATTCTAAACTCAATGAACCAGTAATGTAAACTCTACAATAACTGGGCTCGTTTTCCATGTTGTTGCCACACCATCATCTGTGTCTTTCAGTTCTTCTCTATGTAGATAGCCTTGAATTATAAAATAGTAGCTTCTGGCAAGTATTAGATAAATAGAGCTGGACCTTTTTGCTATAAAATATCACTGACTTTGGAGTTAAAAGGGTCTTTGGAGACCAGCTAACCCAACACCCTTTTTTATAGACTAAAAACTGAAGTCTGAAGTGACTTCACCAGAGTCATACAGGTGGTTAACTGTGCCTGGAAATACATGCTGTCCTCTGACTTCAGATCTCAAGCTCTTATGCCCACAACAACACACTGAACAGCTTTCTGAGGCACATTAGAAAGAATATAGAAATACCTCCTATAAGAATTATATTTTCAAACTTCTTTCACATCCATCACATCAGCTGATCTTCACAAACAGTCCTGTACCATAGGTCATTTTGTGTATCATAAAAGAGACCCTGAGTTTCACAAGTGAGGATAAGTCTGATCAATCTGCAGCATCCATAGGAAGGTGACGATTGAGAGATGGCTAGAGACCACTTCAAATGACACTTGTTTGAAAGAACTGAGGCTTTTTAGCTTGAATAAGAGCAGACTTAGGGGAGGTATGATCTGTAAGTATGTGAAGGGATTAGATTTGTTCTGCTTGGTCACATAGGGCAGTCATTGGATGCTGCAAAGAAGGATTTGCCCTAAGGAAAAAAAATTTTAAATTAAAAATGTTCAAGAGCAGAATAGGTAGTGGGCTTTCTCTCAATGGAGGTTTTTTTTTCTTTCCCCAAATGGAGTCTGAATGTCTTATTAGGAAGGTTATAGAATGAATTCTAGTTCATTTCTGGGTTGGACTATATGACCTCTGAAGTCCCTTCCAGTCTTAAATCTATGATCCTATGATTCTTGCCGGCTCTGAAGCTCTGTGATTCTGTCTGCTTCAACTATTATAAAGAATAAAACAACTTCAACACTAACATAACTTTTTTTTCTATTTCCCCTGAAAACATACAACTAAATATCCAATAAGAAGAGCTGACAACATCGGAAAGCTTTCTGGAAATATCCTTGGGTAGTGTCCCAATGTTATGGAAAACATGAGAATGGATGTCTTTGACCTTGCTGAGGTCATGGTCACCAGCATAATTTGAAAGGGAAAAATTTTTCATCTCTTCTCTCTGGGTGCATGACTTCCTATGCCTTCGAAAAGCCTTATTCCACAAAGAAGCTTGGAAGAGACCTCATCAGGAGAGTTTGTTTCTCTTTAGTGGTGCCATGGAAAAAAAAGTGGGGAATTTGGGAAGAGGGAGCTGGCTAAGGAGGAAAGAAGATGAGTTTAATCTTGGATGTGAATATGAAATGATGGCGAGACATTCAAGTGGAAATGTGAAAAACATGTCAAATATTATTATGAATGTTATATTGCATTCAAATATGGTAATAAGAGAAGGACAATGAAGTACTGATGCTCTCAGGTGTCTGCTCTGGAACAAGCAAAATACTTTTTTGCACAACGTTCCCCAAATTGTAACTCTCTGAATATAAAATATGTAGGGTATACTTGCTTTGTGTAAAAGGAATTTTTAAAAAAAGACAATACTCGACTGACAAATCTGTCACTTTCCAAATTTAGCTTTGCAGATTCAGCTCTCAAAGGGATTTATTTACCTCTTCAGAACTGCCTGTGCCATGCACTAATACTGCCCACTGGGGCAGTGATGTACCACATCATTGACTCCCTGCCTCAAATGCCGTTTGTAGAATTCAGGACAGTGACTCCCTACTGAAGCTCATTTAGATGTAACTATGAAACTTCCTCACCTTATTTTTCTAATAATATAGTCCCTTTATAAAGACACACAAACCTCATATAAGATACATGGGGATATCTTCATTCCTTGTTTAACTATTTTCAGATTGAAAAAAAAGTCCCTCAACTCCTTTCGCTCACTTAACTAAGTGCCAAAAGCTGTCTCTGGTTGTTTGTCCTCAACTTCCATATTTCAGGTAACTGCCTTTCAAGCCATACTGCTTGCTCTGCCCTTCCCAGCCCCAACCATGTTATAGCCTCATGAAACTCCATTAGTGTTTCCTTGAATTATCATTTCATTCCTGGTCTCCATGTCTCCACAAGGGTCACTGCTTATTCTTAAAATAGTCTATGCCCTCTTCTCTTGCACATCTCAGAATTTTTATTTTCTCTTGAAGCTCAGCTCAGAAGCAAGTTCCTACACCAAGGCTCCCTACCCCTTCCAGTTGCTTTTTGTCTCTCCCTCCTAAAATTTCCTTGTATTTTTCTATCTGTGTATGTTGCCTCCCTCCAGGGGAGAACATCAGCTCACAGAGTCAAGTTGTTTCATTTTTGTCTCTTTTATTTCCAACACCTTGCTTTGCACAAAATATGCATTGAACATTTTTTGAACAGAATTTAGATGCTTTTCCCCCAGCACTAAACTCTCTCAGTTTTTTCTTTCATCTTGTCTCTATTTCTATCCAATTCATTTCTTTAAGATGTTTTCATTCCTTTGCCAGCTAAGTAAAATACAAAATCTCCATCTACCTGGGAAATAAAACATCATCTCTCTTTTCCCCCCAATCAGGAGGATGCTGGGTTTTTTTTTAAGTTTGAATTTGCAACAGACACAATGAACAATCCTTATAGTGTACAATTGTTACTTGTATAGGAAAACAAAACACATAGCCTTATGGCCACTGCAAGCATTCTCCCAACTCCTATGTTTCTTGTATTTGTTGGGGGAGCCGTATCTATGGAGACTAGTATCTTTTGGCTATCTTCCCTACTGAGGCATCAGGGCTTTTTCTGCCACACTGCCCCCCCCCAAAGAAAGAGGTTGACCTTGACTGTATTAGGATTACCTAACCCTTAAAGCTGATTTGCCACCACAATTAACATCTGATAGCCAGGTATGCTTACTGCACTGAGGATAGACAACACTTTCATTAAACTGGATCTTTACAGAACAAAAACTCCAATTTACTTTGCCAAGAAATCGGTTAAAAACAACTATGGTTGTGCCCATTAGACTCTTAAATACCGTGGTCAAGTTCTAGCATTTATCAGTTTTCTTTTACAGGGTCTGGTGGATCATGACATGATTTACTCGAACAAAATAATAACAATAATAACAAGCATTCATATAGCACTTTGAAGCTTGCAAAGTGCTATATAATCTCATATTATTTGCAATGCGCTATGTAATCTCATAGATTATCTCATTATTATCCCAACAATCTCTGGAAGTAGGTACTATTAGTCCTATTAGCTAAGACTTAGCCCTATTTCACAGCTTAGGAAATGGAGTCACAGGTTAAGCCAGAGTCTCACAGTTAATAAGTGTCTGAGGCTGGATTTGAACTCAGGTCTTCTTGATTTTGGGTCCTAGCACTCTATCCCACCTAGCTGCCTCTATCTAAATCTCTAGAGCCTAAGCACCATAATCTAATGAGTACATACAGGCCCACTCCATCATTGTGAGCACCACAACCTCTATATAGAACAAGAAACTTTTCCATTTGAACCGAAGGGAACTTTTTAGCCTTGTAGGCAGGCCATCAGAAAGTCAAACTAGATCTCCAGAAAGTGAATGTGGTATAATCCCAGTGGGATTTCTAGGTGTGCGGATTCATAATCAAGACCTTGCTCACAAACATACTCGGGCTTGAACCATCAAATAGCCATTCCTTGAACTAAACAAGAATTTCTTCATTGTCTTTTTCCTGGCATACCCTGTCTCCAAATATTCTTTAGTGGGGACAACTAACTCTTTGAGGGCAGTTACATGGCAGAGTAGACAGAGTTCCTGAGTTCGAATCTGGCCTCAGACACTTACTAGGTATATGATCCTGGACAGATCACTTAACCCTTTTTGCCTCAGTTTCCTCTTCTGTAAAATGAATTAGAAAAGGAAATTGCAAATTACTCCAGTATCTCTGCCAAGAAAAAACTCAAATGGGTTCACTTCAAGAACAACAACTCTTTTGAGATAGCAGTAGGTACTAACCTCTTACAGAAGGACCTCAAAACTGACCCATTATGCCTCTGGGCCAGCTACTCCAGGAACATATCTGGGGCAGAGGACAACTCTGCCTCCTGGTAAAAGGAACTGCTGGCAGTCAAGGTGGCTTTTGAAGCATGAAATTGCTACCTTGAGGAGCCATGGCATCTAATCACCACATACAATGACCACCCAAACAGAGCTTCTGCCTTTAGCCCATAAGCTAAACCAGTGCCAGATGTAGTTGGCCCTTTTGTCATTTTGATTTTAATATTGAATGTTCCCTGGAAGCCAGAACCAACCCAGGCCCTGGGGAGAGGCAACCTTTATAATCTGTCTACCATGCTGAGAATTTCATGGTCATTCAGCCACACCTTTAGTTAATTAAGATGATCCAGTAATATATTTGATCACTAGCCAGCCTTACCTTGACCTCATTAAGATGATCCAGTAACAATGCCATGGGGACCCAGATACCACTTAGATAACTAATTTGCCTGGACACAAAATATGCCCTGTCTCCAACGATGAAGCAATCTTAGGATCCCACACAAGAGGTCTCTTATGGGTACCCACCTAGATCTGAAGAGTAGGGAGCTTTGCTCTAATTGTGGCATGATGGGAAGGCATCCAGGATCAATGTAGTGTTCAATATCCTACAGTTGGTCATCTAGGACTTTTGTGGGGTGAGGGTCTGCCAATGCACTGTCTAGTATTTGCCCACTTGTACCACACAATACATACCTTGAAAACTGACAAATTTCCTTTTTAGACCACAGAAACCATGGTCTTCCATCCAAAAGGACTTAATTGTAGTCCTATCGCCTTTACTAGTCCAGGATGTTATCTTGCCTGATATCTTTAATCATTATTTTTCTTATGCCGCTTCTTTCTGTGCCACTAAAATGGCCTGATTATTCTCATAGTGGATCTACCACTTTCATACATTTCCTTCCCACTTTTCAAACTACGGTCCACCATGTACATTGTCCTCTGAGTCCAAAGTCCATATGTCTACCACTAATCACCCTCTGAACCAAGAGTCAGAGTACACTAGTCATTTCTCAAATAGGAGTCTGAAGCCCACAGTCATGCCAGCAGAATGATGGGACGTTTGCTCTCTGCTAAATCCATTCACTCTTCCACTGAGAACACACTTTTCTTGGTAACTGTTCCATGCCACTTCTGTTCACCTACCATCACCTGGACTATGTGGTCCCAGTGGCAGATCATCTGTTGGTCTGTGAAACTTTCCAAGCTGATTTTTATGCCACCAAGCAGGCTGTTACTAAGGCAGTGTACAATGTATTAGTCAAATGTCACTGAGCCTTGGGAGAAGTGCTAGGACCAGGGTTCTTAACCTGGGGTCTTGTCACCTTGTTTAAAAAAATGCAAAACTATATTTCAATTCAATTGGTTTCCTGTGTAATTCTCTATGTTTTATTCTGTGTATTTATAACCATTTTTCTGAGATAGGGTCCAGAGGCTTCTTTAGGCTGTCTGTTTACCTAGAACCTTGATTCTACCTGCCCTCCAAAGAAGCCAGGCCTTGGAAATTCCCCATATGGAAATTCTTCCAGTGTCCTTCCAGTCACAGCTTCTCATTGCTCTCAGAGTCTATAATGTCTCTGATTGAGCTCTTCTGCACAAGACTCAATCATTCTCCAGTGTTAGCAATTTGGCCTGAAGGTCCCCACCAATGTTCATGGGAAGGTAGGAGGAGTCCAAAATCCATGCCATCCTTTATTCTAAGCAAAGGTAGATAGACAAACTTTCATTCTTTGGTTAATTGGGAGCGCTATGAGGTACCCACCTCCCAAGAGAAATGCGATGGATCCAAAATGCAGATTGAGACAAGATATGCATTTTTGGACATGGCTGATGCAAGAATGTGCCACATCATCAGCTGCGTTGGTATCCTGACCCAGCTTGCCAGCAGATGGTACCTGTCTACTTCAGTCCTAGATTTCAAGTTGCAGACTTGAATCTATTTTCTAACTATTCAATGCCCTTTGTTACTATTTAACTGGCTTGTCACTGTCCACACCTGCCCAGGTTGGTTCTCCCAGTATCTGGGAGATATGAAGTGGGAGTTTCTAAAGATGATCATCTTACGATAGAAGGTCAGGATATACCACAGTATGTCAGGATCTGTAGTCATGCTCATTCACTGCTGGGTTTGCGTACGTGTATCAGTGTATATATGTATATACTTACCTATGTGGGAAAGTAAATTGTATTTTTTATTGTGATAACTGTTGTTGAGTAATTTCAGTCGTGTCCAACTCTTTGTGACCCCATTTGGGGTTTTCTTGGCAGAGATACTGGAGAGGTTTGTCATTTCCTTCTCCAGTTCATTTTACAGATGAGGAAACCGTAGCAAACAGGGTTAAGAGACTTGCTCAGGGTCATATAGCTAGTAAGTGTCTGTGCCTGGATTTGAACTCAGGAAGATGAATATTCCTGATTCCAAATCCTTATCTACTGTGCCACCTAGCTGCCCATATTGTGATAATGCTATGGTGGAAAAAGCACAGAAGAAGCAGAGGGCCCAGGTCTTATTACCTGTGTGAACTTAGGTAAGTCACTGCAACTCCTTGAGTATTAGTTCTCTCATTTATAAAATGGGGAGTTAGACTAGATAGATTCTGAAGTTACTTCTAGTTGTAAATCTATGATCCTTCCAGTATCACATGTATGGTATATTATGTGTCAATAGGTGCTTGTGGGTTGGTCCAGGAACCTAACCACTATTTATTACATTTATTCTATGGGAAGATATGTTCAAAATTCCAAAGAAAAAAAGTGACTTAGAAATGAACTTTAGAACACAGCCTTTTTGTAATTTGAGGAATGCTTGCATTATTGATTAGCTAGTTTTGAGCATTCAATATCCCTTATGACAAAAAAGCACATTCCTTTCTATTTCTAGCATGCTCTCCTGCCTAAGTCCTCACCACCTCACATGCAGACTATCATGGTGCTCTCTGAACTTGTCTTCCCACATCTAGTTCTACTGCCTCATAGACCCCCAACTCACCCCTTACCCATGCACTACTCAGTACTGCCAGATTAATCTTGTTATCATTATCAGTTTGCTGATGACACTTCTGAGTCAAACCCATCAGTGGCTCCAGTACTCGCAGGATAGGGCTCTAATTCTTTAGCCTAGAATTCCAAGACTCCTACCATCTGGCCCTGATCTATCTTTCAAGCTTTATCTCCAGCTACTTTTCTATATGAGTCTTTTCATTTAATCAAACTTCTGTATTCACTGTCCCCTGGCTACACTGAAGACATTCCTGTCTTAGGTTTATACTCATCATTCCCCCTTCTTACAAGGTCTTTGTTGATACTGGGACTTGGATGGCAACAGAGTGAATCAAACCGGTGATGTCCAGGCCCAGAGACTAGCAAGACAAACTGCAGGGGGCAGGTAATTTGAGGAGAGTAATGCTGTGGGGATGAAATTGAGACAGCTGGCTTATCAAGAGATTTAGCTAGGAATGAAAAGATGAAGGTTTATGATGGATACCAGATGGATATCTGGCCCATGAGTCAAGAATCTGGATAAAAGGTAGCGGCAGGCAAGCAGTGAAGGTCCAAATAAGCAGGCAGAATCCTAACTCTTACAAATGAGAGAGAACCTGGAGATCAGCCTATTCTTTTTCATATATGTATGTATATATGTGTGCATATATTGTGTGTATATGTATATCTGTATGTATAGGCATATGCTACATGCACGCAACATATATACATGTACATGCACACATATATGAAGACTGGTACCCAGAGAGTAGAAATAAATTGCTTAGGGTTACAGAGGCAGTCACTTGCAAAGCTAGGATTCAAATTCAGGTCTGAGAGCAGGTAACTATTTCATCATGGTCTGGTAGCAAGCAAAGGTAGGGATCCAGGCAAGAAGTTAACTGTCCTCATGGATAGCTGGTGCATGGAGTGAAGATGGCCCAAGAGTCTGGGATTTGGGTGCAGGACCACAGGCCCAACAAGATCAAATCAAGTCTCTAGCCCCAGAAGAGCTGAGGTACTTGACAGGATTGCAAAGTAAGGAGCAAAGATATAATTAAGAGCATGTCTATATTCTTCATGCCGAGGCTGAAGCCATAACCCAATGGCAGAATTAGGTCTGCTGTAAGGAAAGGATTTCTAATTAAGAGTCCTCTCTGAGTAGAATGAGGTATATTGGCAGTCTCTAAGCTAAGCCTGGCTCCACCACTTGTCAGGGAAGCTGGAGAAGGAATTCTTGCTCAGGCTTGACTAGCTCTAAGAGTCTGTAAAAATCTAGCAGCATCACCTTACGCTAAAATCACTTAGATCTGAAAGCTCACTTGGCACCTGCCAGGCTTCAAGTGCTGCTTAGTCTTAGTCCTACTAACATGCTGAGCCCTGAGCTGCAACTTCATTGTCCATTTCTTTTTCTCCCATCAAGAAAATGAATTGTACCCAGGATCTGGGAAGCAGCCTCCATCAGAGGGTTAATTAGTCCCAGCTCTAGGGAATACATTCATATAGACGCAGAGAAGCAATCAGTCCTTTTTCCTCCCTTCCATCTGTCTAGGTGTTACCCATCCTTCAAGAGCCAATTCAAAGCCCATCTATCATCATAATAAATTTTTCAAAATGAAAGGGTCCTTCATGTTTATGAGGCCTTTCCTGACTGACTGCCCTCGCTCAATATACTTTCTTGTGAATATACAGAAGATTCATACCTGGGGCCGCTCTAACCATGGGCTTCCTTGAGTTGTTTATCTTGTTATGTGTGTGCACTCCCTCTCCAAGTAGATTTCAGGATTTCTTGAGGTCAAACGCTGTGTCTGGCTTACAATTTGTGTCTTTTATACCTGTAGCGCCTAACAGTGTTTTATACAGAGTAAGCACTCAGTAAATGTTTGTTGACAAAAAGATAATAAAATAAAATCTGAATAAAAATGCATTCAACATCAACAGGATCCTAGGAATGGACTCCCATGAGTTCTGGCTATAATATATTCCTTTAGCTCAGTGGTTCTCAACCTTCCTAATGCCACAACCCTTTAATACAGCTCCTCATGTTGTGGTGACCCCCAACCATAAAATTATTTTTGTTGCTACTTCATAACTGTAATTTTGCTACTGTTATGAATCGTAATGTAAATATTTGATATGCAGGATGTCTTTCCATTGTTACAAACTGAACATAACCCACAGGTTGAGAACCGCTGCTTTACTTATTACACGATTCTACATACAGTTTAAATTGTCAAGAAAAAGAATATTCCATGGATATACTTTGTTGAATGTACCATACAGAAAGAATCACCATTGTTTTTATTCTGGACTGTCTTTTTCAAATGACTATTAAAATGCATTTTGCACCTATTTTGGAATCACAAAAGCTAGAATTGGAATGATATGGAAAATATGTACTTTTTTATAACGTCTCAGGAACTCTCATGCCACTTTGTTGTTGTTCGGTTCTTTTCAGATATGACTCTATATGCCCCATTTAGAGTTTTCTTGACAAAGATACTGGAGTGGTTTGCCATTTCCTTCTCCAGCTCATTTTACAGATGATGAAACTGAGGCAAACAGGGTGAAGTGACTTGCTGCGGTTCAGAGAGTTAATAAGTAACTAAGGCTGGATTTGAACTCAAGCCTTCCTGACTGGAGGCCTGGCACTCTATCCACTGTGCCATGCGATTTTAAATGTTTTTAACTTGACCAGTGATGTTTGAAAATTTTCAGTTAATATTTTTAACAAAAAAACCCAAATTTCCAAAAATTGAGATAACAATTTTACTTTTAAAATGGACTTTGGTTATCCACAGAGGTAAAAATTAGCAAAAAATAAAAAGATTATCATTGCCAAAGAGAGTGAAAAGCCTAAATAGAGCGCAGTTATTGCATGGTTGTTTCCATGGTGAGAACTCAAAGTTAGACTGAAAAGTATTTATTGTCTCTTTAAAATATGTGTACATTTAGAAAGGACTATAAAATACAGTGTAGAGACAGTACATTCATCAGAGAAGCTGGACAACAACTGACCAATCCCCAAATAGCAGAGTTTGTCTTGTTGTGGTTTCAATTCCAATGGCTGAAAATGCCAATTGATCAGTTTATTATTTCATCTGCTGAGCTTATGGGGGAATTCTAAATATTGAAACCCAAGCACAAAGAGCACAGACATCAATCAAAAAGAGAACACGATCAGTAGTTTAAACCACAGATGTATCTATGAACAAAAGGCAAATCAATGTAGTGCTCAGCAGACAGTGAATCAAAGTGAGCTTTACAGGAATCATTTGACATTTGCTTTCCTGTAATTCTTATTTTATTTTAATTTTTCCCCTCTAACGTAATTTAAAGCTAAGTCATAAATATGGAATCAAGGTATCTGAAGTAAGCACAGAAGAAGCCTAAGCTTCTTTTCAGGGAGTGGGAGAGGGTAATGATGTAACCATGAGAAACCAGGCTCTAGTTCTCCTAAAACAGGTGTTAGAAGCAGCTGCATCATTGAGAATCGGCTCTAGATGGAGGATTTTGAACAGCTGCAGTTAAATTTGCCATCCAGAGACCTAGGTTCTAGCCCTGATTCTGCAGCAAAATAGTTGTGTGGCCAGGAATAAAATTCCTTCTACATCTAAGAACAAAGGGGAAGAGAGACACAGGGGATTATAGGATCAAAGACTGACAGTTGGTGGTGATCTTGGAAACTAGTTCAATTTACAGAAGAAGAAACTAAGGTAGAGAGAAGTTAAGGGTCTTGCTTAAGATATTTGAATCCAGATTCTTTGACTTCAAATCCAATACCTACTCTATAGTGCCTTATTGACTCCTTCTAACTCAAAATATTTGAAGATAAGAGAACCTCCCTATGCCAACCACCCCCCAAACATGCAGAAGTATAATGGAAAGAGAAATAGATGTGGAGTCAAAGGATCTGGATTTGAATCTCAGCTAACATATCATTAGGGGCCCATGAGGTATAGCTCTTTTGAGTGGAGACTTTGAACCTGAGATTGTTCTTCTTTCTGGGGGAATCACACAAGAGAGATTGGTACACAAGCTGTGACACTGAAATAATGCTAATTATGAAATGAGTGGTTTTTAAGAAAAATGTATTTTCTTGCTTACATCACTCAGATAATTATTAGTCAACAGCTGATAATACAAATCACAAATAGTAAGTAGGATATACAAATATTTCTTTGTATAACGGTTCTCTCCAAGATTAGAAACTTCATGGAGGAAGAAGCTGTCTTCTCTTTGGATTTCCCTAAGATCTGGCAGAGGACTTTGCACAGAATTGGCACCTAAGTAAATGTTATCTGAATCTGTTGTTAAGAAAACAGTTTTGTAAGTCAAGATGCTATTATTATGATGAAGGTAATTACACTTTGTGAAATATCTGTTTTCCAGATGAAATGGATCTTCAGGTTTGAAGTTGGATGTAATAGGTTCTATTGAGACTATCTTAATTGTATGACTAGTCTTAAATATCATAATTACATGTTAATGTAACATGTTACTGTTACAAGTGAATTGTACTATCCTTTACAGTGGATTAATGACCAATAAATTTATTTCAACCATTGGATTCTCTGGTGAAACAGAATCTAAGCTAGGTGAATTCTCACCCTTAGGAAATAAGCTCATGTCATTGTACCCTTCCTGGAGTTCAGGGTAAACCAGCTTATGAATGGGAAAACCAACGACCAAGGTTTGGGTAGATACGGATTCCTTTGTCCAGATTGGTGAAGGTAGCTGAGTCTCACGATCAAGCCACATTCTCAGCAGGAGCAGCTGAAGACTTTTAGCTCACCTCCTCATTAATATGTCTATCCCCTCATTAATTGTTCACCAGTCAGGGTTGATTTTCAGTTGTCAAGAGCACCTCCTTTTCTGAAGGTCTTTAAGCATTCAGTGATCTCCATGGTTTTTCCCTTTGGTTACTGAGACTACAGATCATCAAATTATTAATAATCAGCTAGCCTAATACATTGATTATTAATTACCCAGGAAATCTGTCTTTTGGACTTTTCATTTGTTTTGAGACTAATGTTGGAATGTGACAGGCATCAGGGTATCAAAGAAAGAGATTTTACCTTCCACATATCCATTCTTCTCTGAAGAATATGTTCAGGGAAGAGCTATTAACTAGAGACAGTGGAGGTGGATTGTCTTAAATGGAATTTGCTAGAAGAATTTCTTCATTCATTTTTCCAGTTTTTCTCCTTAAATACAGTGTCAGGATGCAATGTACCTCTTTTCAAAGAGAGACATCTTGCTCTCCTAGACTATCCACTTTGTTCTTTCCTTCTTACACTCTTTTATGCTAAGGGGAGAATGGGTCACACATCACAGACTTCTGCGGGGCTCTGTCCTGCCCATACCACATCTGGAGTACTACATTCATTTCTGGTGCCACACTTGAAAGACACTGACAAACTGAAATGTGGCCAAACAGAAGACTGATGTGGGAAACATCTAAAAGAACAGTTGAAGAAACTGGGTATGTTTAGCCTGAAGAAGAGTTAGGAAAGACATGACAGTTATTTTCAAATATTTGAAAGTTTGTGTTCTAGGCAATGGAGAAAATTTTTCTGAGCAAGTTTGGAAAGCAGAACTGAGAGAGATAGGCTTTTCATGACTTAGTAGAAAAAACAAAAGTCTTAAAGTCTTTCAGGATCACTGTTATGAATGTAAGTGATTATTACAGCAAGGGATGGTAAAAATATTTTATAAAGAGTATCAGCCAATTAACAGCCAGACAAATCAGTTGTTATTCTTCTTGTATTTTAATAAGACTAAGGATTCAACTCAGTTGAACTCTCTCAATATTTCCCTACAAACAATTTTAAAATAATCTAATCAAGCATTAGGGTGGCCAAGTCGACAAAAGATTAGGGTGAAACATTTGTCTGTGCTAAGAAAACTTAGGAGATCTTCAGGAGAGCAGGGGGTGGAAACCTGGTGGAAATGCACACATATGGTAGCCGTAACAGCTTCAGGAGCTCTCAGCCCAGTAACTGGGGTAGGGGAAGGGTGGTCAGACAACTAGTTAGAAAGAGATTACAGAGGACTCTTGGCTGGAACTGGGTGTAGTTGGCATGCATAATTCTGAGTTGCCATTCCAGGGCACAGAGGAATGCTTATGGTCAGTCACAAGGTACCAGAGTTGCAGCTCCAAGGCAGAGAGGAGCACTGGTGCTTGTAGTGGCAGGAAAACAGGGGACCTGGTCAGAGTTCCAGAGCCAAGAGGAATGCTAGCATTTGTGGCTGCAGGGGAATAGGGACTCTTCCTGGGAAAAGACCAGAGTGTGGACAGAGAACAGTCACCACACCTCTCCCTAGATCACACCACCTTGGAAGCACCAAAAACCTGCAGATCTCTAGAACTAGCTCTGAAAGCCCCCGAATAAAAAATAGGTTGGAAAAAAGAACAACCCCCCCCACACACAAAAACAACCTTGACATGAAAAACTACTATAGTGGCAGGGAAGACCAAGACACAAACTCAGAAGAAAAAAAAGTATCAAAATAGCTACAAGAAAAGCCTTAAGTAAAAATGCTAATTGGATACAAGTTCAACAAGAATTCCTGGAAGAATTAAAGAAAGCAATGAGTGATAGAGAAAAAAAACTGGAAAAAAGAAATGAGAATAATGCAAGAAAATTATGGAAAGGGAATGAACAGCTTGTTAAAAGAGGCACAAAAATACTGAAGCATATAACATCTTAAAAAAAAACAGGATTGTCCTAATGGTAAAATAAGCACAAAAATTCTCTGAAGAAAAGAACTCTTTAAAAAGCAGAGTTTCCCAAATGGAAAGAAGACACAAAACATCACTGAAGAAAATAATTCCTTGAAAATTGGAATTGGAAAACTGAAAGCCAATGATTCCACAAAACATCAAGATACATTAAAACAAAGTCAAAAGAATGAAAAAAATAGGAGAAAATCTAAAATCTCTCATTGGAAAAACAACTGACCCAGAAAATAGGTTGAAGATAGATAATTTAAGAATTATCAGGCTACCTAAAAGCATGAATGAAGGAAGAGCCTAGTCATCATATGTCAAGAAATTATCAAGGAAAACTTCCTTTTAATCCAAAGGGCAAAACAGAAATTGAAAGAATCCACCAATCACCTGAAAGAAATCCCAAACTGAAAACTCCCAGGAATGTTATAATCACATTCCAAAGCTGCCAAGTCAAGGAGGAAATATTACAAACAGCCAGAATGAATAAAATCAAATATCATGGGGCCACAATGAGTATCACAGATTTAGTGGCTTCAATATTAAAATAGTGGAGGTCTTGGAATATAATATTCCAGATGGCAAAGGAGCTAGTATTACAACCAAGAATCACCTACCCAGCAAAATTGAGTTTAATTTTTCAGAGGAGAAAATGGATATTTAATAAAATAGAGGACTTTCAAGCATTCTTGATAAAAATACCAGAGCTAACTAGAAAATTTGACATTCAAACATAAGACTCAAGAAAAGCATAAAAAGTAAACATGAAAGACAAATCATAAGGGACTCAATAAAGTTAAACTGTTTACATTCCTATATGAAAAGATGATTCATGTAACTCCTAAGAACTTTATCATTATTGGGGCAGTTAAAAGGAGTTTATATAGCCAGAAGGCATGGGTGTGAGTCAATTATGTTAAGATGATCTAAAAGAAGTGAAGGGATGAGAAAGAGGGATGCACTGGGAGAAGGGGGAAGGGAGAGGTAGAATGGGGAAAATTTTCTTACATAAAAGAGGCACTCAAGGAAGAGCTTTTATAGTGTAGTGGAAAATGGGGAGTTGATAGACAATGCTTGAATCTCACTCTTTTTTTTTTTTGCTTTTTGGAGGGCAGTTTTGGGGTTAAGTGACTTGCCCAAGGTCACACGGCTAGTTTTTATGTTAAGTGTCTGAGGCCGGATTTGAACTCAGGTACTCCTGACTCCAGGGCCTCTACTCACTGCGCCACCTAGCCGCCCCTTGAATCTCACTCTTACTGGAATAGTTTCAAAGAGGGAAAACACACACACACACTCAGCTTTGCAGAAAAGTCTATTTTACACCATAGAGCATTAGGAGGAGAAAGAGATATGAGAAAGAGGTGAAGGGATAAAAGGGATGGCAGATTAATGGAGACAGTGATAAGAAGCAAAATATATTTTTGAGGAGAAATAGGATATAAAGAGAAGGAAAGATAAACTGAAGAAAACAGGATGGAGAAAACTACACAGTAATTATAACTGTAAATAGGATGAACTCACCCATAAGGAGAAGCAGATTGAAAAGATTAGAAACCAGAATCCAACAATATGTTGTTTATAAGACGCACATTTGAAACAGAAAGATAAACATAGAGTTAAAATAAAGGGATAGAGCAGAATCTAATATGCTTCAACTGAAGTAAAAAAAGGCAAGGGTAACAAACACGATCTCAGACAAAGCAAAAGCAAAAATAGACCTAATTTTAAAAAGATAATCATAAGCATTAAATTTTTCTAAAAGGTATCATAGGCAATGAATTAATATCACAAATTTTTATGGCAAATTTCTCTGATAGAGGTCTAATTTCTCAAATGTGTAATTAAATCAATTTTTATAAAAATAAGAGTCATTCTGTAATTGATAAATGGTCAAAGAATATGAACCGGCAGTTTTCAGGACAAGAAATCAAAGCTATCTACAGGCATTTGAAAAAAATGCTCTAAACCAGTGGTTCTCAACCTTCCTGATGCCATGACCCTTTAATACAGTTGCTCGTGTTGTGGTGACTCCCTAACCATAAAATTATTTTCACTGCTACTTCATAACTGTAATTTTGCTACTGTTATGAATTGTAATGTAAATATCTGATACGCAGGATGTATTTTCATTGTTATAAATTGAACATAACCCACAGGTTGAGAACCACTGCAATTATTGATTAGAGAAATACACATTAAAACAACTCAGAGGTGACACTTCACATCCATTAGAAATTACAAACACTAAAAGGAATGAAGGAAAATAGATATATTAATGAACTGTGGGTGGAGTAGTGAACTGGTCCAACCATTTTGTCAAACAATCTGGAACTATACCCAAATTAATACAAAACCATGCATACAGGGCAGCTAGGTGAATCTGATGACCTGTCCTGGAATCAGCAGGACCTGAGTTCAAATCCAGCCTTAGACACTTGAAACTTACTAGCTGTGTGACCTCGGGCAAGTCACTGAAGCCCAACTACCTTGCCTTACCACCTCCTCCCCCCCAAAAGAAACCAACCAAAAACAACACCTCCAAACCCAAAACTATGTGTACTCTTTTACTCAACAATAACAGCACTATGTCTATATCCCAAAGGAATCAAAGGAAAGGGACTTATAGGTACAAAAATATTTTAATTGCTCTTTTTGTGGTTGTAAAGAATTGGAAATTGAAGGGATATTCATCAATTGGAGAATGACTGAACAAATTTTGGTATATGATTGTGTTAGAATACTACTGTGCTTTAATAAATGATGTGGGGGTGGGAGGGAAAGAAGTCCAGAAAAACACAGTCAGACCTATATATGAACTGATTCAAAGAAGAATCATGAGATCACTTGCACAGTAATTGCAATGTTGTAGTAATGATCAATTGTGAAAGATTTGGCTACTCTGATCAGTACAATCATCCAAGACCGTTCCAAAGGACTCATAATAAAAAAATGCTACCCACTTTCACAGAGATCTGATCTGAGTATAAATTAAATTGTAATTTTCTCACTTTTTTCTTTTTTTAAAAAATTTTTCACAGAATAGCTAATATGGAAATAATGTTTTGCATGCTTTCAAGGTTTCTAATAGCATCTTTTTGGGGAGAGAAAGGAGGGAATTATGATGAATCTACAGGTGCTGGAAACTCCTGTTTGTGGAAGCTTCTTCCTCCAATGGAAATCAGCCATTCTTCTATTTTTATTGACCTTGGCATTTGCCAGAGGCACCAAGAGATTAAAAGTGGCTTGCTCATGACAGCAAGGCTGTGTCAGAGACAGCACTTCCCTGAATCCAAAGCTAGTTCTCTATAGTCTTTACTTCTGAACATTAACGTGTCATGACCTAATCCTGCCATAATGTCACAAAGTTCTGCATGATATCATCCTTTGGATCATGTACTTAAAACATTGTTCCAATGGAAATGTCATGTTATTTCACTTGTCATCTTTCTTTATGGAACTGGGGAACAACATTAGTTGGTGCATGCCTGTATTTAAGTGCTTGGAAGGATATTAAAAAGAAAGAATATAAAAAAGCCTGGATGATTTTTGTTTATCATCCTCTGGTCTCTTCCTATTCCAGTTAGTCCAAAAGACTTCTGAAGAAAAAAAAACTTTATTGCAATGTGCTTTGAATATTCTCCTGCATGATGCTTTTTATTCATGGTTTCACTTCCTAACATATTTAGACTCTTCTCAGTCTTCAAGGTCATTTTCCTGCTTGTTCCCATCTATATCTCTTCTCTTCTTGTCCACCTACTCCTCTAGTTCGAGTCAAGCACATCTGACCTCAGCCTCTTTGGCGTTCTCTGATTCCAGGCTCTAACAACTTTTTCCATGGTTCATTCCAATCTAATTCAATACAAAAGGCATTTATTAAACTGAAACTCTTTTCTGAGCTCCACGGTAGGCACTGTCATATAGAAAAGAAGTAGAAAATATAAAACCCTACTCTCAGGCTTCTTACTATCTAGTTGTGAAGATAAAGAGTATGTACATAAAACAAATTAAGAAGACAAGGCACCGGAGAAGTAAAGGCTCATGTAGCTGAGCCTTACTTAGCCAGCTGAGAAGTCAGAGACTGTCATTTAATGTCTTCGTACAGAAGAGTGCTCAATCAGGAGTGAGAAAATGAAGCTTTTAATACTGGATCTGTCCTATAATGCAATTCATTTAATTTCTTTGGGCCTTCATTGCTTTATCTTTAAAATAAGAGTTGAACTAAGTTCAAGAAGCATGTATTCAGTGCCTGCTGCATACTATACACCTATAATGAACCCTCGAGATTAGAGTCCAAGACCACCTTCTTATAGATGAGGAAACTGAAGTTCCCTAAAGACAGTTACATCACCAGGATCACACAACTAGTGTCCAAGGGAGGATTTGAACTGCGGTCTTCTCAATGCTATGTCCAGTGCTCTACATAGTATGCCACTTTGTAGTCAAAATTTAATGAAAAAAAAAACAGAATCATAAAGCTAGAATAAATCTTAATTCTCTTATTTTAAAGGTAAAGAAACTGAAGCTTAGAGAGTTGAAGTCACTTGCTTAATGTCACAGTAAGTTAGTGGCAGACCAGAATGAACTCAAATCTGCTATCCCTTATTTTGGTGGTCTTTCCACCATACCACACTTAATTCCAACAGTATGACTTGTCTTGTTGATCTGTTTTGGCTCCAAATGACTTTTTGACTATACCCAAAATTCAAATCTACCCTGAAAGAATAAAAATTCGTTGCTATAAAAGGCACAGACATAGCCCTTGGCCAATTCCCAAAGCTCTGAGATCATATGGACCCATCACCCTTTCAGTCACCCAGGTTCCCAACCTCAGTGTCATCTTTGACTTACTCATTCTTATTCTCTTATTCACTCCCCATGCTCAATCAATTGCTAAATCATGTTGCTTTCACCTTCACAATATCTCATATATCTCCCATTCTCTCCACTCACCATACAGCCACCATCCTAGTTCAGAAGGTCCTCATCACTGCTCACCTAGACTACTATGAGCACTTCTTCCCTGTTTCAAATTTCTATACAAATCCACCCTTCCCAAGGTTGCCCAGTTCTGACCATACTGCCCTCCCAACTCAAAGGACTCCAGCGGATTCCTATTATCACTCTTGTTTGGAGGTATAAGCTCTCAACCACCTGGTCTTTTCATACCCCTCCAGCCTTCTTTCCTTCACACACCCTATATTCTCTTCATACTAGACCAGTGGATGTTCTTCACACATGATGCTCTATGTTCCATCTCTGGATACTCCTCATGCCTGGAATGCTCTCCCTTGTCACTGCTACCTCCCGGATTCTCTGCTTTCCTTCAAGATTCAACTCAAGAGTCACCAACTATAGGAGGCATTTTCTTGTTCCTCCAATTCAGAGTCCACTTGTATCTGTTTTAAAGGTGCGTTGTATTTACCACTCTACATATACGGTCTACCATGCTAGAATGTAAGTCACTTGCGAACAGGGACTATTTCACCTTTGTCTTTAGTCTTCAGTGCTTGTTTAACAAAGTTCTTAGTGCACAATAGACACTTAATAAATGTTTGCTGCTTGACTGGTTCACTGATACACTGCTACTATAAGTTCCTGGGGTGTTCCACCAGCAAGGCACTCATTTCGAGCTGCACCCTCCCCTCTGGAGTCCACACTCCCTTTGCTTTGGCATCTGCAGCCTTTACTTTGGACCTTGGCCACCACTGCCTTTTAGGCTGAAAACCCAGCTTCTGGCCTGGCTCAAGGACTCTGTCACTAACCCAGAAGCTGCTGCCTCTGACTCACATTCCCCATTTCGACCAGAATCTCTAAGTCCCATCCATCTTTCTTGTTTCTGCTTCTTCCCTGCTTCCTACTCACTTACTCCAGTTCCTTTTTTGCATATTCTAGAGACCTATGGAATCAAGGAAAAAAGTTATTTGGTCCTTCTAGTTGTGACTCAGATCCTTTTCAGGCCAACACAATCAGAATGGGTAGGGCTGACCCAAACCCACCCCGTGGGATAAGAGGCCACTTGTTATAAAAAGTGTCCCCTTCACAGACCCTGCAGGCAATTCCCAAAGATAAGGTCCTGAAAAGTCTGGACCAATAACTATACTGACTCTCACTCATGTAGGGAACTCATCTAAAAACTCTACAAGCAAAAATAGAATATAAATCTGTCTGGGAGATAAATTCAAGGAAGAACCTTGAACTGGGAAAAGGCTAGACTTGTAGGGGTAGGGGGCAGAGAATGAGTAGACTCACTCAGATCAAACAAGTATCTTACTCTGCAATTAGGATATTCTACCTATCCTTCCCATATATCTTAACTATAATACCTGCAGGAAAGTATTTTCTATCACATTCAAGAAGACTAGCCCATTCACATAGTGACTTACTATGAGGAAGGGTCTAGCCTGGAAAAAAGGAGAGAAATATTTCTAAGAACCATATCCCAAGTAAGAAAAGAGAGGCTGTGGGTGATGACAGTGAAGACAGGAAGCCTTCAATGCTGCCAACACTGGTTAAAATGAAATTCCACTACATAGAAAAATATTTGCGTTCCCGATGGAGTTAGCTGTAACAGGATTTGACCTGTACATTACTTAGACAAATTCACTCATGCTTTTCAGCAGCTGGAAACAATGAAATTATCATTTTGAAAGCAATGAAAACTGTGGGACTCATTATTTGAAGGCAGCTGGAATGAAGACTGAAACAATTCTATAAATTGACATTGGATATTGTACTGACCACCCATGCCAATCCAATGTAAGAACACTCTGAGTTGGGGCAGCTAGGTGGCACGGTGAATAGAGTGCTGGCCCTGGAGTTAGGAGGACCTGAGTTCAAATCCAGATTCAGAGACTTTAACACTTACTAGCTGTGTGATGTTGGGCAAGTCACTTAACCCCAATTGTCCTGCCTTCTCTCCTCCAAAAAAAAAAAAAGACAAAAAACAAAACAAAACTCTGAGTCCTTTCTATAGTAACACTGATCAGGAGACTCAACACCACTTCCTTTTATCCAATCAGTTAAGCATACTGAATATCTATTCTATTTTGTTTTAGCTATGTGGTCTACCTACCCACATTTCATATTATGTATAGCTTGCATCACACCACCTATATGACTCCTATACACTTCTGAAATATCATCATAATGTGGGATTCCGTATACTGGTTATTCTACTGTTAATTATCATGGCTAAATTATCTTCTTGAAGAATTAATTACCCTCTTGACTGTGAGGCCCTGTCCCACACCATCCTCATCATGACTCTGTCCTTACATCATTCCAGTTCCGGACTTCAAGAGACCTTGTTTATACTTCCCTAGTTTGAATTCCCCCTCTCTCCTTTCAATCTTGCAAAATTCTGTTCCTTCTTCAAAGACTCACCTAAAGTTCCATTTCTTCTAAATATTACCTAGACTACCAATTAGGAAGTTCTATCTATCAGCACTCAGAATTAGCAATGAACCACTCGGACTTTTATTATACAGTAATTTTTGTATTTGTCAATAGTTGCAAGAGTGAATTTCAACTACCACTAGATTTTGAGATCCTGTAGGGTAGTATCAATGGCTTGCAATTCTCTTGTGTCCCCCAGAGTACCTAGCAGAGTAACCGCTTGATAAAGAGGCAGAATTAAAATCCCTACCATCACTTCCTTACCCATTCTGCCTTTGTCTTGTAATGTGTTATACTCTGAAAAGACTCAGCCTCTAAGGTAATCTCATATGCCTACTACCTAGTTAGATTTATTCAAGACAACAAGTTTTTAAAGATTTACTATATACAAGGCACTGAGATTATACAGATTAAAAAATGATGCAGTCCATACCATCACAGTAGGTCTTCAGCACCACCCCCAACTGACATCTCTTCTTTTTGTACTTCAAATATTAAAGAAGAGCTTGTTTAACCATTACAGACCTATTCGGAAACATCCTGCTCATGGAGTTGTCTTCTGGATTCAAATATCCATGCCCAGGGTTGGTTTCTTCCTGTTCAATTCTTTTCTCCAGGGTTTCTCATAGGAAGAGGCTGCTATACTAGCTCACCTCTAGGCTGTCTTCTTAATAGTCAGTTACAAATGAAGCAGCCATCAACGGAGAAGAGGTGTGTCAGTTACTCACTTTCAATAAAGGTTCCTGCTTCTCAGCTGAATAATATGAGCATTGCTTCCTGTCCAGTTACAAGCTACTAGAGTGAGATTATATGCCCTTGTTTTTCTTACTCTAAATAGATTTATGAGGGATGGTGGCTGAAAAATCTTAACTACTGTTATATAATCACAGCAATCTGATTCTACTCTTGTTAAGCATATCAAAGACTGTGTGATATTTTACTATGTTTTGTACTTTGTTGTTATAGATGAAAACAAAGCAGATTGGAATCTGCTATATTTGACATTTTCTGTTGGCTGTTAGAAAGAATTGATTAAGCAGTTAAGTGTTCTGGGAGGGTTTGGCTTACTGCCTGCCAAGCACTTCCTGACATATTAAAGTAAAATTCTAACAAGAATTTTGTATATTTGTGAGAGAAGAACAATCAATTGGTAGTTATAAAAGTCTTTGATTCTCTTGTCCTTATGAGAAGCATTGTCTTTGATTCCCCCCATCCTCCACTCCTTGACTTCAGTCATGAAACTAAAAGACTCTTGCTTCTTGGAACAAAAACTATGGCAAATCTGCACAGCAGACTAAAAAGCAGGGACATCACCTTACTGACAAAGGTCCATTTAGTCAAAGCTATGGTTTTTTCCAGGAGCACAGTATAGCTGTGAGATTTGGACTCTAAGGGAAGCTGAGCACTGCAGAATCAGTGCTTTCAAATTGAGATCCTGGAGAAGACTTTTGAGAGTGCCTTGGAAAGCAAGGAGATCAAATCAGCCAATAATTAAAGAAATTAATTCAGGCTATTTACTGTAAGGTCAAATACTGAAGCTGAAACTTAAATACTCTGGCCACATAATGAGAAGACTGGATTCACTGGAAAAGGCCCTGATGTTGGAAAAGATTAAAGGCAGAAGGAAAAGACAAGGAGATGGATAGATAAGTATCATGGAAACAACAAACATGAACTTGTAAAGATTTTGTGACATAGTGGAGGACAGAAGGGCCTAGCATGTTATAGTCCATGAGATAACAAAGAGTTGGACATAACTGAACAACAGAACAAAAGCAACAACAAAAGAAGGAGTATGTTCCAGGCATGTGGAATGGTCATTACAAAGGCATGGAAGTAGGAGATAAGAGCATCATGTGTGAGGAACAGAGAGAGAAGGAAAGGTTCAGCTAAACTGCAGAGTGTTGGATGGAAAATAATGTGTGGAATTTCAGAAGCTTTCCCCTATTAAAACAAAAGCTCCTTAAGGCCAAGGACTATCCCACTTTTGTATTTGTGCCTCTGGTACTTAGCATAGTCCTTCGCACAAAGTAAGAATTTAATAAATTATTTCTTTCTCTTTGTTTCTTTTTATATTTCTTTCTTCTTCCTTTCTCCTTTCCTTTTCCTTCCTCCCTTCCTCTTTCCCTTCCTTCCTTCTTCCCTTCCTTCTTCCCTTCCTCTTTCTCTTCCTTCCTTCTTCCCTTCCTTCCTTCCTTCCTTCCTTCACATCTTTCTTTCTTTGTTTCTCTTGAAGATAGCTATCATTTCCATTAAGTCTTTTCTCCAAGCAACATATCTGCACATCTTCAACCAATGTCCATGTGGCATAAACTGGAGACCCTTCTCCATCCCAGTTGTCTTTTTCTAAACAATCTCTAGTTTACCAGTATCCTTCCTAAAATGGGCACCCAGAGTTCAAATCAATATTCCATAGAGAGTCTAACCAGGCAATAGTAAAATAGAACTATAATCTCCCTAATCCCAAATAGTAAACCTTGGATTAATCCATTATAACATTGTATTAACATATTATACTTCTGTATCATACTTTTTCAGATAGACTGTTGGGTTACCATGCCTCTTATACTTGTGAAATTGATTTTTCAAACTCAAGTGTAATGATTTACCCAATTAAATTTAATTTTATTAGATTCAACCCAATCCTTTATCTAGTCTGTCAAAATCATTTTGAATCTTGACTATTGTTCAGTCAGCATATTAGCTGTTCCTTCAAGCTCTGTGCCACTTAGAAATTTGCTAAGTGTGATAAAATTATAGTTTTTATTCCAAGTCACTGCTAAAAATGTCTAACATACATCTCTAAGACACTCCATTAAGACCTCTTTAACAAGATGACATAGAACCAATAATGACTGCTCTTTGGGTCCATCCATTCAACAAGTTATAAATCCACCAAACTATGCCATCAGCATATCCCATAGGAGCAACATCAGAGACTTTGGCATGTGTTTTGTTAAAATCTAGGTAAACTATAGCTATATAATTTTCCCATAGTTGTCCTGTTAAAAACATCCTGACTTTCCTGATGAAGCCATCCCAGTTCTAGGTGATCACTACTTGCTTTTTATTAGAACCTAAACTTCAAAGTGACCTTTCCCTCTGACTCCCTTTGGCCACCTGTCTGACTTCTCTGTGTACTTAATCTTTTTTTAGGTTTTATTGCAGATTATCCATATACATGACTCAGCTTCCTACTAGACTATAAACTTCTTTAAGACACCATTTGTTGTTCAGTCATTTTGGTCCCGTCCAACTCTTTGTGACTCCATTTGGGCTTTTCTTGGCAAGATACTGGAATGCTTTGCCATTTCCTTCTCTAGCTCATCTCACACATGAAGAAACTAAGGTAAATATGGTTAAGTGACCTGCCCAGAGTCATACAACTAGTAAGGGTCTGAGGCCGGATTTGAACTTGTGAAGGTGAGTCTTCTTGAATCCACTGCACCAACTAACTGCCCTGAGGACATTATGGTGGGCACTATGTAAATAAATGCACAAATATAAATACCATAAAATAAATGTGATAAAAATGTATTGAATATAAATGTAAATTACATAAAATATAAATACCCCCCGCCTCACTCTTTTGCTGGTCAGAACATGTCTGGAGTGGTGTGACTAGTCCTGGCTAGTTACCACATTTTATGATAGTTAATCTAGAACAGCTTTTCCCAATGTAAACTGATCTGCAGACTGGTAAGCTTTATATCAGAGACTACTCTTGTCAAGCTCAGTATAGCAATTTAGAGAATGGGAGGTGGGAGCCAGGGAGAAAAAGGAATAAAGGCAGGAGGGAAGCAGAATGCAGCAAGAGGAAATCATCTTTTTTTTTAAGTAGATAGCTTATGGGTAACATGGGCATTTGATAGTAAAAAGTGGTTAGATGACTAGGAAATATTAATATAGAGTTTTGGAGGTACTTGGAAAGTAACCAAGCTAAAACAAAGCCAAAATAACAAAAACCAAACCAACCAAAGTCCCAAGGCCTTCTTACTGGTCATCTTTAAGGATGTATTTAATCAACTAGTCACTGACTGACATTTCACTCACTTTTAATAGCCTTAGTTTTGCTTCCACAAATTAACACATGTACACAATGTCAGATGCTTACATCACATCTGGAATTGAGAGGCACAATAAAATAATGGAGAGAGACCTGACCTTAGAGGCAGAAAGACCCAGGTTAAGTCCTGGCCCTGTATAAATATCAACCTCTCAGAATCCTTGGAAACTCTCATAAGACTGACTTTCAGAGAAGGTGCTGAACCACATCTACAGGGGGAATCTCCTCATTTGGGAGTTCCCCATACCAAGGAAATTCTGTGTCCAATCCCCATCCTGCTAACTGATTGAATACATAAAATAAAAAAGTATTAAGTAGATACAGTGACTATCTGGTGAAAGACTGAATGGATACGCTTTCAAAGAAGCTGTTCTGTTAATGGTTTTATATTTATTGATGCCTTGAGAGGCAACATTGTAGTGCAGTGGAGGAAGCATTAAATTACAAATATCAGAAGACTTAGGCTCTAACCCTGTGCCATCTCTTTTTAGCTGGGTAACCTTGGACAAAGCATTGAATGTTTCTGGGCCTTCATGTCCTTATAAAAGAAGAATAAGGCCTATTTTATAATATGGTGATGGTCATGGAAGAATTCAAAATGGTTTGGAGACCATAAATATACAGGATTTAGAGTCAAGAAAGCTTAGGTTTGAACCCTATCTTAGACACGAGCTGTATAATGCTGGGCAAATCTCAGCTTCTCTATCTGAAAAATGGAGTTGATAATACCAACTACCTCAAGTATGACTATTGTGAAGGGCAAATGAGATAATGGGTATAAAGTTCTTTGTAAACCTCAAAGTGCTACATAAATGTCAGTGCTTATTATCATAAATAATAATAAAAATAAGGCATTGTGCATGTATTAAGTGGATTATGCAGTATCTTTCTAGCCTTTAACATAGCTCTATCTTTCAGTCAAAAGAGTTAAGACTTACTTGGATCGCACAATCATGAAACTTCTAAAATTCTTTGCATGTGGTGCATACAGTCAAAAAGGAAAAAAAAACACCCAAAAGTTAGCAGTAAGTAAAGCCAAAAAATTCACATAGATTCGAAGAAAAGAAATCTAGGTCAGGCATGCTTCTGTGTATTTCAAGGTCTACAGGGAATTCAGCACAATGAGCTACTTTATTTTAAGGTATTTTTTTAAGCACAGATGTTACACAGGTGACTCAGCTATGCGTACAGGGACCATTTCCCACTTTGCTTCTCACCACCCTCCCCTTTGCCTCCCACTCTCTCTCTATTCACCTATCCATGAGCTATACAGCTGCTTTGGGGGCTGCAGAACAAATACCCTTCAAACAGGCGTTTGAGATGAGGCCATTTCACAGGCACCAACTTTTGGAACACAGTTTGTCATTAAGAATGTGGAAGTGTATATTTTTTAAAAAAACAAATAGAACTTCTTAAATAGGATGTCTTAAGTAGATCTGGAAACCAGGATAACATCATCCCATGTGAAAAGAGTCAGATGTTTTATAAACAAATTGTTGTTAGTGGTATGTTTGTAATTCATTGAAGAAACACCCAGCCAAACTGCTTTGCACTTCTGGAGGGCCTAACACCAGGAAACTAATGGGCTGTGTCCAGCAGGTGGCTTGGACACCTGTTCTTACACAATCTGTAACTCCAGCACACTGTCATTATCCTTTCCAGCCAAAGGTTACTAGGCTTTTCCACCTGAACTCACAACATACCAAGCCAGTGAGCAGTATTCAAGGCAAGGCATAGACTCAGAAAAAGCAGATGGAAAATTAATTAGGTCAACAGACCTCTATGGGATGCAATATTGATGCCAACTTAACCCTTCTCTCTCCCTTCTAGTAAATCTGTTTCTTTTAGTAATGTCCAGATGCAAAGATTACCACCTACATGCTCTTTCTTACAAACTTCCAGATGTCCTTACTGTGTTCATAAGGGTGCTTCAATACAGTGAGAGCCCAGAAGGTAGAGGAGTTAGTTGATAACACTGAGAATTTGATTTCTCTTATATTGCCAAGTTGCTATTCCTAAAGCACAGATCTGACTCCTCAATCTTTCTTTTCAAGGAGTTTCAGTGGCTCCTTTTTCTTAAGGAAAAAAAATGCAAACTCCTTTGTTTAGCATATAAGACCATTCCCAATCTAGCTCCAATTTATTGTTTTCTGGACTGATTGTGTATTTCTTTCCTGGACTCAACTTTGTAGCCAAATAGGCATGGTCCCCTTTCCTATGCCCTACTGGACATCCCATTTCCTATCTCTACACTTCTGCCCAGATTGTTGCCTCCTAAGTCCTGCCTCTTGGAATCCCTAACTCCCTACAAGGCTCAACTGAAGAGTCACCTTCTACAGAAGGTCTTTTCTGAGCCTACCAGTTGTTAGGGCTCCCTTTTGAAATTACCTCACATTTTCCTTGCATATATTTATTATTTATTCACTTATACACATACATATTGTTTTCCTTTAACAGGATGTAAGAAGAGCTGTTTCTTTTTTTCTTTTTCTTTTTTTGCCTTTGTGTCCTTAGCTTAGAATATGCTTAATTATGCTTAATGAATTGAACCCCACGGTTCTCTAGATCTCTGCAACATGCTGGCCCCATGGCTCATACCATTTGCACAAAAACAATGTTAGCTTATGAATTCTATTTGAGTCTTCTATGTAGTTTTAATATGTATAATAACTCTCAAGAAGAACATCCCTGTTTTGAGGGGAACCACTGAAATGATGCTGTTAGTACTAGGAAGGTAGATGTGATACATCAGAGAAAATCACTCAGAACACTGAACTCCTTTTGGTCCTGGTACTAAAAGACTCTTTGGAGTTTGGGCTGCTTTAGGCCGAGGTCATCTCAAGAGTTCAAATCTGCTCAGATCATCCCTAGAGCAGCTACGTGGCACAGTGGATAGAGTGCCAAGCCATTTCCCTGAGTTCAAAACTAACCTCAGACACTAATAGTTGTGTGACCTCCTAGAGAATTAACAGTCAGGAAAGCTTATTCCCTCTGAGGACCAGTAAAAGACTAGTTTACCCCCAGATAGCTGTCATTCCTATAATCCTAGCACTCCTACTACCTAAGACACCAATATTCACCGTACCTTGACTTTAACATAGATCTATACCATGTCCAGGGTAGGGGGGGGGAATGATGTTTCTAGTCTTTTGCAACAAAGATGATCATGGAGATGAGGGGTGGGACTTCAAATTAGTTACTTCCACTGAGAGCTGCATTGTCTGACAGTTGAGTGGTCTAATTCCCTCTTATGTGTTGAGAAACAAGAGTGAAAAGTGGGAATTTGGGACTAGGCAGCACTATTTCAAGGTGTGTGTGTGTTGGGGGGGGTGTTATCTTTCTTTGTTTAAATATCAAAGGCACCATTGGACAACTCAAACTTCTAATTCTAGATTAGAAGAAAAAGAGTGATAGGATGAGGGTAAACAGAGTAGTAGCCTCTACTTTCAGAGAGTAGACAGAGACCTCTACTCTCCAGCATGAGTGAGGCAAGGGACTGTAGAGTGCTTCAATTATAGTTCAATAGACCCAAGTGTGAGCTTCAGTCTGGCCTCTTATTACCAATATACCCTGGGAAGTCATTTTACTGAGTCTCAGTTTACTAATGCCTTCTAGGGCTAAGTCTTTGGAGACTTTTCTTTCTCTGGCCACCCTCCTCATAAAAAGACTAAATCTCTTCCTCTCTACCCCACTGGATGATCCCAGAAGCATCCTCCATATTCTAGCTTTTGCAGAATTGAATCTCACTTGATCCCTCTGTCTCAGAATTGAATCCCACTTGATGAAGCCTTTGCTTCTTGGAAACTCCAGTGATCAGAGTAGCTAAGCTGTCAGTTTAACTGACCTCTCCCAAAGCCGCAATCTAAACATTATTTAGATGTTCTCAGTCATTACCATTCACTGCTCATGGAGCATGGCTTTGAGCTCATGGAACATGATCATCAGCTCATAACTTTAAAAGAATTAAAGGGAATATGTACTGGGTTGGAGTCCTATTTTTCCTTCCAAATCAAATCCAGTTGTGGTTTTGTCTATCTAGCCCTTGGTATTTATTTAATCCCACTCCTACCAGAAAAGAAAGGAAAAGGGAAAGAGATTAGGAAAAGGAAAAGCAAGGAATATGATAAAAAAAAAAGTTAAACTTCAGGAACAAACAGGTTAACCAGTTTTTGAAAGATGAGTGATAGCTTTGTGCAGGATAGTTTGAAAGAAGGAAAAGCTGGAGGCAGGGAGTTGAGAAGACAAAAAGAATGGTGAGAAGACACAGGATCATTCTCTGGAATGATGTGTCAAAGAAAGGAGGGATAATTAGTATGAACAAGAGAACACTTGGAAGGTGTGGGAGGAACCACAGGGTGAGGTTTTTCCCAGAATATTTAAAGGATTGTTAGGAAAGGATCCCTACTGGGGGTGGCATCTGAGTAAACCCCCAAAGCAAGCTCATGATACTGAGAAGCAGAGGTGAGGAGAGAGAAGATTCCAGACAAGGATTAAGTGGGGGTGGGGAAGTGTGTATGAAACCTCATTTAAAAACAGGAACACTTTGCAATGTAGGAATGATCACTATGAAAGCACCTGAAAAGAAGTCATTACAGGGATCAGGCATGGAAAAGACCTCTGAATGTAGGCAAATCAGAAACTGCCTTTAATCTAGAAAGCAGAGCTGAAATCAGAATTTACAATTCATTTCTCAAACACCTATAAGACTTCCTGTTTTTGACATATCTGCTTTTTAAAAAATGATTCAAACTTTAGATTTATTTATAATCCTATGACCTAAATAATCATATAACTTTTGCACTAGGCTAATTAGGTGATTAAAAAAGAATCCTTATTCATAAATATAAATATATGTAATATATGAGTATGTTATATATGTATACATACACACAAATAGATGATAATCACAAATATTTAATAAACAACTACTTGTGCCAGGCACTGTGCTAAGCTTCAAGAATAGAAGAGGCAAAAAGAGTCCCAGCCCTCAAGGAGCTCACAGACTGGTGGAGGAGATAACTAGCCAACAAAAATGTACAAGCAAGCTATATACAGGGTAAACAGGAAATACTTAAGAGAGGAAAAGTACCAGAATTAATAGGGGCTGGGAAAGGCTTCCTGGATTTTAGCTGGGATTTTTAAAAACGAAGGAGGTAGAAATGAAGGAGGAGATCACTCCAGGCACGGAGGGGACGGTCGGAGAAAATTCTCAGATCTGAGAGATGGAGCATTTAGACAGACAGGCAGACAGATAGGAAGACAGATGATAGATAGATCAGTAAAGTAGAAACTAATTAACACCTCAGATGTGACTTCCAGTTTTAGAAAGTTTACTTGTCCATGGTCACCCAGAAGGCAGGAGGACAAAACCCCAAGGTTTATGATTCCAAGTCCCAAACCTTTATCCACTATGCCAAAATAACTCAAAAGGTCAATGTGTGTGTATGTATGTGTGTGTATATGTAATGTGTGTATACACATATATGTGTGTGTCCATAAGATAAATAGGTATACATATTATATATCCTTTCTAAACAAATGTAATTACTTTAAAAATGCATTCTGGAGATAGTGCTTAGGGTATTTCAGATTCCCAAATAAGACTTAGCTATTTGCTTCCTCAATATTAAGTGAACTTCAAAACCACATTACCCCCAGTGAAGTAATAAAATAAAGTTTAAAAAAATTTAATCTGTAGAGCTGAGTATCAGACAATGTAAAATGATAATTAATTCTCATACACATAAAGATGCACAACCAGTCCCCACATACCACACCCACCCACACTCCCTGAGACACACAAAAGCTATATCTCATAAAATACAGCCTGATAGCTATCTAGTCTCGACTGTATCAACACTTAAGTAACTTTTTCAGTAACAACGCTCACTGGGTATGCCACTGCTTTTGTGAACTCCCTGTAGCTTCTAAATGTCCATTATAACGTCACTTCCCTGCGATATGCCCTCAATATCCCCAAAATAATCTCTCATAGACTTGTAGAGTCTTCTCTATGCTTCTAACCAAGAGAAAGTCTTAGGGGAAGGTTTTATGTTCTCCCTCATGATCCACTAACCTAAAGTCACCACAGACATTAGACTTTCACAGTATCTTTTCCAAAGTGTATGAACATTGTAGTTCATGGTCTATTATTAGCTTGGAGACCAAAAGTACTGACTGCATCTCATCTGACAAAAGTGCTACACATTCCACAGTGTATAGTGGAGAAATTCATCATTGACAAAATCATGAATGCGTCAGGCTGAAGAGATGAAGGCTCCCACATCCCACAGCAGAGTGAGCATTCCTGTCTGCCCTGGACAGTTTCACTGGCTGAGGCATAAGAGTTTAGATAGAGATCTATATGAGACAGGAGGCAGGAACTTCTGAGCTGGAATCAGAGTCAGAAAGGGTATGAGACCGACTAGTGGGGATAAGCTTGAGGTGTGCTGATGTCGCCAGCAGAGGGCTAAGCAAAGCTCTGGGTAAATGGGCTTACTTTTCACTGAGATCTCCAACGGGATGACTTTGGCTGAGCTTGAAGCTAGGAGCTGGCTGGTTACAGGGACTAGTAGGAGCTGATAAAGTGCTTTTAACACTCTGAACTGAGTGCCTCCGGCTCCTTCTTCGATTTAATCCCCGATGTTCACTTGAACCCAGACTAGCCCTTCGTCGATCTTTCCGCCCATTGGGGGGAGGTTCAGTATTCTCATCACCATCCTCATGCCTCAGCGTCATCTAAAGAAGAGAAAGGGAAAGGCATTAATTCAAAGTCACTGTTTATACTACTTTGACAGGAAATGTGGAAAAAGACAGTAGTGGTAAATACATGGTGAATGCGACTTTGCAACACTCCTGAGTGCATCCAGAAGCAGAATAAAATGTAATTGGGAAATATTTAACAATATAAATAAAAATACATTAGAACACAGATAATGTTAATACATGTCAACATGCATCCTGCAGGAATCCTTTTTGTATTGTTTAATGACTTCTGTTTCTATTTGAAGGTGATACCATTGACACATGGGAAAAAGCAGCATTCTTGTTTGTTTTTATTATTATATTAGAGGTAAATATTTATTAATATTTCAAGCAATGGCAAATAAAATTATCAACAAACAAGGATTCCCTAAATCGGTCAAAATTTATAACTTAAAGAAAATCTGGGGGTTTACATATCTGATGAAGGGAGTTCTAGGCAATTTTCATTACATATCTTATGTTAAAAGTTACAAATCGAGAACAAAGTGTTTATCTGATACAAAGGAAAAATAATACAAAGAATCTTTCTGTAGTGTTGTCATATCAGTAACTTATCAATAACATAACATTGGAGACTGTAGGATAAGATCAAGAAATTTCCATGGCAGAAATCTGAAAAACTGTAAATTATTAGAACAGGAGCACTTTGTATCTATAAATTACTAAAATATTCTAGTACATTATAATCAATCGGCAAGTAAGCAATAATCTTGATTCTGCCATAACTGGCCAAAGTCAGAGGGCTAGTTTATTTCGTTATATACCATAAATAACTTTTAAATCTATTTTACCTGTAAATTTGAGACTTTAATAGTCTGTTTCTCCAACCATTCACTTTGATCAATATGCATAATAAGGATATCAGTCTCACTCCTCGACTCACTGCTTTCTCCTTCTCGCATCTGAGATGTGATGGGACTTATGTTGTGACTGACAAGTTAATTGTCTTTTTAAAAAGCTTCTATTTAGTATTTTATTTTTTCCCAGTTACATGAAAAAACAATTTTTAACATTCATTTTTAAAATTCTGAGTTATAAATGAAAAAGCAGCAGTCTTACAGTCAGGAAAACTGGGTTTGAATCTTGACTCTGACATTTAGCAACTTTGAGCCTAAGAGTCCTTATATATAAAATAGAAATAATAATGCTTACCTACCTCACAGGGGTCTTGTGAGGAGAGGATTTTGTAAAGCTTAAAAAAGTTTATTACTATTATTAAGCTTTCTTTTTGGCCCTAAATATTTTTATATTAGTTTTAGAATGTATTTAATATTCAAAGATTTCCCTCCTAGTCTATAGCAGTAAATTTTACTTCCTTGATGGTTAAAAATTAGGAAAATTACATAGGTATCTAATACTTCAATAGGGAGCATTCTATGGAGCCTAATAACTAGGATATTTTTGTCAAACATATCATCCTCTACAAAAACATCATCTTTCTTAAATTTCACCTCATTTATGTTCTCATTTTCTCTGTCAACAGTCTTTAATCAGTCTGTACCCTTGGCTCAATATTTTTAAGCTCTTCATTTATCTTCATATAGAACAGCACTTTATCACAGAGGACTAGATTTAAGATGAGCTAAAGAAAACAGAACTAAGATAGTCATCTAAAGTTTCATCAATCCCAATAGTATTAAGTGGCACAGAAAATGTAGAAACCATTCCCAAAGCTAAATAAATACATTTTCTCTGACCTTGAGACCCTATGCCTGATCACCATGTACAGCCCTTATCCTAGAAAATGCCAGAGTAAAGTCAATACAAAGAGTCACATCTTCTCACCTTTTTCTCTAACTTTAACATTATCTGCCTGAAAGATTGCCACACTTTAATAAATAAACTCCCCAATGTCTAAAGAATTGAAAAAAAAATTTTTTTTACCCCATTAGGTCACCTGTCAAAGTAATGGGTGCTATGTGATCTGGGTCAAATTATCTAACCTTTACGTACCTCAGGCAACCCCTAAACACTGATTGGGGCCATCTCTAAACTCAGGTCTTCCTGACTACAGGCCCAGTGCTCTCTCCAGCATTCCACCTAGCTACGAAGAAATTGAGATGAGAAGTAAAGGATTATGAGAAAACAAGAGTCTGGCTTCAACCTAAGGGCATATCTCTTCCTGTTTCTCCTTTTCTCACATAAGTGGGTAGGGCTCTGTAAAGTGGAAGGAGCTCCCACATTAACAGTTCCCCATGAGGATGAAGTCTCAGATCCTGTAGGTATGAGAAATCATAAATTAATAATGCAAACGAATCCCTCAGATATTCTAAGTCAGTTTGATAGTCTTCTTAAACATTAAATTATCTAAGAATCCATCAGTTGATATAATGATTTCAGGACAAACACAGGAGACTGTTCATGAAATTTAAGATGGCTTCTATAAGGGAATCTGAATTGGAAAAACGACTTCCCTATTGGACATAATACCAGAAACAATTTCTTAAACTAAAGAATAAACAACTCACCACAACTCAGTTAATTTTGAATGGCAACTCTTGTGATGACCCTAGCTTAAGTTCTACTTATATGTCTAATTGCCTACTAGAAGATTTAGATAATAGGAACAAAAGGTTAAGACAGGATAAGAATGTCCACAGTTTTAAAAAAATTAATGCCCTGAGGTATAAATAATTGCTAGCATTCCATTTACATTGTCTTTAAAGAGACATTTCCTCATTAACTACATGCCAGTTGTTGGTAGATAGGCTGAAACAAGTCTGGAAAACAAGACTGAGAAAACAAAGAACAGACTATCTTATATTTTGGCTTGATAAAGGCTTGCAGAAAGCCCAAACAAACTAAAAACCAAAAATGTAACACAAATTTTGGCAAAGTCGTCAAGATAATATCACAAATGATGTTTGACTGAATCAATAGAAGATTTGTTAAATTACTTTGTATATTTCTCTTACCAAAGAAATTTGGATAATAATAGATACCCAAGGTAGATTTTGGTTAGGGTTGGCAAGTTTGATAAGGCAGGCAAAGAAGGGAAAGACGGAAAAGGAGAAATAGGAATGTATCTGTGTGTCTATGTGTCTGTGTCTGTATCTGTGTGTATGTATATATGTATACACACACATATATGTCTATATTTACACAGAAGCCTGATTCTTGCTTTCATAGCCTTCACTACTAATCTCAATCTCAGCCCTTTGTAAAGCATAGTGAAGAGGTGAAGTTGACAGACTGCTAGAATTGGAGCCAAGAACAGGAAAAATCTAATCTGATCTTAGGTACTAACAGTGAGTTACTTACTTTAGTAACTTACTAAATCAACCAGTCTTTGCCTCAGTTTCCTCAACTATGAAACAAGGATAACAAAAGCACCTACCTCTCAAGATTGTAGGAGAATCAGACGAAATAACATTTGTAAAGCACTTAATGCAATGCCTGCATATGGTAGGCACATGACAAATGTTAAGTATTATTTTTTGCATTATCCCCCCTGTGCATCTTTATCTTAAGTATCAATCTGAAACTTTTCTCTACTTGTAGAAATTTCTACACCTTGTCAAATTATAAAGGGCCTTCCTTCTCTTTTGAAAAAAGGGAATGGAAATTTAGTGAGGTATGAGCAGTATATTTTCTACCAGTATCAGGGAAAGAGTTTGTCCTGACTAGGGTTGAGAGCACTTGCTCACATTGGGGAAATCTATCCCTACACACCCCCTACTTTCTCAGATTCTATAAACTTCTTTAGGTAGGTTTTTTTGTTTGTTTCATTGATATTCTATCCTTGAACACTAGAGATAATATCCACGGTGTAGCCTTTTCTGACCATCAACCTGCCTCTTATAATGCCTTATGACAAACTGTTAAATGGTACTGAATCTGGTGGGCAGTTAGGTGATGCAGTGGATAGACTGCTGGACATGGATGCAGGAAAACCTAAGTTCAAATCTGGTGTCAGACACTTATGAGCTGTGTGACCCTGGGCAAGGAACTTGACCCTGTCTGCCTCAGTTTCCTCATCTATAAAATGAGCTAGAGAAAGAAATGACAAACCATTTCAGTATCTTTGGCAAGAAAGACCCAAATGGGGTGACAAAGAGGCAGACATGACTGAAACAACTGGACAGCAACAATAGTAACAAGTGATTTTTGATAATGCATATTTTCAAGATAAAACTTATTCCTCAAGAAATATTATGAGAAAGACAACTTCATGCATTTTCTGTTGCAATCAAACTGGACTATTAGCTCTTGCTGAAATTCAACACATCACCTCCCACCACCATTCATTTGTATCAGCTGCTCCCTTTCTTAGACCATAACTCCTTTTTGAGCTCTGTGCTAAGAAATGGCTCCTTTTATGGGGTGCTAACTCCTCTGTGTAGTCTTCCCTGATTCCCTTAATTGTTAATATTCTCTTCTTTCTTGAATAATTTTATATTTATCTGTGTACAAGTTGTATCTCCCCAAGACAATACAAACTCTTCAAGGGATAGAACTGCTTTGTCTTTTTATGCCTAGTACCTAAAACTGTACCTAGCACACAGCAGGTGCTTTATAAATGTTTGTTGAACTAAACTTAACACAGCACAGGTGTGGCAGTGGGAAAAACACATCTGAAGAATGTTTAATGAAGAGGTCAAAGTAAACTAGATTATCCCCAAAGAGCTAAGATGAAACAATAAAAATGGAAAAGATCTGTAAAGATACTTGTAACAAATGATTCTATCAATGGCAATAACTCATATTTTTTAAAAAAATGAATGTTAAAAAATTTCACATGTAATTGGGAAATATTTAATGAAGTAAATAAGAATATATTTAAAAAAGAAAATAGGAGAGAGAAGCAAGTTTTCCCTAAATTATGTTTTCCTTCCAATCTTTAAAGTTAGCACATGGATAACAAAGGGCAGGTTACCTCATAGATGTTAAATTGCTCCACCAAGTCCAAGTCTGTGCCTTTCTTGTTCAAATGTCTCTGAGAAATGGCTTCAATGCCGAGCTCCTCCAGACAATCTACCACATCATAGAAAGCATCTTGATCTGGCAATCCTGATAGAGTCTGAGAAAAGAAAAAAACATTCAGTTTTAATAGATGTCAACAAATCTGCCCAGAAAAGCTGATTTGGCAGAAACAAGATTTCCCAACAAGTTTTTTTTTTAACATGGCAGTCATTGATCCCAGTCAAAACAAAGCGAATAGAATCATCAAAGCAGAGCAGATTGGGTAGAAAACATGGACTCATTTGAGTAAACTGCTTTCAAAATGTATAAAAACCAGATTTAGGGCAATAAACTCTCTTCTCTATTTTTTTTCTTTTTTGGCTAAATAATCATCATTCTTTTTTGATTAAAATTCAACAGAGGCTTTTCTGATCTATACAACTTAGAATGTGAAAATTTAAAAAAAAATTAGAGCAGCAACAAAAAAAGAAAGAAATCCAGCTAACTTACATTGATTCTCTGAATCATTTGAATATCTGCTTAGTACTAAGCAACCATATATATCATGTGACCTTACTGGGACTCAGTTTCCTCGTATGTAAAAGGAGAGCCTTCATATAACCAACCTCCTTGGGTTACTTTCAGATTTTAAGATTATTTTTAAAATATTAAAATGCTATATTGTAAGTTGTTGCTGTTGTTAATATAAATAATATTGGATTTTTTTTTTGTTTTTGCTCTTTTTGGAAGGGGGAAGGTATAGCAACTGGGATTGTGACTTGCCCAAGATCACAGGGCTAGTTTTGTGTTTTATGTCCAAGGCCGAATCTGAACTCAGGTCCTCCTGACTCCAGGGCCGGTGCTCTATTCACCGTGCCACCTAGCTGCCCTAATATAAATAATATAAAGGACAAATGATTATATTGTTTTAACTATAAATTTCTATAGGGAGAAACAGAATTTTCCAAGTAAAGGATCTCCAGCTACTGAATATTGAGAACTACCATGTGAAAAACCTTATGTAAGAATCAAAGTTAAGTAAGACATTAATTATTGCCTACCATTAAGGAGTTTATCCATTTTTCATGGACTTTTGCCTTTTTAACTTGATGAGGAGATATTGAGTACATAAATAAATATCAAAGTCTTCCAAGTGACTCTCAATTCCATACCAGCTCTTTAAAATCAGAACCTGAGGGACTTCAGATGGCATATAATTTATTCCTACCATTTCACAACTGAGGACCATGAATCCAGGAGATATGGTGTGACTTACTTCACGTCATAATCTGTTTAGTGGCAGAGCAGGGATAGAACTCACATCTCCTGACTTCCAGTCAAAGGTTATTTTCTTCACTTATCCTGCTTACAAACTTTCCTGTGCTCCAACTGTTAATGTAGACTGAAAAGAGCAATATTTTTTCCAAAAAACATTTCATAGCCAGCTGTTCAGTGGAGTCACTGCTCACATTGTACTTTGGGAAGATGATGATAGATTTCAATATAACCTTCTCTAACACAGATTTTGGGGTTCTATATTGGAAGAGGGTTTCTCTATTTACAACCCAAATTGTAGTTTTCCTCTTTCTATATTGATCAGGAAAGCCACAATAATATCAAAACAGAACTTAACGGAGAAGCAGGACAGCTTTGGAAGCTGTAGGTTCAGTTTATTTTATGCTCTAGAATAAGAGCTAGTGATACATAATAGAATTCTGTAGTTTCAAGGATAATTCTCTTTTTCTGTTCTGCTATGTATATGGAAACATCTGTTTTATTCGCTGTATGTTAAAATCAGAATAAAAATAAATAAGATTTTCATTTAAAAGTGAATCAAAGGTAAAGAGCATGAGATGAATCAGAAACACCATCAGGCCCTATCAGGTTTTAGTTTCATATTTGCATTCTGGAATAGACATATACATTCTTACACAGAAAAATGCCAAGACAATGGCCTTTAAATTATGTAATCCTAGAAAATACATACTTGATCACAATGCTGAGCAATGGTTTTTGTAGTTCTGTTGTGTTCGATTCTTCATGACCCCATTTGGGGTTTTCTTAGCAAAGATGCTGAAGTGGCTTGCCATTTCCTTTTCTACTTCATTTCACAGATGAGGAAAGAAAGGCACACAGGATGGAAGTGACTTGCCCAAGGTCACACAGGTAGTAAGTATGTCAAGTGTCTGGGGTCACATTTGAACTCAGGTCCTTCCGACTCCAGTGCTGGTGCTCTTTTCACTGCACCACTTAGCTGCCCCATCAAGTTCCAACTTCCAATGAAGCTTTTTCTGATCTCTCCAGTTAATAAAAACTCTCCACAACAAAACTATATTTATTTAGTATATATTCTGTATTTTATACATTTATACATACACGTGTCAGCTCCTTCTTAAAATGTAAACTCCCTGAGAGCAAGGACTGTTCATTTCTCTCTTCTATCTCCAGCACAGTGCTTCTCACATAGTAGGCTCTTAGATGTTTATTAATTGATTGATTGATTCACATATGTAGGATAATGCCTTTTGTATCACTTCTTATCCTCATAGATAACATTCTTCAGTCTAAATATACCCTTTTAATTGTCCTTTGGGGTATTTGTCATTTTAATTCTTCAGAGATGGTAGAATTCCATGTAATCATGCCAAGTAGTTTTGCCAAAATAATACTAGTGTTAAAGAAAACTTCTTTTTGTGACAATTTAGAATGATTTAAAGAACAATATTGTTTTCAACATGCAATCCAGCCCAGTCTTTTTCTTGTAAGAAATTCTGGACCCAGCTCACTGCTCAGCTGTAGCTCCTCTGTCTCTTCTCTCTCTGTCTCTGTATCTGTCTCCTCTGTTTTTCTCTGTCTCTGTGTCTCTGTCTCAGTCTCTCTTGGTCTTTCTCTCTCTGTCTCTGTCTCTCTCTCTCACACACACACACACACACACACACACACACACACACATACACGATGGATTTCTTTCCTTTCTTAATCTTGAATCACATTTTCCAACCTAGATTTTGACAAAGTGAAAATCCCTATAAATATGAGATTCATGGATATATTAAATAGGTATATATTTCTAGCTTTAGAGACAATATTTTACTCCATTTTACTCAGTTCAAATATTTCTATCTAGCCTGATGTCTAGTGGGCCAAAGTCCTTTTGGATTTTTTGAAACTTTTTCTTGTTTCCCCCAAAAGTTAAAATCTTGTTCCCAACTGGGTTTATAACTTTTAATATCTAATAAATCTATTCTCTGCACAGTCTGAATTCCTCTTGTCCTATATATGTTTTCCCTTTTTTTCTGTCCTCTTCCATCTCTCCAACCTGAAATCTTCTTCCTTTGAACTTATTATTCCGCAGATTCACAATCATCTGGCCTCTCCTTGGGGAATTAGAATGGAATCCAAAAATAAACAACTACTGCTCTCATTAATTTAATAATGTGGGCAATCAATCAACATATATTTATTAAGGACCTACTATGTTCCAGGTTCTGGGTATACAAAGACAAAAATTAAACCATCTCTGACCCCAAGGAACCTACATTCTATTGGAGGAGAGAGCATGCAATATATACTCTCTGTTTATATATATATATATATATATATAAACTCTATTATTTATGTATATAGATAGATAGATACATTTATATATGTGTACATGTAGATATGTATGTATGTTTTTTGGGGAAGGTGCCTAAAATTTAATTGGTGTAGAGCAACAATTCTAAAGTGTGATCCAGACACCATTGGGGGTCCCTGACACCCATTCATGTCCATGGTATTGAAACTATTTTCATAATAATACTAAGACTTTTAATTTTTAAAACAGTAAATATAGATAAAAGTCACATGGATAAAACTATTTTTGGAGGGTCTGCAATATTTTTTACGGGTTTAAAGGAACCCTGATAAAAATTTGAGCATCACTGGTTACTAGTAAGGAACTTCCTCTTCTGATGCAGAATGATGCCTTCTTAGCCATTTCTTGTCTTAAGAGAGTAGGGGAAGGATACTACTGAGAGTTTAAGTGATTTGTCCAGGGTCAAATAACCAGAATGTATCAGAGGCCAATATGAGCCTAGGTCTTCCCAAATGCAAGGCCAGTTCTCCATCCACTGGAGGACACTGCCTCACCATATACAAAACATATGAAAAATTCATACCAGGTAGTATTTGGTGGGCAGGTATTGCTCCCTGGGAGGAAGCAAGGAAAAGACTTGAAGAAGGATGTAGTATCTGCTGAGTTTGAAGAAAACAAGGGATTTTAAGAGACAGAGCTGAGGAGGGAAACTATTCCAGGTACAGGGGGCAGATTACACAAAGACACAACTACTCTTGTGTGGTAGGAAACAAGGATGATGATGATGATGATGATGATGATGATGATGATGATGATGATGGTGATGATGATGGTGATGATGACGACAACTAGCATTTATCGAGTGCCTGGTATGTACCAGGATAAAGGTTTATACCTTTATATGTTTATATGTTCATACTCATTGTTTGCCTGTTATCTACTCCCCCTGCCCAATATACCTCCTGCTCCCTGAGAGCAAGGACTTGTTAGTATTCCTAGCACTTAGCACAGGGCTTGTCTCACTGATCAATACGTGTCTCTTAACTGCCATCGATCTACTTCAATAATATTGCATCATCACAACATTATTTTAATCCATAATAGCATCCATGTGCTATGTTCATAATTTAGTTTGCTCCCTGTGAAATTTCTGGATAGAGTTGGTCTTATGCATAAGCAGAGCAAAAAACTACTAACTGTTTTAACTTGAGAGGTACCAAAAGGCTTACTGACCCTAGATCAACTTCTTTAATGCAATGGTCCAGAGGCGAGGGGGCTAATTCTCCCCTAAACTCAACCTTCTGCCCCTTCCTCTCCCACAAAATCTAAATTTTTAGTTGCTTTTCATATGGCATCCCATAAAACACTGCATTTACCATCATGCCTACAAGTCTGTATTTTAATTGTATCTCATTTTCCCAGCTGCCAGTCTCTTTTTCCTGAACTTGGTTTCTGCTAAGAAACTCAGATCCGTTTGGGAGTAACAGTTTCTAGCCTCCAAAGTCTCCACTATTACTTTGATGTGGCAGATGCCAGTCCGTGGCGAAGGCTTTATTCTGTTAAACAGGACAGTATCCTTTCCCACAAACTACCTCTTCCCATTTTGTCTTTATCCCCTGGTACCAAAAAGAATCCTCTATCTCTGCCCTCTTCTCTTAAATATAGGGACCTTGGCTTAAAAACTGGGAAACTGCTGAGAGAAAAGGCTTGAGTCCCCTTCCCCCAGTAGGAACAATCTGTTCTTAGAGGGGACAGGGTGGAAAGAGGCAGAACCTGCCCTGACCCTCCCACAGCCCTCCACTACTCACTCTATTCCTTTCTTCCTCCCTCCCCTCATTGGTTCACTGGGTTCTTCTCCCATTTCCTCATCCCTCCTTCCAACACCCCAACCCTTTCTTTCCTGCCAATGAGACCGAGAAAGGTGACTGTAGAATTCACAACTTGTGGTACAGTACTGGAAAATCCCACAACCCTTTTAAAAAAATACACAGAGAAAGAGAGAGAGAGAGAGAGAGAGAGAGAGAGAGAGAGAGAGAGAGAGAGAGAGAGACAGACAGACAGACAGAGACAGAGACAGAGACACAGAGAGAGAGAGAGACAGAGAGAGAGACAGAGAGACAGAGACAGAGACAGAGAGAGAGACAGACAGAGACAGAGAGACAGAGAGAAAGAGACAGAGACAGAGAGAGGCATGTAGCCCCTTTAGAGAGAAAAAAAGAACTTGACTTAGAAAAAACAAATAGAAAGCAAAAGGAAAAAACAATCTGTTCAGCAAAACACAAAATAATAAATAATGCTGATGATATTAACAATAACAGACATTTATATGGTACATTAAGGTCTGTAAAGGACTTTATCTAAATCATCTCATCTGAAGCCTCACAACAACCCTGGGAAGGTGGTACTACATGTGCAGTGTTCTAAAAGTGTTAGTGTAGTTTTAAACTATTTAAGCTAGTTAAGTTACGAAAGCTTAAAACCACACTAAGGCTTCTGGGATACCCTATATCATCTTCCCTATAATTCAGATGAGGAAATGGGTTCAGAGATGTTGTAACTTACCAACTACCATAGAGCTAGTAAGTATCAGAGGTAGCGCAAAGCCCCTACTATAAGTAAGTCACTCTGGTAGATAATAAGAATATAAAAATGAATAAAAGAGCCCAGCTTCCAATCTAATAGGTAAATGAATAATAGAAGGCGTTAAGAACATCCAGACAAATTGCTATAAAAATATGGGAAAGAGAAGTCATTTTTAGCTTAGGTATAAGGGAAGACTTCTGGGGGAAGATGGCTTTTGAAGGAAGAGAAAGATTTTATCGGGTGGAGATGAAGGTGGAGTGTGTTCCAGGTACTAAGATTGTCTGCACAAATACACAGAGGCAGTAGGGGGCAGAACAAGATCAGACCAATAATGCAGTTCAATTTGAACATTGAATGCCTGAAGGGAATCTTGGTCAAATAAGACATGAAGAGCAGACTGGGGGCAGATTTTAGATGGTTTATTGTGAGAGTGTAAGGAATGTGTATTTTACCCTTTAGGCAAAGGGAAAACATTAAATAATTTTGAGCAATGTGATCAATCTTATACACTAATAAAATTATTTTAGCAATTGTGTGGAGGATAGATAGACTGGACAGGTGAGACACTGGGGTAGAATGACAGCTCAGGAAGCTATTACTCTAATCTAGATGAGGGCTAAGAAGAGGCTAAATGGGAGAGGGGGCTTTGGAAAGATGAGGAGGAGCCAAGCACACATAGATACATATCCTAATGTACATATGTGGCTTATGAATGTCATTTTTTAAAGCATGATTTCTCCAACCTTGTGACCTGATATGATAAAATATTTGCAAGGACTGCATTAGTAACATTTTGGGTTTCCTTACTTCCTTTCATGGAGGTTAGGTTCTATCAAAGGAGAAGAGAATTAGAAAGAGGTATTATAGTCTCCAGTGTGGCTCATGGAGAGATAGATATGCAGTGCCATATATCACTACCACCACCACCACCACCACCACCACCACCACTACTATTACTACTATTACTACTACCACCACCACCACCACTACTACTACTACTACTACTACTACTACTACTACTATAATAACTATGACTACTACTACTACTGATATAATTTATATAGTACTTTAAGGTTTATAAAGCATTTTACATATGTTAACTCATTTGAGCCTCACAACAATCCTGAGGCAGATATTGTTTTCATTTCCATTTTACAGATGAGGAAACTGAGGCAGAGAAAGGTTAAGTGACTTGACCAGGGCCACCATACTGGGGAGAGTCTGAAGCAAAATTTGAACTCGGTTCTTCTTTGCTACAAGCCCTGTGTTCCATCCACCTTACCACCTAACTGCCCCTATTATTTTCTGTGCTATAGTTTGGAATGAAAGTAAAATTTAAAATACAGACTAACAACCATTTTAGCTTGCAATGGAGTAAGGTAGCAGCAACTCAGATCTAGAATTTAGGAAGGACTCAAGAAAAAGAAAATCTTGAACCATCTTCTCCCTGCCTACTTCTGTTTAATTAATTTCTGTTTTCTTCACTTTGGGGGTGAAAAAATTTATGTCTAGGTTTTAAAAGCTGCTTAGTATGAAGAGTAAGGGAATCCACAGTGATCATTCCTAATAGGATGGGAGTATGACAGAGCTCAAGTGGCTGAGATTAAAACCTGTCCCCATCCTGAGACCTATTTGGGTTCCTCAGGATGGGGGCCATTATAATCAAAAGGCATCTTTGAATTTATAACTGAAGAACTTAATAGAGGGTGTGGAAGAGCAGGTCAAGTGGGAGCATAGAAGTCCTGGCTGCCATTACAGTGGGAGAAGGACAAAAACAGGAGTCTTCTCTTACTATAGATATGCAGTTTCAAGCAGTCAGAATTTACTATACAATACAATTAAAATATTTTCCAGGTCTTTCTTAGGTCTCATAGCATCTTCTAGGGATAAATCAGAATTTTCCCTTTTTAAGGACAATTCTTTTCAACAGCATGATCTTGGCATTTAAGGCAGTTACAAAATTATTACAATCATTATTTCATTTCAGAGGAAATCAATAGATACTCTGATGAACCTAATCACACTGCTGATTGCATGGCTGTCTTCTTATCCTGTGTTATTCCTGTCTTTGCCTTCCCATAAATCTGCCACAGAGGATCCAATCAACATGCTTGAGACTTTCCTCCAATTCTTTTAGTTGGGGGAAGGGAGAGGGGAATCGGTGCAAAACCCAGGCTGTGTAATTATTATCTCTCACATAAATGAACTAACTACCTTTCTAGCCTCATAGATCACTAATCTTTTAAGCTAGAGGTTCTAAGTGTTTGCGTATGTGTATATGTGTGTGTATAATAAACAAATTAGTTGCTGACAACAAATATAAGTTAATTAATATACAATATTATCATGTATAGTATGTATTTTCTGTCACTTTAGTCTTTTGCTTGGGAACACTGGGAGGATGAGCCATGAGAGCTTAGGATGGTATTTACATTTTAAAGTACAATAAAACTTTATTTTAAAATGTAAAAACCCTGCTTAGCTCACAGTCCATACAAAAGCAAGCTAACATTTGGCCCATAGGGCATTCATGACCTCTGCATTATTCCATGCTTACTCATACAAGCAATTTCTCATATCATATCATAACATATAATGTCATATCATAACATATATCACATCCTATCATTTGGCATATGATGTATGACTGTGTCATACATTATAATGTCTTATGTCATATCATGTTATATATTTTGCTGTATATCTTCTCTTAGGCCAACTATCAGAAGGCAAACAGTATTAATCCATGTTTTCCCTAGAATTTCCCTACTCTTGTTCCTATTCCCATTTTTGCCTGCTTAGATCTTAGCTGTCCCTCAAGGTTCAGCTCAAACAAAGCCTTCCTAATTTGCAGTCATTCCCTCCCCCCACCACCTAGAAGTGATTTCTCCCTCTCTTGACCTTACAGCATCTCATATCCATTTCACATACTCATTCTATTCTAATATGCAGTTTATTTTTCTGGGTTTATGTTTTTTCTTCTTCTACTAAACTGGTAAGTTCTACTGCAGCAAGGATAGTGTCATTTAAACACTGCATATGCTTCAGTGCCTAGCACAAGGAGGGGGTGGAACCTAGTAGATTTAGGCTCTTAATAATTTTTGTGGAAGGAAGGAAGGAAGGAAGGAAGGAAGGAAGGAA
>CM053594.1:271109319-271149815 GCA_028646575.1 Pseudocheirus occidentalis
TGTAGGTCAAGGTTACTTACACAAAACAGTAAATCCAGAGATGTTACCACACATGCTAGTTACTAGAAGGATTTTGATCAGGGAACTGACCTAGTTAAATATGCATTCCTTTAATTTTCATCATCAGACCAGTCAAGAACTATGTACCAGCATCTATTCTAGGCACTGAGGAATCGAGTCAAGAAAAGGCCAAAACATACAAGGGTATGCTTCTGGTGTAGACTTTTACCTTTCATTTGCAGCAGTAACAAGAGAATTTTCTGAGCACAGACTAGCTTGCAATCAGTCGTGCTAGGGTCTGAACAAGCAACGATACCTTACTCCATTTCCCTTCCTCAAATGTATATTAAAGGCCAGTCAGACAGTACTGACCCAGAACACCTGTATGAACATACAATTGATGGCATAAAATAGTTGGCCAAGACATGAGTGGATAATAACACCTGTGTGTCAAATATAGGGTTGAAATTGAATGTATTGTCCAAGTATGAAGACAGGGATTAAGTGTAAGCATGGAGCAATATTGAGGGGTAAGGCCATCAGCTTCTTAGGGAGATTATGTGGATAAAATACCTAGAAAATGTTGTTGTCCAGTCATGTCCTACTCTTTGTGACCCCATTTGGGGTTTTCTTGGTAAAGACACTGAACTGGTATGCCATTTCCATCTCCAGGTCATTTTATATATGAGGAAACTGAGGTAAACATGGTTAAGTGACTTGCCCAGGGTCACACAGCTAGTAAGTATCTGAGGCCAGGTTTGAACTCAGGAAGAAGAGTCTTCCTACCTCCAGGCCTGGCACTCTAGGCACTGTGGCACCCATGGCTGCCCCCTGAAAACTATAAACTGCTATATATTCCTGGCACTCTCCACTGTATCTCTCACCCCACCTCCCAATGCCTTCTCTCAGTGCTTACCTTCCATTTACACCATATGTAGCTTGCATGTACACAGTTATTCACATGTTGTATCCATCATTAGAAGGCAGGGCTACTTGAGAGTAGAAACTATAGTTTTGCGTCTTTTTTTTGTTTCCCCAAGACATAGGACGTAGGATATGGTAAGCCCTTTAAAATGATTGTTGATAGAATAAGTGATATAAATATTAGGTATTAATATGATCTTAAATGAATGAGAAAGTATCTATTAAGCACCTATTATGTGCCAGACCCTGCCAAATACAAATACAAAAATTCCACAGTGCCCGTCCTCAAGGAGAATGCATTCTAATTTTAAATGAGGGGCCTGGAGAGGAAGGAGGAGCATTTCCTGAGTAGGGGAATGGTAGCCTGGAAAGGAAGTGCCAAACTAAAACGTCACAGGGATTGTGAGTGGAGTCATAGGCAGGAATATACTGCAGCCTACTCATACCAGTTCACAGAGCTGATTGTAAATTCAGTATGGGCATGCATGCCTCAAAAATATTTGAGCACTGGAAATCAAGTTATGATTTAGTGTTTCGTTGATTGTCTAGACCGGGGTGGGGAACCTGCAGCCTCAAGGCCACATGTAGCCCTCTATGTTCTTAAGCTTAGCCCCTTGACTGAATCTAGACTTCACTGGATTTGTTCTGGGAAGTCTGCACTTGAGTGCCAGGGCCTAGAGGGCCACATATGACCTTGAGGCTACAGGTTCCCCACCCTGGTCTAGACTTAAGAAAGTGATGGAGAAAATGATAATGATGCAGATTAAACATAAAATTGTGTGGTGCATACTTTTCCCCACCTCTGGAGAACCAAACATTTACCATTACACTTCTGGCCACAGGGTACTTAATTGTCAGGTCCTTCCCAATATCAGTGGTAATGTTGATTTAATTACCATTCCCAGAGTTAGAAGAATTAGAAAGCAGAGGAAAGAAGAGGGACAATGGAATAGCAGAGCCAGTGACAAGATGCTGATCTAAGTTCTGGTTTGTAGGTGAAATGTGAAACATGCTAGACAAAGATTAGATGAATTTGAACTTAGCAACCAATCAGGATAGCTCAGCCTCAGGACAGAGTTACAAAACCAAGTGGATTAATTCTACTGGGGCCTAATATCTGGGGGGCTCCTGGCCAGAGGATCCACATGGGAAACATCAAAAAATATCATCACCATCGCCACCGCCACCACCACCACCACCACCACCACCACCACCACCATCCAGTTTATCTCTTCATTTTATAGAAAAGGAAACTGAGGCCCAGGGAAAAGACTTAGCTTTCCTTGATTAATCTGGAATGGCCTTAGGGAGGAGGTAGAATTTCAGGACTATCTCAAAATAAAAGGTACTTGATGGACTGAGTAGAGAATAAAACACTTCTAGCACTGCTTTAAAAAAGGCTTAAAGGGTGATATGGGATGAATACATGAGACTTTGAATTAATCTTCCTGAAATAAGCAAAGACAGTAGGTTGGAGTATAGGGTCTGTTTCACACACACACATAACCTTGGGGCTCAATTCTCATTCATTAAGCACCTGTTATACGGAAGGAGCTGGGCCAAAGCCTGCGGGTGCATAGGTGAGAAACATCCTAGTGCTTGCTTTCATGGAGCTTACAATCTAATGAAGGAAGGGAATGGGGGGGCGGGGAAGAAGAGGGGGAGACAGGGAGAGACAATGAGCTCCCCCAATAAATATGATATAAGGTAGAATCTGGTCATGGGAAGTCTAGACAAGAGGTATTAGATGCCTTTATGGAATATGAGAAAGATTGGGGTTTATATGTATTAGGTCTTGTGACAGAAATAGCACTTTAGAGGATGAGGAAAAATATGAACAGGCAGAGATGTGGAAAGGAAAAAGCAGGTCATGCATGAGGTGACCTTCAGCAGCATGAAAGCTCAGGAGAACAGGAGATCAGGAATCAGCAAATGTCCACTTTGGCTGGAACATAAAACATACAAAGGGAATTAGAATGAAATGGGGCTGTAAAGACAAGTTAGAGCCAGACAGTGAGGAAGTTATCACAGGAGAGAGGAGATCATTGAAGGATTTTGATCAGGGAATTGACCTGGTTAAATACTCATTCTCTTAATTTTCACCATCAGACCAGTCGAGTACTATGTGCCAGCAACTACTCTAGCCACCGAGGAGTCAAAGAAAGTCCAAAACATAAATGCAAACAGTTCGTGCTCCTCAGCACTTCTCTAAGTTTGAAATTCTGCTGTAGGTTAACCCTATTTTGAGTCATTAAGACCCAAGAGTCCAGTTGTATATCTGGGGCTGGTATATAGGAGCCCATTTGTATTTAACCAGCCCAGATGTGCATCTGATGTTTATGCTTGAGCTACACCCTCTTCTCCATTTGGCAGCATTATCAAAAGAGCACTGGGTGACGATCCTTAGTATCAGCAGCAGAGAGAACTGAAAGGATGAGGACGGAACATACTGAGGCAGCTACATGGTGAAATAGGGTGCTGGGGTTTGGAGTGAGGAAGACCTGAAATCCAATTCATCTCAGACCCTTACCAACTGTGTGACCCAGGTCCTTGAACCTGTTTGCCTCAGTTTCCTCAAATGGAAACTGAGGATGATAATAATAGCATTCATCTCTCAGAGTTGTTGTAACAATCAAATGAGATAATATTCAGAAAGCACTAAATAACACCTAACACATAGTAGGTACTTAAAAAATATTTGTTCCCTCCTTCCCCCGCCCTCTCCCTCCATTTATTATGTGGATAGTAAGACCATTCATTTGATTTGGGTTCTGACTGCCATTTAAATCTGCCCAAGTGAATCAAGTCTGACCCACATGCCACTATTTTTGGTAAAGCTTAGGAAATTATACTATTAAAAGAGACCGCTGTATATTCAGATACTTTTTCCATTTATTTAAATAAACAGAACACTGCTATCACTATGATGCTTACTTAAACATCATGAGAACCCAAGTGCCAAACATTTTCTCAGTGTGTGCCCAGAGTGTACCAAGCATTCAAAAATGTCCTTAGATCTGTGAAGCTTACTCCTCTACTTATTTGACCAGGCATTTTCCATTAAATGAACTAAGATTACCATTCATGGACATCTGTATGCTACCTTCTACTAAGATAGCTAAATTTAATTAAATTTAAGATGCCTCAAAGTACAGTAAGTTATGCTCTCCTGACCTTCTTAAGGCAGTATTTTGTGTCTTAGTTATGAGATCTCAGCAGGCCTTTCTCCTCAAGAACAAGGAGGTATTTTTATCTTGTTTTAACCTATTAAAGTCTATTTCTTCAACAAATGCTTTAAGGATTGCTTAAAGAACATAAAATGTCATTAGAAAGTTTTACTTTTATTGCCACTGCATAGAATGCATTCCATTACTCAATTAAATGTAATCTGCCTCGAGACAAGACCTTTAAGAGCCAAAATATTATGTCTAGTCAAGTTAGAAATACAATCTAGAGTTTAACAGCAAAGAAGGAAGAAAAGATTGTTATAGCTGCAAGGAGTCTAAAGCACAGATGGAGAATGCTCAGGTTTCAGGGCCATCATTGAGAGTGGGCAACATGGAAATAGGATAATCTTGAGGGGTCAGGTAGGCATGGTCCCTCCCAAAATAGCTCCCCCACAGGCTATGACTCATGATAGTAACTCTGCCAAAGGAGTTTCTTCTGGGGCAGGTAGGTGACACAATGCATAGGGCACTGGGCTTGGAATTAGGAAGATCCATCTTCCTGAGTTCACATCTAGCCTCAGACATTTACTGTGTGACCCTGTGCAAGTTGCTTAACCCTGCTTGCCTCAGTTTCCTCATTTGTAAGATGAGCTGGTGAAGCAAATGGCAAACCACCCCAGTATCTTTGCCAAGAAAACCCCAAACGGGGTCAAGAGGAGTTAGACAGGACTGAACTATTTCAGAAAATGAAGATTATCAGATAACCCCAAGAGGGACAATACAGGAAGCCACTATCGGTCATAAACCCTGTAGTTGAAAGTAACTTATCAATTCCTTTTTTATTTTGAGTGATAACCACATGACACAAGTCATAAGTATGTTTAAGCTAAGAGGTGAACATTTTTTGTTAAAACATCCAAGCTTAAAGGAAAAAGGGAGGAACCCAGGGAGCTAAAGGAAAAGGGCCATTCTTCCAGGGTCCTTAAAGAAAAGCCTCTGTTAGGGCAACTGGGTGGTGCAGTAAATGGAGCACTGGCCCTGGAATCAGGAGGACCTGAATTCAAGTCTAGTCTCAGACACTTAACACTTACTAGCCGTGTGACCTTGGGCAAGTCACTTATCCCCAATTTCCCTGCCTTGCCCCCTCCAAAAAAAAAAAAGCCTAAGCATAATGGATTCTCTGTTCCTGATACTTAGGGGTATTTGTAGCCCAGTGAGCAGGTCTGCAAAACACATTGTTACCAAGGGATGTTACTTACATATGTACCTTTGAGCAATTAATACACAGTAATACTCAGTCTATCAATTTGTAGTCAAAGCCCTCTAAGTATAGAGTATATAAATGACAGGTTATGTTAGTACCATTTACTATAGTCTTTCAAAACTGGTTTGATTAAACAGTCTACATTTATGCTATAAAAACTGCATAAGAGTTTTTTCTCCTGGACTTTTGGAAGAAGTGATTTAAATGCCCAAAGACCATTTCCTGGCTCAAAGCCTCCCTGATGTCTGAAGAAGTATTTCCTTGATGCTCTTACCATTTATTTGTTGTACTGACACAATATTGATGGGAAATTGGGTAAAAAGGGTTGTCAAATATATGCCTGGGGATGCTCTCTGCAACTCGAACTCATTTTGGTTAGGCAGGTTCACAAAGGAGGGATGAGTACTTCTGGTCCTCCCTAGCCTACAGGGGTAATAATCCTGAAGATCTGGTTGGTTTTCTAATATTGCAACTCACTGAGCCCCAGCTAGTGTGCTCTCCATTAATTATCCAGTTGATATCAATTAGCCAGCCAGAGTTGATTAGCTTTTAGTTAGGAATATTTTACTAAAGTGGTTTACAAAGCATTCCCCTTAAAATCTAGGATATAGAGGCACCTAGGTGGTGCAGTGAATGGGGCCTCGGCCCTGGAGTCAGGAGGACCCAAATTCAGATCCAGCCTCAGATACTTAACACTTACTAGCCATGTGACCTTGGGCAAGTCACTTGAAGAGGTGACAGTCTCCAAAGCTGCCTTTTCCTCAGTGTGCCCATTCTGTCCTCCTGGCTTCACCTGTTATTGGAAAGGGTGAGACAGTGCAAAGGGAAAGCATGGTCCTTGCTCTGGGCTTACTCCAGCCGTACCTCCCACCTTGTTTTGCATAGGTGAAGCAACAAATTTCCCTTCTCGAAGGGCTCCCAAAGCTTGATTCTGGAAGCAATTGTTGGAATGCTGCTCATAGAATCTTCTCTAATATACTTAAGTCCAGAAGTGTATCTCATTCTCTCAACCAATCCCAGTGCATTTTGTCCTCAGATTTCAATGACTGAAGAATGTCCTTCCTTCCCAACTTGATTAATTAGATTGTCTTTATTTATTTTGTGCTTTTGACTGGTAGATTCAATAGAAGTGTTTAGAAATTGTTCCCATCTAGTTTATACCTTTAGTTGATTCTTTGATTCTAAACATTTTCACCTGATGAATGTACCAGCAGGCAGTGCATCTTGTTAGTTAATTAATTGAGGCCATTAGGTGACACAGTGGATGAAGTGCTAGGCCTGGAATTAGGAAGACCTGAGTTCAAATATGACCTCAAACACTCCCTGTCTATTACCCTGGGCAAGTCACTTAACACTAGTCACTTTGCCTTGGTTTCCTCAACTATAAAAGGGGGATAACAAGACCTACCTCATAAAGTTGTTGGGAGGATCAAGTGAATTTTTTTTTAAAGCGCTTGGGAGAGTGGGCACGCCTAGGTGGCACAGTGAACAGAGCACTGGTCCTGGAGTCAGGAGGACCTAAGTTCAAATCCAGCCTCAGACACACAGACACACACACACACACAGACACACACACAGAGCCACGTGACCTTGGGCAAGTCACTTAACCCCAATGGCCCTCCCAAAAGCAAAAAAAAAAAAATTTAAAAATGAAAAGCACTTAGCACCTGGCACATAGTAGGTAGTATATAAATGCTTATTCCCGTCCCTTAATTGGGATTGGAGTGTAGGACATCTTACAGCTGTCTCCAGGGGTATCATCCTAGTCTGAGTGTCTTCTTCATGTAGTGGATGGAAGGAAAGATAACAGAAGGAAACAGGTTGAGTCAGAATTCCCTCATCTTCTGTCCTTTCTCTGCCCTACTCCCCGAGGCTGGAGGTTGTTACCTGTTACTGTGCATTTTAAAAAGGAGAATCTATAGCTGCAAACAGCTAAGAGGAATAAGTGTCTTTCTCCTGGCAGAATTTCAATGTCTAGTGCATTTGTAATTTTTTCTGCCATTGGACAGACAGACAGACAGACAGACAGACAGACAGACACTCGTATCGATTTCTAAGCCTGCTGGTCAAAGGCATTTCTGTAGGAGCAAAGAATGGGGTAGTAGGTGGGGGAGGCAGCAAGATGATTTTCTGTAAAGGTTAAAAGATTATTCAAACCCATGGGCATTACAGTCCTTTGTAATCTGCTTAGAAAGCAAGATGCTCTACCAGCTGATTTCAAATTGTGCTACTAATCACTTGTTTCTGTTGTTGTTGTCTTCCCTTGCCTGGGGTTTTCATGGTGCTGTAGTGAGAAGAACTCTGAAAAGTGGACTAACGCCAGAAGAAGCCAGAGCACTAGGCCTCGTCAGCACTTCTGAAATGCAGCTGTGACATCGGCAGAGGTGATAACAAGAACTCTCTCCTCCCTAGGATCAAGATAGATTCTTCCATGTGGCACCTCCTCCGGGCTCATGGGTGCACGACATAGTGACCCATGTTGTTTAATTGTTACAAAGTGTATAGCAGGGATAAAAGGGGGTGTCACCATGCCCCACAAAAATCAACCTGACAGTTATGAAAAGGAGTGTTTTTATTTCTAGGTGACTTCACACAGCTTGTTCTCTCTGTATAGAAGGGCATGGGTACCACACATCTCCTTTGCATTACCCCTTTACCGTGTCAACTCTGTTTATGTTGGCTTTCCCAGTGATTTTGTTCAATAGCTCTAACATGTGACATCTTTTCAATGCAGGCAGCAGACCTTTCAGATAGAAATGACTTCTGTTATCACTTCCATGATGTGTTGTGTTCTCATATAAGACAGGGTCTATACAATACCAAAGTATTTGGATCAGAAGTGAAAAGTCACACATCAGAGAAAGCCCAGATATCTGTTTTGGGAATTCTAGACGTTGTAAATGTTTATGCAAATTCAAAGATGCACGCCACATTTCAAATATTAAATAAATAGAGTTCAGTGATATTATTGGTTTTCTTCACCTGGATAAATTAACAGTCATCTAGTCTGTAATCCTACTTTGGTGTCTTGGTCAGAAATCATCTCTGTATCAGTACAAAGAATATTGCACTGAACAGGGAGTCTTCAAAGGCCTTTTAGCTTTGCTCTGAGGTAGTTCATGTTGGGGGGAAAAAAGTAAAGATAAACCAATGAAGAAAGTAGCCCAGAGATGGAGGAGGCATGGAAAGATAAACAAATGGAGAAAGAAGCCCCAAGATGAATAGTGAATACATCCCTGATTTCATAAAGCAGAAAGAATTTACCAGTTCTTATCAAGATGAACATTAGCATCGAAAGTATCTTCTATGCCACCTTACTGAAAACCATAATTAAAGTGATCCATCATACTCCACTGAGCTCCCTCCAGCCCAAGGCTTTATCATAATGGTTAAGGTTATATGAAATAAAGTGCATTGACATATTCCCTTAAAGGACTTCTTCCCCTCCTTCCCATAATTCTGACTCTCTGAAACAGAATCTTTACTCAGACTCCTTGCCATCTCATTCTTTCAACAACAAAAAGAGAACTACTAACAAAAAAAATTTAAAAAGAAATATTAAGCAGTATCTGTGTACAGGACCACCAAATCAAATAGACCACCAATATCAAATCAAGAAACTCTTCTAGTTAGTTTGGGGGCACTCAATGACTGCGCAACCAAATAAAACCAGCCTTCAGAGTGATGCTACCTCCCTCAGTTACCCGAGAGAGCTTCCCATGTGGAAACTGTTCAAAAGGTAATCAATCCTTTTGACAAAGAGTTTGTCATATTTTTTAGTCAGTTTTAACTACTAGCCTATCAGGAACCAGAGCAAGGCAGGGTTGTGGTGGCACTGGGAATGAGAGGGAAAAGCACCTTTTTGGGGATTTCTTGAGGGCTGAACCCTTTCTATATTGGGGACCAATGGTGGAGCCAATAGATCAGTCATTGAATATTTGGGGTGTCTTAATGATCATTAAATTACAGGTCCATCATCGTTTCACTTTCCAAATAGATTTGACCTGCTCATAGGCCAGGCCTTAATGATCTTGGGAATGCATTTAGAAGGAATAATCCTTCCCCTGAAAACTAAAGCTAATGTTCCATTCATAGTTATCAACGAATGTAATTTTCCCTTCTCCACATTCCACTTTGTTGGGTAATAGGTGGAATTTTTTTTAAAGCAACCATTTGTCAAACAGTTTATGAAATGTATGCCCCAGAATGACCTAAGTACTGCAAAAGTCAGAATAGACGTAATATTAAAAAAACAAGTTATATTTAATTATCTTTCTTATTTAAGAAAAAACAGTGTATTAATATTTATTAGCATCAAGGTTCTAAAGCAAATGTGTTGTATGTTGTTTTGCTTATGGCTTGGTAATTTGCTATAACCCCTCCTCATTTTTTTCAGCACAGAATAGCAACATGACAGGTCTCCTTGGTAGGGGAAGGAGGGCTCTGTGGCAATGAAAGGAAGGTGGATTAGGTGCTAGGTTGGTTTTGAGGTCTTACGCCACACTCATGACTGAAAACAGAATTTTTCTCATGATAGCAAAGCTTGCATAGAGAAGGCAATGTCTGAATAATCCAATATTCCTCTTCAGAGTTAATAATTTATTTAAAGATTTTTTTAAGAAGAAAAGAAAAACATGAAGAAAAGAAACCAGGGAAACCAATTTTAGATGAAAACTAGGGAAAAGGCATTGTGCAGTTAGGATGGCAGTATGGTACTGTAGAAGGCAGTTAGGATTTAGTGAAAGGGTATCAGCGCAGATCCTGGCTGGGATAATTCCAACTTGTGTGTTCTCAGCCAAATTATTTAAGCTCTCTAGAATCTTTTCCTGTTTTAAATTTTAGAACGTCCAAGACTAACTAATCTAACCTAGTTTTTTTTTTAGAGAAGAAAAGTGAAACCAAGAGAAATGAAGTAACTTACCCAAGACCATACAACCAGTGACTAGTGGAGCGAGCATTCAAATCCAGGTCCTTACAGACTAAATCCAAGATTCTTTGCAGGGCCTACACTGTCTCTCCAACTCTAGGCCCTATGACAAACTTGTATAGCTGAGACTAGCAACTGGCATTTCCCCCCAAATTTGGGAATAAGACAACAGACTATTTGTGTTTGATTTTTGTCTGCAACAGCAGGAAAAAAGGTTGTCAAAAAGCCATGATTGTCTGAACCTACACAAATCCAAATCCTAACATAGAATTCAAATGAACAAAATGTTTTAAAGTTTATGAAGGATTTTCCTCCCTGTGCTTCCCCAGTATAATTTTGAAAACAAGGATGTGTTTTTACCTCTGCCTACTCACCTGGCTCTGCTCAAGTGCTGCTGGCTACAAGAGCTCCATGGGAACCAGGTGCCTGCCCAAAGCAATCTTGCTGGTTAGTCACATGGGCTAAACTTAACCTTTTCTGGTGGCTGAGGGAAAGGACAATTTAACCCTTTAAGTATCTTCTTTCCATGAACAAAAATATTGGCTCAGAGAAGAAAGGAAAGAGATTATAAAGAGCTATTATAGTATGTGATAGTAAAAACATAGAATTTATTAAAAAAAATACCAAAGACCAGTCCTCACCTGTTAATTATTCTCAGTGCAAATGTAAGCCCATTTATTTAGCCCTACCTTGGATCTAAAAAGGCTCATTAGTAGAGGATCCTGTAGGAAATGTGTGCACAAAGCTCCCGAAAGTAAAAAGTCTTTGAGTTAAAGTGTGTATAACAATCACAGTCATGGAGACTGAATGCTCTGAGCTTCCACATCCTGTCCCACCTGAAACATTGGCTCACATTTGCTTTCTAGTAGTGCTCTGTGGTTTAGAAAGGACTTCACAGTCTATTCTCACAATCAGAGTTAAAACAACATAGTGAGGTAGGTCCTGCCTCTGAGACCCATGGACTGAGTGACCCTAGGTATGTTTTTTTAACCACTCAGTGTCCTAGATAACTCTCTAAGACCCTAAGTTATACTGAGGAGTGCCAACCTGCATTGGGAGGGGGAACTTTCCTCACCTGGGCATTCTTTATACCAATGAAATCAGTCATAAGTTTAGTCTCTATCTTCAAGATGAATGGATCTAGAATGAAAATGTCCTTTTCCTTTTGCCTTTTCTCTTCTCTAATCAGGATTATCATTAATTCTGGAACTTTCTGTTAGGGTATTGGTTTGGTGGGCAAATGAGTTAGCCCCTAAGAAACTTACTCTCATAGTGTTCTGAAAAAGATTAAGTATAGAAAATGAATTGCACCTTGAATTTTCTACATGTGAAAAAATTCCTTCTATTCTCCACATTGAAATATAGGGTACCCAGATACCTTTTTCTCTCATCTTCTTGTTATATGATTAAAATAAAAAGAACTGTTTTAAATGGGCAACAAAATAGGAAGTTAGAAGGCAAATCTCTACCAAACAAGGCAAGATGTGGGTTTTATTTGTTTATTACCTGTGGAGGTTTTAAGAAGTGTTTGCTCCATTACTAATTAGTCCAGTTTTTTCTACCATCTCTTCTTCTTCATATGGTATGCAGCATAAAGAATGCTAAAGAGGCAACCAGGAAACATGGGTTATTAGTAGCTCTGCCTTATCCCTGAATATGGTTAACCCTAATGGCCACTGGTGTCTGTGCCACCAACTATATGTCTCTGTCCATGGTACTCCTCTCTGCACTTGTTTTCCTTCTCTTTGAAAAAAAGAGATTGGGGGCAGCTAGGTGGCACAGTGAATAGAGAACTGGCCCTGGAGTCAGGAGGACCTGAGTTCAAATCCAGCCTCCAACATTTAACAGCTACTAGCTGTGTGACCTTGGGCAAGTCACTTAACCCCAATTGCCCTGCCTTCCCCCCTCCAAAAAGCAAAAAAATAATAATAATAAATAAGAGATTAGACTAGATCATTATAATCTCTTCCAACTCTTAGGATCTTATAAATCCATCCAGGGTATTAAGATGCACAATTATTACCAGATTTGCTGTTTTTCAATTGTTTCAGTTATGTCCAATTCTTTGTGACCTCATTTGGGGTTTTCTTAGCAAAGATTCTGGAGTGGTTTGCCATTTCCTTCTCCAGCTCATTTTACAGATGAGGAAACTGGGGTAAACACAGTTAAGTGTCAAACAGCTATTTAGTTCTGGGGCCAGATTTGAACTCAGGAAGATGAGTCTTTCTGTCTCCAGGCCCAGCAGGAGTGCATGAGATATCCGTAAACTAATAAATGCTAGAATCAAAATCCAAGGTTTTTCATATCTAACAGGTCACCCTCTGGCTCCTTCTATACTACAACAGAGACCTGGGTGAACATAATTATCCAAAGCAATAAGGATGTCAGTCTAATAATAAAATAGAGAATTGATTGTTTTGTATTGTTTTAGTCACCCAGTTCAGTTGGGCGGGGGGGAGGAGTGTCAAACCACTTGCTTGGCATGACCAAACCAAAATAAAGACGAGGTGACGTCTTTTTTCCATGTTTTAAATAATTGTTTACATGTTCCCAGCCCCATCCAACTAGCTGGTTTGAACTTCTCTTTCAACAGGTACAAGCCAATGGAGGTGTGTGATCACATAATTACAGCCTAGAGGCTCTCTAATGCTTGCTTTAATGATGAGGAAACTGAGGAGTGGTGGAACTGGCAAATCACCCCAGATCCCCTGACTCAAAACCCACACAATTTCTACTTTTTCAAGTCCTCTGGTCTGATCCTTTAAAGGATCTGATCTCATTGGACGATGTCCTGTTATACACACTTTGTTGTAGTGGGTGACTTTCTGCTTTCTGTTGGGTCCTCCTGGTACATCCCACTCTTTAAGTTTTGTTTTTGAATAAACCTTTAGGTTATCCCTTAACAAAAGGCATTGTGGGCCCTTCATTGATGACCCTAAGCATGGACATAGACAGGAGCCCTGTAAGGCCAGGCACTTGTCAGAAGCAATAGGTATATTTTGCCATTGATGATGATGGAGGAATCAATGTCTGAGATATTTCAAGGGCTCATTTAAATAGTATTCGTCTTATAGATAAAGATCAATTTTCTCAGATATTGGAAGAACCTTTTACAAAGCCACCCTCATCCCTTCCCCAAAAAGGAATCTTCTTTTTTTTTTTGAGGGTAGAAGGCAAGGCAATTGTGGTTAAGTGACTTGCCCAAAGTCACACAGCTAGTTAAGTGTCAAGTGTCTGAGGCCTATTTTGAACTCAAGTCCTCCTGACTCCAGGGCTGCCCCAATAAAGGAATCTTTAATGAAATAAGTCAATCATCAGAAATGATCCTCAAAATGTGGTCAGATTTATATTTCTAAGTCAAAAAGACCCTCTGGGCACCTACTCAGTCTCTTCCCACCCTCCCACACAAGCAGAGAAAGAGTAATCAATATTCTTCCAGAAGCTCTTGATGAACACTAATATCAGGGGCCTGGATTACAGCTTCTAACTGGGATCACATGGTGACTGGTCACTTGTTTCAGCTGATTCAAACATGGAGCAGAGCCTGAAATCCCCACAGAAAACTGGAGCAGCATTCTGTGAGTCTGTAGGAAAATTTATAATCATGCACTTACTCAACATCAGAGGTTGCCCTGTGACCCTTATCGACTGACTGCATCTACAAAGATAAGTTCTGGGTATGCTTTCTTGCCCCAATAATAACACGTACATATAGTTTGCAAAGGATTTAATATGAAATTATCTCTTTTGAGTTAGCTCACAATAACCCTGTGAGGTGTGTGGAGTGTTATCTCCATTTCTCAGATGAGGAAACTGAGGCCCAGAGAGGCTGTTCCATAAAAGTGGTCATATAGTTAGTATTGAAAGTAGGGTTAAACTCAGGTCTTCCTGATTTCCAGTCTAGTGCTCTCTGCTCTGTCCTGCTGCTTTTCAGCATCTACACAGTCCTAGGGAACCAACAAGCATCTTCAGGAAGTCACAGTGATCCTCCTGATAAGGGGATGCTTGAGGAAGGCTTCTGACCAGGGTAGGATCAATCAGGTAAACAAAGGAATCGGTGCCAAGTCACTAGCACTGTTTTCATCAGCACTAGTGACATGATAGGTTACTTTTCATAAAAGGAGAAACGTGGGAGGAAGCTGGGTGACACAGTAAATAGTGGGCCTGGAGTCAAGAAGCTCCAAGTTCAAATCCAGCTTCAGACACAAACCTTGGGCAAGTCACTTAAGCTTCAAGTTTCCTCAACTGAAAAATGGGCATAATAATAGCACTGATCTCCCAGGGTTGTTCTGAGGAGCAAATGAGATCTCTATAAAGTGCCTTAGCACGGCACCTAGAACATGGCAGCACAATATTTTCTTGTTTAGTCTTCTTTTTCAGTTGTGTCTGACTCTTTGTGACCCTGTTTGAGGTTTCCTTGGCAGAGATACTGGAGTGTTTCGCCATATCCTTCTCCAGCTTGTTTTACAGATGAGGAAACTGAGGCAAATAGGGTTAAGTGATTTGCCCAGGATCATACAGCTAGTAAGCGTCTGAGGCCTTATTTGAACTCAGGAAGATGAGTCTTCCTCACTTTGGGTCCTGTGCTGTGTGTACTATGGCACACTACAGCAAAGTACAACTATAGCTGCCCTAGCTGCTATAAAATACTAGGTACTATTACAATGAAGAGATGATGTAACAGCTGTCTAAAGCAGATGTTTCAGACCCTTTTGATGCTCCACTGTGAACTCTCCCTCACATATGCATTAGAAATGCTTGGTAAGCACCAGCTACATATAGCTATGTGGCTACAGTGTTGTGGTGGTACAGGCTGAAATTTAAACCAGATTGGATAATTGGAAGAAAAACCTACCACTGGAAAATAATATACTTGAATAGACTCAATAAATGTATACATGTCTGAAGAATCTAACCAAGAAACGTGTATTCCACCACTGATAAGAGTTCAATTCACCATATTCCTGGCAAAATGATACTCCCAGACCTCTAGGGAAGAAATATCAATATTGTGCCCCATGGACAGAGCCTTCTATCTGTAACCAAAGCAGAAATGGAAGTCATTTTCCAGGATCCTGGGGTACCAAGATTGGCATGACCACCAGGTCCAAGGTCCGCTTCAGTGGAGGAACTCCACAGATCACCATCAGAAATAACAGTTTGGTCTAGGTCTAAATTGGCAATTCTGCCTATGAAGGAATGGGACCAGCTGTATCTTAATTATATAGTTAAAGAGATGTCCAAGGCACATGCACAGAGCCTGGAATACCTTTGATCTGGCACTTAAAAAAACCACAAACCACAAAAATCAGCCACAAGGCAAATTAGTTCAATTAAAGCCAAATCTCTGAAGTGCTAGCCCTCTTCCCTGGTTCCACTATAACCTAACCTATGGCTCTAGCTTTTCAGTTTGACTCACTACATTATCAGTTTATTGGATGAAGTAGCTTTGTAGTAATGGGAAAATATAGAACTGGGAGTCAGATGATTTGGGTTCTAGTCCTGGTTCATCCACTAATTGTCCTTTAACATGCCATATCCCCTTTATGGATGTCCATGTGTTTGTGTGTAAAATGAGAAGCTTGAGTTAGATGGTTTGTCAGGTTCATTTTAGCACTAACAGTACGTGTGTGTGCGTGTGTGCACACACACACACGCACACACTTTAAGATCCATTGCTTTTCTGAAAGACCTGTAATTCCTCCACTGGGGCTACAACTATGAGGTCTAGAGAAAAGATTCTGATTCTTATTTGGGGAACATGGTGGTTTTTTACACGTCTAGTTTTCAAGAACTATGAAATCAAAGAAATCACCTCCTTTCTCAACCACTTTTGGATTGGGCAGCCAAGAGTCCACCATTAAAATGGAAAGTCACGTCAAGAAAACAAGGCCCCAGAAATTGTACAACCAAGGATAACTGGCTAACTTAGTCTAGAGCTAATGAGCACAACTAAAGGAAAAGGTGGGCAAGTGTCAACAGGTGCACGATATAGAAATCAGAGGGGGAAAATTCCCAGTTATCTGAATGGCAAAGGCAAAAGTGAGATTTACTTATCTAGGATTTTGTTTGGTGGCTGTAACTGGTTTTTTTTTTTAGAATCATCCAGGCCATAAAAACAAAAGTTTTCAAAATTAAAATTTGACATCCAGAAAAGCCTCTCTTGTGGGCAATTCAAGTTAAAAGGAAACTGAGGGATTTGGGAATAGCCATGAGAATGGGAAGGAGAATGGATGGCTAGATGGTCAAACACTGAGTATACTCAGGTGATTCTTTTTGCAGTAATTCCTTTGAAGTAATTTTCATGGACTCTGCGGTACTGAAAGCAGTATCACCATCTGCCCCACAACTCCACTATAGGAGAGGGATTCTAATGAAGAGAAGAGCAGAGAAATCAGCTCAACAAACACTCGAAAAGAGTCAAGGTCCTTCCACTGACAGTGACTACATGATGCAGCTCAAGAAACAAACATTCAGGACACTAATGAGAAAAAACTGGATGCAGCTATCTCTGACAAAAGAGAAGTGCTCCCTAAGTAACACAGACATTGAAGCTGCTGCCCAGATACTAGGGATGATCATCTGGGCTGGCAGCTTTCCATGACATGTACATTTGGAGCTAACTTTCTGGGATAACTATGCTCTCGGGAGGGGAAAAAAGGCTGTAAAGCAGCCTCCTATAATTCAAATCATATTCTCCCTTTGACTTCCATTTTAACATTGGAAGTGTGCTTCCGTTTTTGAAAATTTGGCCTAAGGACATGATTTTTTTAAAAAAAATAAAACTACAATAAAACTTTTGAACCAATATTTTTCTTCTTTTTAAAGATGTTTTCCCAATTGTATGTAAAAACAGCTTTTAATATTCATTTTTGAAAATTTTTAGTCCCAAATTCTCTACCCCTTTCTTTCCCTTTCCTCACCCTGAGATGGTAAGCAATTTGATATAGGTTATGTAAGTGCAATCATGCAAAACCTATTTCCATATTAGTCATGTTGTGAAAAAAACACAGACCAAAAAAAACCCCATTCCCCCACAAAAAAAATAAAGTGAAAAATAATATTCTTCAATTTGCATTCAGACTCCACTGGTTCTTTCTCCAGAGGTGGGCAGTATTTTTCATCACGAATCCTTTGGGATTGTCTTGGATCGTTGTATTGCTGAGAATAGTTGTGTCATTCAGAGTTGTTCGTTGTACAATATTGCTGTTACTGTGTTTGACTGGTAGTAAGGTCCAATGAAGAGGAATCCTGGATTTGGTCACAGAGGCTTGGGGTTTTGAGCAAGTCACGTAAGCTTTCTGGGGGTTGGTTTCCTTATATGTAAAAGGAGGGAGTTGGTTTTGACTCCAAATCTATGATAGAATGAAAATGATTATATTTAAAGTATCACACAGTACAAATGCTGTACCAGGAATTGTGTAGCCTTTGGGAGAAAACTCCGTAAGAAAGAGAAGTGTCCTGGTGGCTTTCTGATCTCTTGAATATCGGTGCTCTCAAGGTAGTCTATAAGGTGAGCCCTCAAACTAGCCAAGTATTGTCTGTTGAAACTGATGATCATAGGTTACAAAGCTAGTGGTCCCACAGCCTTAGGCCCTGCATATGTCCTTTGGGGCTTGATCTTGTGCTTTGCTTTCAATTGCCTTCTACCCCATCTCCATTATCCAAGGATTTTCCATTTCTCTGCCTTGCTTAGCACTTTCTACATTTTAAGGGGTGTTTATATTTTTGCTCTTTTTCCTTATTCTTTGTAAATTCTTTATGCTGTAAAAAAATGAAATAAAATAGAAGTCTTTTTTTAATTATCAGCACAGAGGAGTATAGGGGCTTGCTTAAAAGAATTGTTTCTTTACTTTCTTATTTCTGTAAGTTTGGGTTTACATGAAATAAGTTTCCCTTAAACAAGGGACACCTATAGGGGACGGCTATGTGTGAATAAAGCTTTGTTATGATGGAGGAGAAAAAAAAGAAGAAAATAATGTCTCCTCATTTGGAATGTGTCTTCACAGTGGAGGCCCAAGAGGTGCACAAAAGGCTATATGTGGCTAACTTACCACATATAGAAACCAGAAATCTAGAAGCCTCATGGAAAAAGATGGTCCATGGACAAAAGACTTTCTTCTTTTGGGAGAGGGCCTTCAGGCAGACTGTATCTGGGTTGTTTGCTTTTCATTCTGTGAGCTAAGAATTGTAAAAAAATAAAATTAATAATTGTAAAGTAGAAAAGGATACTTTTCTTAGGTAAAAAGATAAAAATTGTACAGTTGTGTAAATGTTACTACTCATTGTGTATAGCATAGTGTAAAATAGAGGTCTTGGCAATGTTATTTTATGAATTGTAATTTAAAAACAAGCCATGCATGGTCAAAGATAATACCCCTGTATGCTTGGTCATTGTTGGTCCCATCATGGTCTTTGTTGCTGTTGTTGTATACTCATTTTAGGTAAAAGGTTTTTAATTTGTTTTTAATGTTAAGTTGTCTATAAAGTTGCTTTTCTGTTGTTGTTGTTCTGATACATGACTCCATAAAGGACTTGAAACAGTGTTTGAGAATTTGTTAACCCACAACATATCTGTAATTGTCTACTGAGCCATTTGGACACATTGAACCCATGTGAAGATGAACCAAGAGGAATCTTCAGTGTTCTCAACTCCATGTTTTTTTCTTCCAATATGCCCCACCTAGGAAATTGCAGTCTTTTTTTTTTTGGAGGGGGGAAGGTAGGGCAATTGTGGTTAAGTGACTTGCCCAAGATCACACGGCTAGTTTTGTGTTAAGTGTCTGATTCTGGATATGAACTCAGGTCTTCCTGACTCCAGGGCCGGTACTTATTTGCTGCACCACCTAGCTGCCCCCAGAAATTGCAGTCTTGTATTTCTTGACATATAAAGTCCTACTGGGAAATCTAAATTGAGACTCACATCCCAAACATCAATATATGCAATGCAATGCTGATCTCTTTCTTCATTAGTATCTAAACTTACCTTGAATAAAACTTTATAAAACATCATCTATGTCCTTGTTTATTTCACTGTCAACGCCAGTGTCTAAGGCTGAGGATGAAGGGGAGAGTACTCTTAGACAAATGCAAAATTCTTTAAAAGGTAGTCTTGGAGGCAGCAGGCCTAGATCCACATCCAGTTTCAGAGACTTTCTATTGTGTAATTTTGTCAGAAACTCAAGCTTCCAAGCTTGACTACAGAATAGCCACGTGTAACGGTAATAGAATTTGAAGACCTTCCCTGCTTTGAAAATAAACTCTGCCCCCAATAGGCTGACTGTAATCACATGGAGCCTGTGGTAGCAGGGGTTTCCTGAAGGGTGGAGCAGAGCCCACAGGAAGCTGGGAGTTAGAACAGCTAGACAGTACAAAAAGATGGCAGGCAAGTTGACAGTTAGGTTTGTGAGTAAAAGTTGGTTTGTGGGAAGGCTAAAGGATGCTGTGGCCTTCTGTGCAGCTGTAGCTTATTAACGTCTTTCCTACTTTGACAGAATCAGCTTACTGGGTTTAGGATTTGGTTTCATGGTGTCTGAATAAATGCTTTGCTACTGTCTTCTATATGGAGAGTCTGTTATATTTTTCAGTTAAGTGCTATGCAGGTATATTTATAGTGATCATGGGAACTGTTAATATTGCATTGGTGCTACACCATGCAAAACAGAGTGCCCCCAGAGAATTAATACTGGTAGGCCACAGTTGATCTGCTGGCCTTTAAGTCCTCCCACTCTCCAATACATCCTGCAGATAGCGGCTAAAAAAAAAAGTACAGGTGAGACCGTGTCACTCCCATACCTGATCAACTCCAGTGACTCCCCGTTTACTGTAAGATCATTATATTATTTCTGCCTTTTTCTCTTCCGTTTTAGATTTTCATTTTTTATATTGTGCTTTATATTATACATAAGTAATAAAGTAACAAATTATATAATTTATAAATACACAATATATGTCAATATATTAGTGTGTGTGTGTGTGTGTGTCTCAAACTTTTTGCTGATAGAGATGAACAATCAAAATAGTTTGGAGACCACTACACAAGGACAGCTAACTAGGAAATTCTGTGCTAGAATGAAAACTCAACCTAAATAAAGTCTAACTCTTCCCTTACAGGGCAGTTAGATGGAGCAAAGTACTGGGCCTGGAACTGGTTCAAATGTAGCCTTAGACACTTATTAGCTGTGTGACCCTGGGCAAGTCACTTAACCCTGTTTGCCTCAGTTATCTCATCTGTAAAATGAGAAAGCATGCTGCCAATGTTTGACCCCTTAAGAGTCAGATCAACACCTTCCAAAGCTGTATTCCAAAGTTTGGCTCTATACCTCTGAAGATTGCTAAATATTGTTCTTAGCAGCAAGTAAGAACTATTAACTTAACATTCCTGAACCTGAATCCAGTTTTCCATAATTCAATTACAGAAGGGTGTGCCTGAGCAGAGAGAATTTGTTTCTTTAACTGCATTAGTGCTGTGCTGACAAAGGGTGGGGGTTTAAAAGGATAGTCACCATTAGAATAAAGGCAGTACCAGGCCCAGGAAACTAGGAGTTCAATCTACATATACAAGTGAGGAGAGAACTTCCCCAGAAGGCCCTTGCTACTAATAGTCTTACAAGGTCAGAAAGCAGGAATGACTCTTCAATGAGTGATACCTGCAGACATGAGTTCCTTACCTACTACTTCAGTCTCCCTTCTCCATTGGCCTAAACTTCTTAACCCTCTTGTATGAGTGCTGATCTCTCCTACTTGGCTTTATTAACAGTTCCCTTATTTGTATCAGTATTATCTTCCTGGCAGAATGTGAGCTTCTTGAAACCTGGAATTATTTCATTTGTGTCTTTGTAGCATGGGTACCCAGCAGAGAACCTGGCACACAGCAGATGCTTGGTAGCTCTTCATTGTCTCATTGGTGATCACTTCCTATTAGTATAAATTTGGTCAATGAGAATTAACCAGTCTTATCTGGGCTCAGCCTCCTTTCCTACTAGAAAAGCCTTCCATTTATTATGTTGCTGGCTGTGTGCGTCTGTAAGACACTCAACAAAACATATTGTAAAGATAAAGAGAATCTACCTATTACCTACTGGAAAAAAAATGCTCAAAAGGAAAATTTCCAAGAATGTTCATAGCCAAAATTCAAGAGCTCCCACATCAAAGAAAAAAATACTGCTGGCAAGAAGGAAGGAGTTTAGCTTCCAATAAATTACGGTCAGGATCACACAAGTCCTAGCAGTTTCTACTACTATAAATGAAAGGGAATATAATATTCCACAAGGCTAAATATGTAGGATTACAACAAGCAAGAATAGCTTCTGCTTCAAAGCTAAGTATAATTCTACAGGGAAAACTGTGGATTTTTAATGGAACAGAGGACTTGTATGCATTATTTCTGATGAAAAGAACAGAGCTGAGTAGGAGCTTTGAAATACAAATATGAGTCTAGAGCAGTGGTTCTCAACCTTCTTAATGCCTCGACCCTTTAATACTCATATGTGGGTGTATCTGCATATGGGCCTGCCTGGAGATGGATAGAGGAGCAGTGTCTCAGTTCCTAAGACCATCGGAAATATGTGTTTTCCAATGGTCTTAGGTGACCCCTGTGAAAGGGTTGTTCAACCCCCAAAGAGGTCGCAAACCACAGGTTGAGAACTGCTGGTCTAGAGGAACCAAGAAAGATAATTTTTGGACAATTGGAAAGAGCTGTATGATGCTAAAATGCTATTATTCTAATGAGGAGGACTTGGGGAGGGAGAAGAAACAACTCCTTCATAACCTTTCTGTCTTCAAAAGGCACTGAGAGTTAAGTCAGAAGATCAGAGGTCCTAGGGGTGTGTTGGTTCTGGTCTGAGAATTTGAGGAGGGGAAAGAGAAGGGAGAATAAAATTAATAAAAGCAATATAGTACTATAGAGTCAATCCTGGGGTATATAAAAAGAAGAGTGTTAGAACGTGGAAGAAGAGGTTGGAGTAGATATCAGATGAATCCCACTTTTATCTAAGGAGGACGACGGAAAGTTGAACACACACACACACACACACACGTACCAGTAATGTCTAAATATATCCAACACAAGAAAATAAGCAGGTATGTTGGTATCTTTTGGGGGGTGAGTGGTAAGAGTGGGAAACTAGGTGACAAAGTAGTTAGAGTACTGGACGGGAAGTCAGGAAGAATCATCTTCCTGAGTTCAAATCCAGCTTCAGATACTTCCTAGCTGTGTGACCCTGGGCAAGTCACTTAACCCTGTTTGTCTCAGTTTTCTCCTCTGTAAAATGTGCTGGAGAAGGAAATCTCCAAACCACTCAGTATCTGTGCCAAGAAAACCCTAAATAGGGTCATGAAGAGTCAGACGCAACTGAAAAATAACTAAACAACAAATGGGGGCGTTAAGGAGAGTAACAACAAGAGAGGGAAGGAAAGGAAAACAAACTTCCTGACACTGAAGCAGAGATTAAAAGGGGGGAAAAAAACAAAAGCAAAGAACAAAAATCTGAGGGAGTGCCTTAGCTTGCCTCTTAGACATTGGGAATGGCTGAATGAATTGCAGCATATAATGACTTTGATTATTGTATTATAAGGATACAAGTTAACAACAAACATTTGCTAAGCACTTACTTTGTGCCACACACTGGACAAAAGGGATAATTTCAGAGAATCCTGGATAGTATGGAGTGATGCAGAGTGAAATGAGAAGAACTACAGAAGAACTACAAGGATGACAGCATGGTGAAAGACGATTCGGAAAGTCTTCAAGACTCCCATCAATGCAATGACCAGCCGTATCACCAGAAGACTCAGGGCATTATGCTCCTTCTTATGAGGAGGTGATGGACATCAATTGCTGAAACATGCATGTGTAGACTTGGCCACTGTATAAGCCAGGGGTGGGAAACCTGCAGCCTTGAGGCCACACATGCCTTCTAGGTCCTTGTCTGTGGCTTTTTGACCAAATCTAAGTTTTACAGAACAAAGAGGATTTTTCCTGTCAAGTTTAGATTCAGCCAAAGGCCGCACGTGAGGACCCTAGAGAGCCACGTGAGGGCTTGAGGCCTCAGGTTCCTCACCCTGGGATAGGCTTTGCTTGATTGTGTTTCTTTGTCACAAAGGTCTTTTCTTTTTCTTTTGCTTGATTTTAAGGGGAAGGGGGTGGTAGCAGAGGGAAGAGCAGGAATAAGGGAGTTTAATAATAGCAAAAATAACAGGTCATTAACATATTTTTAACTATACAGACGAGAACATTCAGAAGGAAGACAAGCAGAAATTTCTAAGGTAACATGTAGAACTTAATTGCATACTTTAAAAAAACTAATGATATAAAAGGGAGATTGTCAGTTCATATGGAATATTCTTTTTGTGTTCTGCTGTATGCATGGAAATGTTCTCTTTTTTGGCATGCAAATTTAGAATTTTGAAATATTTTTAAATGCACAGAAGAGCATAAAAGGAAAGCCAGAAAGAATCCTGGACAAGCAGGATAGCTGATGTACAACCTATATGTAATTGCTTACCATCTCAGATCTCGAGGAGGCAGGATGTGGGGGATGGGTGCAGAGAGGAAAGGAGGGAGAAAATGTGCAATTAAAAATATGAATGCTTAAAATTATTTTACATGTAACTGGGGAAAAATAAAATATTATTTAGAAAAGAAAGTTGTATGTTGAATTTAGCACATATTTTTAAAAAAGAAAAGCAAGCTATGCATAATAAAGTTCTTCAGTTGCATTTATAATCCTTTTGTTCTTGTTCTGTTTGTAGAAATGCCTATTTTATTTGGTGCTTTTTAAGTTCAGAATAAAAAGAGAAAAAAATCCACCCCTTGGGCATAGAAAAAGCTTAGAATTTGTCAAGATTTGATGATTTCCTTGAGTGTTCTGAATCTGAATGCTGGCAGATACCTCAGAGTTAGAAATAGGCCATAATCATCCTTATCTTGGACATAGCAGTTATGACCAGTTGTATTCCTGTGTGTTACCCAGAGAGAAACTGTAGGCATGGATTCATAATGGGACCTGGTATCCATGGAATGCAACCCTAAGATACCCAGGGGTTGCATACTTCTAAGTATGGAAATATGAAGTTTCACATGGAACTATAAATGGAGATAAAGAAAAATGCAGGGAAATTAGGGGGTGTGGTACTTGGGGAAAAACTTGGGTAAAAACCACTTTCTTTTGGTGTTTCCTCCATAGGGCCATAAGCATATAATTTGTTGTGGTTCAAACAAATGTGACCTTCCCAAAGCGCCAATATATTTGGCTCTATATTTCTTTAGACTGGACCTCCTAAGGGAAATTCCCATTAATGTCTGCAACACAGAAGGAGAAATGACTAAGTGGCTGGATTTCAATTAACTTTCCTGTGATGAAACTGACTTTAATTCATCCTAGAAAATTGTTTCACCCACCTATGTGCAACTTGGAACAGTGTTAAAATGTATATATATATATATATATATATATATATATAAATGTGTCTAGGTTAGATTCTCACTAAGTCTGATGAGAATGGTTCCTTTGATGTAGCAAGAAAAATCATACATATAAGTAACAACCAAATATTTTCTTGGTTTGGATTTTGTTAGAATTTCTCATTTTTAGTGATGTTTTGTGGTTATCATTTGTGAGTGTGGGTAGTTTATATAAGGAGATAAAATATAACTGAAAGGTTCCTCAATGGCTCCATCTCTGTGTGTTACCAGTCAAGCTGTGGAATGAGATAGGCTTAGCATGTTCCCCCTGCCCCCAGAAAGAAGGGAGGACAGCTCAGAAAAAAGATATATAACCATTAAAAGCATCAGAGAAATTAGACCAATTCAGGTGAACACTCTTCCCTGGCCTACTCATGATTTCTGCATTCATTAAACATGCCAGAAGAGCTTGTTTTCTCTCAAGTATAAAGACATAAATGAGGCAGAGCTAGTCAACCCCTGGTTGAAACTCATATGTGAGATCTTAGTATATCCCAGGATCAGGACCAAAGGCTAGGACCCAGAGTGGCTATGTCATACAAGTGCACACAGCCTAACCACACCTTCTATTGCCAATAAATCGTAGCCAGGTATATTCCCAGAGTAAGAACTCTTTCCCTTCCTTGAAGCCATGAAGAAGCTAAGATGCGATGAACTCCAATTAGGTCGATGATCTAATTATTTTCAAAATAATAGAGAAAATTAGAAGAAAACAGAATGATATGTCAATTGCAGTCATATAAGAGGTAAATCCTGCTCTGGTCAACAAATAAAGTAAATTATTAAAGGCAAAGGACACAGCTCTTACATACTGTCCATTCAGTAGAAGGGTTGTGATCTGCATTGGCAGAGAGTATGCACACCACTGAAACTACAGATAATTGATTCTTTGAAATATTAAAGCACAGGAAACAAAATAGATTAATTTGATTATACAAACATAACTTTTGCACAACAAAGAACAACATATGCAAACAGGAGGGAAAGCAATAGATTGGGAGGAAAATAATTTACTAATCACTTCTGAGGAAACTGACATTCAAAATTATAAGGAATTAACTCAAATTTATAAGATTAAGCTCTATTTCTTGGATAAGTAGGTCAAAGGATATGAATAGGCAGTTCCTAAAAGACAAAACACAATGACCAATTGAAAATTGCTCAAAATGTCTCATTATTGGATGAATTTAGAAGAAAATAACTGAGATATTGATTATTGTCAATTTCTTTTGCAAAGTTAATTAAAATTGATAAAATTCAATGCTAATAAGACTGTGCAGAGACAAGCCCATTATGACACTTCAGGTGGAGTGGTAAATTCATGTGATCTTTTCAGAAAGGAAAATGATATTATACCAAAAAGCTGCAAAAATGTTTATATTATCTGATCCAGTGATCCCTAAGGATAATGTTGAAAGGAAAGGAAAGGATGTATCTATAAATATTTATATACATTCTTATAGTAGTACTGTTTGTTATGGAATATTAATGGGCCATAAGAAATATGAAAGTAATGGGGCCTAACGATGTCTGAGTAGGTTCACAGCTCTCGTTCCCTCTCAAATTACTGATGTATCAGCAATTTGAATAATTCAACTCAGCTGTCCTGGGACCAGTCATAACAGAATGAAAGACAGTTGTGGACAGATCCTGACCTAATGGGAGGTACAGAGGAAAAGAGTACTTCCCAGGTGGACGTAGTACACTGAATTGTGATGTACTGCTCACACAGAATTGGGTAGAAAACCTTGTTTGTAAGGTATAAAGAAAAGTTGGTTCCTGTAATGGCAAGCACAGAAGTAGTTCACATCTTGTTTCAGTTCAGGTTTCTTTTGAGCCTTGTATCAAATCTGTTAAGAAACAGAATGTGTGAACCCCACAATTTGTGAATCCTAGAACTCATGACTTCCTGCAACAGGAAAGGGAGGAGCTATACTGTTTATAAGGAAGAGCACAAGCTGGACAGTGGGAACTTCTTGGGATAAGCATGGTTGAGGCCGGTTAGCTGCTGCTGGACTGAAGACTGAACTGAGAATTGAGAAGAGCTGAGAAGAGGACTCTTATGGTAGCAGTCAAGGAGGAGAAAACATGTGGCATCCCAGCACTCTATCTGTTCTGTCTGTGTTGATGTTTGTTTGTGATACTTTGTAGAGAAGCCCTGGCTGGGGTAGGGAGACCCTCCCTGCCCTACCAGAAAGTAAGAGAGCAGAGCAGGGGAGGGGCTTTACAGTGGGATCGCTGTTTTAGGGTTGGGGCAAGGGAAAGACGGGGAGAAAATTTGTAATTCAAAAATGTCATGAAAATGAAAAATGTAAACAAGAAAACAAATAAAAATATATATCATGAAAAAAAGAGAAGCCCTGGAACCTTACTGGAAGGCCTAAAAGAGGATTTTCTGGTTGTCTGTTTACAGAAGTCCTGGAGGAGGGTTTTAGAGGTCCTGAGACTTTACTGATGATTTGTGTTGATCTCTTGGATCTTGTTTGTGGGTCTGTGTTGATTTCTATGTTGATGATTTGTGTTGAGTTCTCAGATATTGCTGGTGGGTCTGAATTGATTTCACAGGGAGATAGTGAATTGATGATGGTGCCAGCAATGTGTATGAATATTATTGTGGCTCTGTCATGTTTTGTCTTTCCAAAAACAGGAACTGTGAAGGACTTGAGGACTGGACATTGTGAGCGTCAATATGGAACAGGAACTGGATGAAAAACTGGACAAGGAATTGGAAAAGGAACTGGGAACTAACTGCCTTTGAACATAGGTGACAGAGCTAGGACCATGGAAAAGGAACCATGGAAGCTGAGAGCCAGCCTTGAGTCAAGCTGAAAGAAGACTTTACTTGGATACTGTGTACTAAGAAGATTATGATTTACTGTGACCGAGGGGTGGAGAAATTTGACTTTTGTACTTTGTGACTGAATTAAGGATTTTGTAGTTGACTAAATGGATGTACTTTGTTTAAAACTATGTGACCACTTTGGTGAAAACTATGTGGCCATTTTAGTGATAAATTGTTGAGTTGTGACATGGTAAATGTTATATTTTGATTTTCTGTGATAAGATGTAACATTGTAAATGTTGTACCTTGATTTTCTTTGAATGTTTTGTTCTGATTTGCTATTGAATAAATAGAGTTCACTGTACTATGTAATCAGAACCTTGAAAGCTGTTCACAGCAGCATTCTTCTGGAAAGCTGCTTGTACGTGGCTTTACAGTTTCCCTACATCCATCATGAGGCTGTGGAACATAAGGTGGCAGAAATACAGGCAAACATGGCTACATTTTTTTAGTTATAGCATTGGCTATCAAAGATTCTACAGATGGAGAATTGACCCCTTGGGAAAAAATACAAAACAGTGCCTGCTAAGAGTTGCTAGTGTTTGTAAGGGATATAGGCTACAAGCAAAATAACACAAGATAGAAAAAAAGGAGCCATAATTAAGGTTTTGAAGTGCTGAAAACCACTGGAGACAGGAATTGGAGCAAGAACAAGGCTACATTGCCAGAGGTGCTTGGAGGAAAGCACTGAGGTGTAGGGACAGTCCCTAGATGCCTCCTCCTGGAGACCTACTGAGGGAAGTACTGGGACTTTACAAGCATATGGAAGTATCCCTGTTTGATGACTATGGTTACTTTTTTGGGGTTCTTATAGGAGTTCTGTTTGTTTCTGTTAGCATATAGTTAAACCTGTTCAGTTTTTGAGTTCTGTGAGCCTCAGTGCTTGAACAGGATGTTGGTGATGACTTCATCTTGGTGTCTGATATTTAAGTTTACACATTATCTAGGTGAGAATGATAAGCCAGAGAAGTAGGTAGACACCAAGGTGTGCTCAGATCCTTTGTGTCAGGGGGGAGCTTCTGACCCACAGGTTACATGAAAAATAAAGAAATATAGAAATATGGAAACAATGCAGAAGAAAGCTGAATTGAGCAATGTGAATCGTTCATTATGACTGGCTTGCTTGTTTTAAATAGAAACAGAGCAATCCAGAAAAAATACACTAGAGAAAGGGTTCAAAAGGGGACACAGAAGCAAGTGGTTCATTTTTGTTAACTATATTGTTAAGGATAAGAGGCAATGTGACATAATGGAAAGACTGATAAACTTGGAGCTAGGAAGTCATGTGTCCAAGTCTCAGTTTTAACACTTAACTGAATCTTAACTACAAACAAACCACTTAACTTCTTTGTACCTTGAACAATGCTGAAAGACTACCAGGTATAGATTGTAATCAGCACCAGAGAGATTCCCCCTCCCCTCTTCAATGTGTAAGCATTTTATAGAGTCAGCTATAAATAATGGAGTTTATGGCTTTCCTCACACTTTTTTTTATTCTTGTTTGTTCATTTGAATGGTTTTGTTGACTTAATAAATTTAGGGGAAAGAATACACAATACCAAAGTTATTATGGTATCAATTGGTGGCTTTGGCAATTCAACATTCTTATATGGTATATCATCAGTGACATATAAATCAATAATTAATTACTGTTTTCATCATCATTTCTCATGTGGAGTCATGCAAAACATAGTCTGAGGTGGATTTAAGGCAACCACTAAAAGAAAGTACAAGCAATGCTGCCTCCTCTTTAAAAAACTCAGAAGAAAATCTAGTATGGGTGGCAACTGGAGAGAAATTCGACAAAACAACAGGAAGGCAAACAACTAAGGCAGCAAAGAATAAAGTTAGATGTTTTAGAAGTCATTGCTACAAAGAAAGTACAAATATACTCCCAGTAGGTTTTTCATGGAAGGGAAATGTTAAGACACTCAAGGCATCATCAGTACCAGACAACAGGATCTTAACTGTCAGGAGAATAAGCTAACTTGGGATGTACTTTATTGCTTGCTGGTTTAAGGCAGTACGTGGGTGGATGTGTGTGTGTGTGTGTGTGTGTGTGTGTGTGTGTGTGTGTGTGTGTGATGGGGCATGGAGGGTGAAGGGAGAATATTGGGTTGCAAAAGATGTTTGCTCCAACCAAAACTGAGTTTAAGTAGCAGGAACAATGTAATGATTCCACTTGAGATACTATAAACTCAGAGGTCTAGGGATAGAACTTAGTCTCTGATTCTTGCCAAGAACTCCAATTCTGATGAAAAAATATCTGATTATCTGTGCATAGCCAGTCAGAGCCACACCATCACCACCTTTGTCCTGGGGCCATTCATTCATTCTTGAAAAGAGATAAAGCCTAGAGGGGATAGGGGTAGGGTGGGGATAGGGAATGTTTATTTCCGGATAGGGTTTCCAGGGAGGGGAGAGGGCTTGATGACTGGAGAAGCTGATGAACCTCTCTGGGAGCTTGAGTTCTGAAGAGATGACCGCTTTTTAGAAACTAAGGTTTTGTTCTTGCTCTTGAACACCTTGCTTGGGTCCAGCTTATTCAAGAAGACGCAGTCGTCTTCAGCAAGAATAGCTGTGTTGTAAGTGATGGGTTTATACATGTTGAACCATTGCTGTGGAAGAGAGAAATAGAGAGAGAGGGAAAGACACATAATCATCAAAGGAGAGAGGATGCCTCTCCTCTGGGCTGACTTGGCAGTGCCAGAAGGAAGGAGGCTCAGTAGGAAAACAGGGTGAGGGAAAGAAAAATGAGAAACTTCCACAAACCACCTGGAAAATATCATTTCCCCTGGGATGATGTGAGATCTGTTTATTTTTAATGCTCCCGAGACCATACTTTTCTTTGTCATGTCTTACATCTCTTAAAATGGAAACAATTGATAAGAACTGATATCAAGGCTAAGACAGGCACTTTTTCCAATTGACAAGCCATCAGAGAGAGGACAAGCCATTGAAATAAGGTGGATATTATGGCTTTTGTTCAACCCATAAGGTTCTCTAAGGAGCTGTGAGGATGACAATGTCATATGTCTCTATAGCTCCCACATCTGTTATTTTATTGGTTTTTCACAGTATCATAGAGAGTCAGTAGAGTAGGTATTGTGGTTATAAGGAAACAGAGCCTAGGAAAGATGGAATGACTCAAGTCACCCTGCAAGTTAGCAAATCCATGATTATAGCTCACATCTGGCTCCCTTATCTAGTACTGTTTCCACTGGACCACTATTGAAGGCTACTGAAAACAAAGGACTATCATCAAGGGTGGTAAATTCTTGGGAGAAATTATTTAGGGACAAGAAGACATTAAGGTAGCTGAATCTACTTCTTCTTACCCTGGCCTGTGGGCTGATGCCATAGCTGGTGAAGGCATACTGCCACTGGGGGAGGCCCAGATGAGTGATCAGTAGGCGATAGTAGGTCGTAAAGGAGTCACTGAGAAAATGCCAATATAGAGCTCTGTCCAGAAACCAGATCTCAGCATTTTGGGGTTCTATTACAACAAAAGAAAAGGAAAATAGTGTGTTAGGAATCGTCATTTTAAGTATAATTGAAATGGTAATCGCTGGGCTTTTGTGAGTCAGAGAAAGGAAACAGAGTATAAAGGGAAGTTCTTTGCAGAGCCAAACTCTAATCTGAAACACCTGAATAGAGGAATTTGTAATGGTAATGGAAATTTGAAAATCTTTCCTGCCCTTTGACAGGTTTGAGTGAGTTTGAGGACCTTCCCTGAGTTGAAAATAATACTCTGCCCCCTAATAGGCTGAATGTGGTCACATGGAGCCTGTGGTGGGAGGCTTGTTTTTGAGGATCCACATCTTGTGATTGGGCAGTGGGTCACGAGGGTTGTGATGTTCTCTGACCCTGGAGAAGGCTATATATACCCTGATGTGAGGTTTTGCTTTGGGGCTCACTTTGGGAAGAGTTATGTGATTTGGCCAGATGAGACTCTGGGTAGCCATTGAACCCTCCGCTTTGAAAATCCAGATGTTGGTGCTTCTCTCTCTGGTAGCTGTATCAGCAAGCATCCTAGCATACCCAGGGCAGCTGCTAGCACAGGCTCTTGGATCTGCTTTACTAAAGGAAAGCAACTCAAAATGGATTAACAATCTTTCTTTACTCAAACAAACATATCATTTGCCTAGTTCAGGGGGAAAAGTCAGCACCCTGAACTCCAGAGAATACAAACCCAAGTTACAAGCACAAGTTACAAACACAAGTTACAAGCAGACCAAGAAACAGATCAGTCGATGGGCTTCCAACCATCTGACCATCATGCCCATTACCTATTCAAGTTACCAGAGAGAGAAGCACCAACATCTGGGTTTTTCAAAGCCAGGGGCTCAATGGCTACCCAGAGTCTCATCTGGCCAAATCACACAACTCTTCTCAAAGTGAGCCCCAAAAGCAAAGCCTCACATCAGAGCGCATATATAAGCTTCTCCTGGGTCAGCCCTCTTGACCCACTGTCCAATTACAAAGTAACAAGGTGTGACCATTCCTGAAAAACAAGCAAGCCTCTCACCATGGGTTCCACGTGACCACCAGATCAGGGAACGTTCTCGGAGCCACTTAAGCAAAGGGGCTAGGGGCAGGAAAGAGCTTCAGATTCCCGTTACATTAGCTGCCTAGGTATGGCTGTAATGGTCAGACAGCTGGAATTCCTGTCTCTTGGTCTGTTTCTCTGTATTTTTGTCTGCTTATAACTTCTATTTGTATTTTCTATTTGTTTCTATATTTCAGGTAACCTTTTAAGGTTATCTTAATAGACAATCATTTTCATCTGTAAAATGTGAGTGTTTTGCTTCTTTTTTTGCCTATGGCTATTCCTTCACATCAAATAATGTGTCAATTTATGGTTTATCTTGGTGTACGATGTGAGGTGTTGGTCTGTACCTAATTTATGTTTACCCACTTTTCCAATTTTCCCAGTAGTTTCTGTCAAATAGTAAGTCATTACCCCAATAACTGAGATAATTGAGTTTATTTACCAATGTGCTGCTATGTTCATTTACTGCTAGATACCTAATCTGTTCCACTAATGAAACCTCTTCTTAATGAGTACCAAATCATTTTATTAATGATTATCACTTAATACTATAGCTTGAGAGCTAGTATTGATAGATCCCTTAAGTTCCTTTTCTTTTTCCTTGTTACTATTTCTTCAACTTCTCTTATCACTATGACTAGCATTTCTAGGGCTCTGTTAAATAACAATGATAATGAGCATCTTTGGTGTACCCTTGAGTTTAGTGGAAAGGTATAGATTTTGGCAAAAGCCTCTTCAACATTTATTGATATGATCATTTTTTAAATTATTTTATTAATTTGTTATATTCATAGTCTGCCTTATGTTGAACCAACATTGCACTTCAGGTACAAACCTAACTGCTCATAGTGCATAATCTTTCTAACATGTAGCCTACTGGCTAATATTTTGTTTAAAATTGTAGCATTACTGTTCATTTAAGGATATTAAATCTAAAATTTTTTTTCTGCTTTGTTTTTCCCTTGTTTAGGTACCAAGACCATGTTCATGTCATTGAATGAGATTAGAGGGGTGACTCACTTTTTGTTAACTGCAAACACTTTATGTAATATTGAAATTGTTTTTTGAATGTTTGATAGAATTCACTTGCAAATTCATTTGGCCCTGGAGATTTTTTTTTAGTTTGGGAGTTCATTTATCGCTAATTCTATTTCATTTTCTGATATTACATTATGACTATTTTTTCATTAGTCTATTTTGTCTTTTTGTATTTATTTCAGTTATCAGTTCTTTTAGCAAAGAATTAGGCAAAATTGTGATAATTATTCAATTGTGAATTTACTTTTCCTTTTTGATACAAATAATTTGCTTTCTTCTTTTGAAAAATCAAATTAACTAATTGTTATCTATTAGTTTTCGCCAAAAAAAATCAGTTCCTAGTTTTGTCAGTTCAATGTTTTTGCTCTCATTTTTATTGAACTCTTCTTTAGTTTTCAGAATTTCTATATATTTCTTAGCTTGCTTTTTAAATTTGTTACTATTCAAGTATTTTAATTGCACGCCCAATTCACTGATTTGTCTTTTCTCTCCTTTTTAAATGAAAGCATTTAGAAATACAAATTTCCTCCAAGAAATTCCTTTAGCTACATCCCATAAGTTTTGATATGTTGTCTCATTTTTGTAATTTTCTTTAATGAATTTTTTTATTGTTTCTGTAATTTGCTTTTTACCCACCCATTCTTCAGAATGATGTGATTTAGTCTCTAATTTTTAAACTCCCTCTTCATGGGCCCTTTACTAGGTATAATTTTATTGCATTATGATCAGTAAATGTGGTTATTTCTGCTTTTCTATAATATAAACACCATATAGCCCTTTCCACATGCTCAAAGGCTTTGCACTTTTTTCTTGACCTTTGTGTTTGTACTCTGAACTTTTACTGATGTTTTGACTTTTTTTTAAATCAAGGATTCTTGAAAATTGTCTGTTACTGCTGTTTTGACTTTTTTTTTTAAATTAAGGATTCTTGAAAATTATCTATTCCATTAAAGATCATTTTTCATCCTTGTAGGATAATATTCATTTTTGCAGAGTAAATTATTTTTGGTTGCAAGTCTTTATATTTTGCTTTCTAGAATTTTAAATCACAAGTTCTTCTCTCTTTTTTTAGTGGCAGCTGCAAAATCTTGACTTGAATTCCTTTATACTTGGACTTTTCTGGCTCCTTGAATTTTATTCTTTGATCCTGAAGCTCTAGATTCTAGCTGTGACATTACTGACAGCTTTCAGTTTGATTTTTCTTTCAGAAGGTAAACAATGAATTCTGTTTTCAGTTTGTCATCTGATTCTAATAAATCTGGGCAGTTCTCATTTATGACTTTAAAAAGTTATCCATATTTTTAAAAAGCATCGTGGGGGTTTTGGTCATGGCTTTCAGGTAGTCCAATAATTCTTAATTTATCTTACCTCAATATGTCACTTTGCCTCACCCCCCACCCAATCCCCACCCCTGCCAATCTTTTGACTTTGTTTTAGAATTTCTTGGAGTTAATGTTTTCTGTTTGGCCCATTCTAATTTTCAGGGAGTATATTTAGTAATTTTGATTGCCTCTTTTTCTCAGCTATTAATTTTTATTCTCATTCTTCCTCCCATATTGTTTATTTCTAAAATTAATATGTTTCTTGCTCATTTAATCCAGGTATTTTTATGGTCTTTGTGGCCAAACTGTTCTTTTTTCAGATTCTGTCTGAACCTATGAAGATTCTCTCTTCTTCCTAGTTTACTCCTTGAGCTTTGCTAAACCCATATTATGCCTTCATTGTGTTTAGCCTTTTCTTCTGTTAACTCTTGTTACCTCTAGCCTCAGTTTCTAGACAGATCCATACTTGGGTCAGACTGTGCTCCTTCCCTTGTACTTGGGCAAGGTGGGAAGACCCAGCTTATGGGTCTTGATAGGCTATGATAAGGCCCAGCTCTCTATAGGAATCCCTAGTTTTGGGCTCAGTGTCCTGGTGGCTCAACTTAGGCTTTGCCATTTTCCCTTCTTTTAGTTCCTTCTCCTTGCCCAGTCCAAAATGCTTGGTTGGCTCCATCTTTTGCTATGACCCTGGCAGGCCTCAAACGGATGACAGAAATTGTTCTGATAGTACGCTTTCTGCAAGACTCCATGAGCTTTGTTTCCCAGGTACTACATGAGCCCTTTCTCCTATTGCTTGGCTGCAGGCTATTATTGCTTCCTATTGCTCTCTCCTGTTGAGGCTTGGATGTGAGCCATGCACTTTTTGCTAGTCTGGCTTGGCCTCCTCCTTTGGTTTGGACATGGGCTCTCTGGGCCCAGTGCAGGGTGCTGCTTTAGTCCTTTTCCCTGCTATGGCATGTAGATAATTAATTGCAGGCTGTACCTTCCACCTACCCTGACCAGTCTTCACATGGAGCCTGTGCAGGTTTCTAGCGTTTTTCTTATGAAGTCCTGAATTGGATGAAAAAACTTAGTCATTTCTCTTTGAAATTTCTCATTTCTCATTTCTTTATCATTACTTCATTATTAGAGTTTTGTCTTTAAGGGAGTCAGGCTGCTGTCGGTATGATCCTGCTGTAATCTTGCCACAACTCTGAGCATTATTTTTTTTTGTTTTATTCCAAACTTAACAAATACCAAGTAAAATGAGCAGTTTAATATACATTGTAAAACAGAGGAAAAGGACTGTACATCCTGTGATTCTTTTTTTTTTTCACTATAGTCCAGGGTAAGATTTATTTAAGCCGTCCCAATCACAAGCAAAATGAAAAAAGGTAAGCACATTTGTCACTGTGTGATGCAAATGAACCTAAGGTCCCCTGTAATTTTCTGTTTCACATAGAAAGAAAAGGATGGTCCAGCTGCTGCTGCGGTCCCCAGTGCTTGATTAGTGTGGTCCAAGTTTTCTTTACTCGTCCTCATACCCAGTTGGGAGAGGATTGATATGACTGTTATGAAACAGAGTGTGGTTTCCATCTCCCCATGGGAAGGGCTTGGTCTGGATGGGGAGATAGGGGTAGGGAACGAATTCGGGCCGCTCGTGATGCTCCCGCGACTTCAGGTAGACGTTCAGCATGCTGACCGCCACCCTGGGGAGCTCCACGAAGTAGGTCAGCATCCTCCATAGGTAGCCCGAGCCATCCTCGCTGTGGGCGCCGCTGGCAAACGACCGCCTCGCCAGGGGGCGGACCTGGCCCAGCTGCGCTAGCAGCCGCCCGCTCGCCATTACTGCCATCTTCCAAAAATAGCAGCCTCTGGAACCAGGCACTGTGATTCTTTTTTAAACACTAATCAACACTGATACTTTTCCAACATCTATAATAGAACATCCAGTTTCACACAAATAAGGTTTTACGAAAGGTAGTAAAATTTCCATCATGTTGTTTAATACACCAAAGGACTTTCATACACCTGTAGTCAAAACATTATAAGTTTCATGTCCAAATGCTTGTTTCGGTATGCTATTTAATGTCTACTAAACACTCCTGTAAGACTAAATGTTTGTCATATTTTTCAATGGCATACGGGTTCCTTATCACTTAGAAATATCAAGAATGAAAAATTGCTTTTGTAGAGCAGTTGAATGATTACAACCTTCTCTAATTTTCAAGGCATATATCTTTCAAATTGGGAAGTTAAAAATATTATTTTAATGAATTTATTCTCTATAGCTGTAACTTTAATAGAAGTATATCCCAGTTTGTTTTTCTAGGGTCAAGCATAAAATTGGAAGAACTATTGATTTAGAGTAGTCAGTTTCCCAAAAGAGTTGCCAAATACACATTCAGAAAGAAATTATTGTTAATAAAAGACTTTGTTTCATTTTTATTACCACTAATAAATGGAAACTACTTCTTTTAGCTAAGGTAACTTTTGGAGTCCTTTGGTACAAGAAAACCAGCAGATTTTGCGATAATGTAGAATAGTTTTATACTCTGCATCCCATATCATCATACAACTGTAAGAATTTTCCTTTTAATGGGCTGTTATTAATTACTATTATAACAACTTGGAAAACCGCACGTAGTTACTCACTCATATTTCTCAATACTAGTAAGTAAATTGTCCATTAAACACGCAGTCTATTCAAATTGTCTGAGGAACCACATTTTAAACTAGCATCTCGAGATCTGTATTTTGACCTAATACCTAATGAATTCCATCAGAGCTGATTCTAAAACCCATGTTACATCATTTTCATTCTAAAAATCTGTCAATTACATAGAAAATTTCACATAATGTGGCATTGCCTTCAATAATTTCACAAAGTAACAAATCTTCCCTGACAATTTCAACAATATACGATACATATTTAACATAATGAGCATTTTTAATTACATCTGTTGATTCATTTAATTGTAGTACAAAGTAGGAAGATTTCATTTTCTCAGTTAATTTATCACTAATGTCTTCACAAACATGGACAAGTCCTCCTGCCGTGGCATCTGCAAATCAGGTGTTCAAAGCTGTTTTGCATATGATTTTAATCAAATCAATAGCTGTAAGTAATACCAATATTTCTATTAGCCAATTAGACCATTTACACTTAGCAATTCTTTAAGCAACCTTGAGAGATGCAAGCAATCCTTCTGATGTAACAACCATGATTTTTGAATTTTTGTTTTTTAACTGATTACTGTTAAAAGAATTCAATTTTTCTGGAAAAATGTTCTTGTCATGACAAAACATTGTTTATATATTTGAAAATATAACCTCAATTTCTTAGGCTGCATGCTATTTTCACCTAAAGAATTTGTACAAGCACAGTAATCTTTCCTCTTTGGCAATAACAGTACTTGTGAATTTCAGTGTCAAATATACTTGTAAGAGGAGGAAGATGACACACGTGATAAACTGATTTCTACCTGTAACAGTTGATGAAATAACAGAAGGTAAGGTTCAGGTAACAGGTGCAATGAGGTTTTAAGTTCTTAAAGTGCAAAGAACTCTAATCAGTGGTTCTCAACTTTCCTAATGCTGTGACCCTTTAATACAGTTCCTCATGTTGTGGTGGTCCCCAACCATAAAATTATTTTTGTTTTTACTTTATAACTGTAATTTTGCTACTGCTTTGAATCTATCTGATATGCAGGATGTGTTTTCATTGTTACAAACTGAACGTAACCTGCAGATTGAAAACCGCTGCTCTAAATGGTGTTACTACTTTACAAGATGTGAAGTTCTTTAATCAAGAGGTATTAGATAATTAGATGGCACCTAGCCATTGAATGACTGGGCACTCATGTATGCTTTCAGTGGCCCTTTACAAGCAAGATAATTTCTGGGGAGTTAGTCAAGGATTCAGTGCAGAAAACAGCTTTTTTGAGAGGAAATTGTTCCCTTACTTCTCTTCCCCACCCCCATCATTGGTCATGGCATCTTGCAGAATTGCTGCTTGCCCAACAGGATCTATACATCTCTCTCTCTCTCTGTATATATATATATATATATATATATATAGATAGATAGATAGATAGATAGATAGATAGATAGATAGATAGATAGATATACCTAGCAGAGTCCAGACTAAGGGAGCCCAGTAGAGTAATGAACTCAGCAGAGAAGCTGTGCCCAAAGGGCACAGTACGAGGATACCAAAAGAAGAGAAAAGACACTGGGCCCTGCTTAGTCCCAGGTATGAGCTCCTTGGAGGTATGAGTTCCCTTGGCCATGTATAGGCCCCATGTGTCTTTACTAGAAAACCATATGTGTATTACACTCTTCCCAGTGACACCACAGGTAATTGTGGGATAGTCACCACAGGTTTGTGAGATGAATGATTTTTTTTAACTCTTGTTTGTGTCATATCATTTCAGTCAAGCGTCTTTACTTTGAACTAATTGAGTCCTTTGGCTATTTAAGGTAAACATTGTTAAGGGCTTATGGATTGTAGGTTTTTAAAAAAATTATATTTCATTTTTTTAAAAATCCATCCAGGAGTCCAGAGGAGGAGCCAAGATGGCAGCATAGAAGCAGCAAGGGCCTGCAGCTCCTACACAGCCACCCTAAACACTCATAAAATATGACTCTGGACAAATTCTAGGAGTCTCAAACTCACAAAAATACAGAAAACATATCTCTCACAGAAGGCAGCTCTGCAGCAAGGGATCATCGTGGCAGCAAGGGATCATCGCGGCAGCCTGAAATCAAAATGTGGCCAGGCCCCAGGTCAGTCAGGAGGAGCCAAGAGGAGCCAAGCCAAGCCGAGCCACGCCACAGCCAGTCTACAAGAGAGAAGATCTACAGCCTCCAGCAACTCCACATCTACCAAGGTGTGAAAAATAGGAATTAGAGAAAGGCAGATTGGCAGGAGGAGCTGATCCTGCAGGCTTGCAGGCTGGGAGCCAAGACCAGCCCAGCCTGAAACCTCCATGCAGCCAGGCTCCAGGGTGGTTGGGAGGAGCCAAACCTCCCAAGCCACAGTGTGAGTCTACTTCAGAGAAGATGTAAAGTACCTGAAGCAATCTTCACATCTACCTAGCCAGGATTGAGGTCAGTGAAAGTGAGTGAAGCTTTCAAGCTAAATTTGGGGGAGGAAAAGCAGTTCGGCCAATCTATCCCCAGGGAAAGGAAGCAGTGGGGGAAGGGCAGGAACTGCTTCAGAGCCCCTGGCCTGCAGATCCTGCAAGAGGGCTGAGTCAATTGATCAGGGTCAAGTGCTCTTGCCTTGAGTGGCCTGGATCTGGATTGTGGTCTTGGGTGGTGGTTCTGAGGAGCACTTTCAGCAAGCCAAAGCTGGGGGGGCCTGCAACACCTACCTAATAGCTCCGGCAGCTGGGAAAACACCAGCAATTTGGAACAGAGCTTTCCCCCCTGGAAGCAGAGTTTCACAAAGTTAAAAAAACCCAACCAATTAATTAACTGGCCAACATGATGAAAAGGAAGCAAAATAAGAACAGCAATAAAGCTCTAGCATCCTTTTTTGTGGACAAAAAGGATCAAAGCATGGAACAGGAGGAAGACAACACAGTCAGAACTCCTACACCAAATGCTTCCAAGACACTTGAAGAATGCCTAGAAACTATAGATAATCTGAAAAAGGACTTTGAAAAACAAATAAGAGAAGTGGGAAGAGAAATGAGAATGATGGGAGAAAATCATGGAAAGAGAGTCAACAACCTGACTGAAGAAAACAATACGTTAAAAAATAGATTAACTCAAATGGCAAAAGAGGCCCAGAAAGCCAATAAGGAGAAGAATGACTTAAAAAGTAGAATTTGCCAGATGAAAAAAGAATCTCAAAAGCATTCTGAAGAGAATAATTCCTTCAGAATTAGAGTGGAGCAAGTGGAAGCTAATGACTTCATGAGAAACCAAGATACTATTAAACAGTTACACAGAAATGAGAAAATAGAAAGCAATGTGAAATATCTCCTTGAAAAAAACCACTGACCTGG